>NW_004624895.1:1734521-1809197 GCF_000247695.1 Heterocephalus glaber | reverse complement strand
GGAAAGAAGGGAAAGGAAAATTTATGAGAAATAAAAATGGAAAAAAATGGAAACAAAGTCTTTGTAAATAGGGAAGGGTGGAGGGGGTGAAGGGATGGCTGGGAATGGGGAAAAAATAAGAACCAAGATACATCATGTAAAGGTACAAGTTTCCAATGAGAAATGTAAATGTGTTGTATACCTAAAATATGCCAGTAAAAGAATTTAAGGAAAAAAATGTACCTTTCTATTTTCTTTGCAAGAAAATATTTTGTTGGTCATAATCTCTGAATGTTGCAAGATTCCACAAATATACTTTTAATTGAAATAAATTAAAACTATGTTATTTTGTAGCAATTTTAGGACACTGAAGCAAAAGACAAGGTAGCAGCCTAAACCTAGCCACAATTCCCAATGATAGGGTAGGATTCTCTAACAGGGATGGTTTTAAGCTTGAAAGAGCTCCTTGGTTTCATTTGTTTGGTCAAATAGACTAGTGAATTTAAGACCCTGGATGTTCATCTGTTTGGGAGAAGAGAAATGTCAAATTGCTAGCTGAACTTAGATAACTTTAACATTTGCAGTTTATGTTCCTATCAATCAAATGGGGCTAATAATTCATACCTCACTAATATAGAGTGAGTTAGCAGCTTTGAAAGTACTTTGTTGCTGGGCATAGTGGTACACGCCTGCAATCTCAGCATTTGGGAAGCTGAGGCAGGAGGATCACAGAGAGTTTGAGGCCAGCCTGGGCTACATAGTGAGTTTAAGGACAGCATGAATGACATAGCGACACCCTATCTCAAAAAAACAGAAAAAAAAGCACTTTGTTGATAAGGAACACCTCTAACATAAAATTGTTGTTTTGAGGAATAAGTTATATACTATGTAATAATAGACACAAAACAACATAGATCCACAATTCTTTTCCTAGCAAATTTGTCCAGAAAGTAGATTTGGTAAAATAAGTATTTGACATAGCTGGGCTATAATTTGACTCTTGCTTAGAAACAGTATTTTTCTATTAACCATTGTGTCATTTATTCATGGTCCTTCAACTTCAGATTCACTTGTTTACCTGATTTGTGGAAAAAAGGGACCTGGACTCTTTAAATACATAATTCTTTTATCACCCAGCACTGACATTTTGTCAGTAGAGGATGCTGGAAAAACTTGTCAGGAAGGAAAGCTTTTGGTTCCTAGTTTCTGCATGCTTGCTCCTCCGGCTGTTCCTTGAGCAACTTCACTACGGTTTAGCTTCTTCACTTGGTGATCCGTAGAATTTTCTGGTGCCCCCAGAGGTTGTTTTGTAGCAAAGTGAATCTAGTAGGATAGCTTCCAGTAGGTACTTCTGGGACATGTTCCACATGATATGTTTCTGGCAAATTCCAGTGGATGAGCAGCATAGCAATTTCTCTGCCTTCACTGTACTACAGCTGTGCCCTCTGCAATAAGTTTGGGACCTCATCCCTGGGTGGAAGGCACTTCCTTGGGTGTTCCATTGAGGCCTGGTGAGTGATGGTTGCTTCTGATTCTGATTCAAGAATCTGATTCTTGTATTTTTTTAAATTCTCCTTATCAAATTCTAACCAATATCTGAACACTCCAACTCCCTGTGATTCCAACTCCTTGTTACAGTTAATAATTATTTATGTGCAACTCTTCCAGTTAAAATTGCTCTCTGGCTTCTCTCCTCTGATTAGATCCAATCATATACAACCAGTTAAAAGTTTCTATGAGGCACCACACATCACTTAAAAGACTATTCTTAAGGGCTGATACCATTGTTCGTATAGTTGAATGACAACTCATTTCTAATATCCTTTAGGGAAATGTGTTCAAAATCCCATACAGTTGAGCAGTTCTTCTCATAGGACCTCTCTATAACTGTATATTTGTCTCCCTTCTCTAGTTCTATCTCCCCCACCTTCGCTGTTCGTTCTTACTCTTCCCCTTTCCATCTATCTGCCTGTATAAACTAGTGCCTAATTCTAGCTTTGCTTTCATAAGCTATCACTTGACCTTCCTGGGCCTCAGTTTCCCTCTTGGTAAGGCAGAGATATAAAAGATAACAAATTAATGAAATCAAGAACATGAAAGTGCTTTGTAATTAGTGAGACACCATACAGAAGTAAGGTATTACTTGTGTTTATTATATAGTTTTCTCTTCCATGTGTTTAATTTTTAAGTTACATTTTATTTTAAAAGCTCCAAGGTGCCTTTAGGGTGCTTATAACCTCATAAAACAGATATATAAATACATAGAATTATTAGAAGAGGTTGGATGTACTGTGTGCTAACATACAGGAACAAATAGGTTATGGCAGGCCTGACAATTAGAGCTTAATTGTGGCCTCAGGATTCATAGTTTAGTTGCAGGGAAAGCCATCTGATCTTGAAGGATCCTAGTTGCCATTTATTAAATGGTTGTGACAAATGAGCCGTGTGCTAGGCTCTTTACATACATTATCATATTTAATCTTTAAATTTATATTTATCTACTTAAATTATTTTATTATGTCCTGTACTGGTTTTCAAAATTATTTTTCTTGAAGACAGTATTTGCATTCATATGCTTTGTATTTTAATTGAAACCCACTTATGTGAGTCAGTGGTACTAAAATCTTTAGATAAAAATTCTATTTTTATGCAGCTTTTCTGGTGTATCTTGTTTTTATATCTATTAATGCCTGCATTTGAAAATAAATGGTCATTTTACTGAAGAAATAGAGTAAATAGATTGTATAATAATCTATATTTAAAAAGGAAATAATATGTTTGGCATTATAGTGGACTTATAATGTTCTAGGGAGCAACATACTTGGTTGAACATAGGGAGAAATTAACATACTATTTAGAGATGATTACTCTTTGAATTGAAGGTATCCTGTCAAATCGCAGGATGAGTGCATCTCCCAGTGGAAGATGTTGCAAAGTGCAAGTGACTGACAGTCCTCCCCAAAGTACTTGTCTTTACATCTTGGACTCTATGAGATGCCCAACAAAGCTACTTAACTTTTAGGAAGTTAAGAGAGATGAGATTTATTAGAAACTTTTCTTTCATTTCAATTTTTTTTTTTTTTTGGTGATGGGTCCATGCTTTTTTCTTTGTCAGTTTGCAAATCAGATGGAAACTGTTTTTTTTTTTTTATAATAAGATATGTGAGGAGAGCATATGCAGCTTTTCAAAAAACAGCTCTTGTTAATCAGTGTTCTGAAGTATGGTGTGCATACTACTGGTGGTATGCATATAACTGGAAAAAGACACTATTAGAATAATGAACAATTTGGGGCATGCTGTTTTAATGCTTACTATTTTCTTTAATGTTACTTGTTTTAATGCTTATTAGAAAAAAGCATGCTGTATCACATTCATCATTTCATAGATACTATTGCTGAAGCCAAGACTAAAGTAAGTAATAGCAGCTCATCCAGAGCAAATGAATTACAGTGCAGTGCTCGGTTATGCCCAAGAGTGCATTGCTGCATTCTTTTCAGGAATGCAGAAAAGCTCTATTTTCAGAAAAAGATAATATTTAAATATACAAAGTATTTATAGTATATATAATTGTGAACTGGAATCAGACTTGTGCTCTGGTTTTGTTGTTGTTTTTGTTTGTTTTGTTGTTAAAATTAACATGAATTAGTACATTAAAATAGAATTTTTAAAATGTAAAAGTTTGGGAGCCAGGTGTGGTGGTGCACACCTGTATTCCCAGCTTCTCAGAAAGCTGAGGCCAGATCACAATCCCAGTCTGGGTAATTTAGCAAGACCCTGTGTCAAAATTTTTAAAAGGAGGAGGAGGTGGAGATGGTTGTTCCCTGGCCTCATTCCCCAGTGCTTGAAGAAAAAAAAAAGGAAAGATGTAGACTGAGGAAATGTTCATATTAGGAGGAGATTTTGATAAAATCAGTCATATATCTTTAGATAAGTGTGATGACCAAATTTAGTAATTGCCTGAGTCATCTTCTACGGTTATAGAAGGACCAACTACAAAGAAAACAACTATTCCACCAATTAAAAAATTATTTGAAAATTTTATATTCATAAGCATGATGAGAATGAGCCTGTTTCTCAACAGATTTAGAAAGGGGGAAATGGAAAGCAACTGCTTAATGGGTATGGGTTTTATTTTGGAGTGATGAAACTGTTTCCCAACAAGAGGTGATGATTCTAGAACATTCTGAGTGCAGTAGATACCCTGAATTGTTCACTTATTTTTTTGTTCACTTTAAAGACATTAATTTTATGTCATGTGAATTTTACCTCTATTTGGAAAAACAAAAACCTTTTCCATAGTATGGTGTGTCTATTGTACAGAAACATTACTTGTTAAAGGAATTTAGGAATTACATTTTTTTCCTTTTTTATTTTTGTGGCACTGCAGATTGAACCCAGGGCCTTTACAATGAGCTGAATCCCCAGCCACTTTTATTTTTTATTTTGAGACAAGCTCTCACTAAGTTGCTAAGTTGCCCAGGCTAGACTTGAATTTGTGATCTTCCTGCCTCAGCCTCCCAGAGAGCTGGGATTATAGGCACGGGACACTGCTCTGTGTACATTTCTGTTTTCACTGTTTACTTTTCTTTATAGTAAATTGTATCAGTTTTCCTTTTGCAGTAGTATAAATTTTTCTTTTATGATAAGTGTTAAATTTAAAGGAGTTGACTAAAGAAAAAGTAAGTAATTAAAGATGTCACTGAGTTGACAAATGAAGGCAATTCACAGATGACTGAAAAAATATAAACTTCAAGAAAAACTAATCATGACTACTAAACGTAGGATAAATACAATATTTTCAGTTGGACCAGAAACTTCATTATTATTATGTACATGATATATAATGCCTAAATAAATGATTTATAAATAGACCCTTAGAACATGCCCTATTTATAAGTTGGGAACTACCGGTACTTTTCAACATATACCTCTCCAGCGCGCGCGCGTGTGTGCACGCGCGCACACACACACACACACACACACTCACTATCACATGCACATACACACAAATCCTTATTAGACTGATTTCTTCTGTTTTGCAAATACTTTTTTTTTCTGTTAACATCAATGTGCCCCTTGCAAAGATTGTGGTTGTCCCCGGGGTCACACAAGGTCTGCCCCTTCTTAAGCTCCAAATTAAGGTCTGTCTTTTTGAAGCCTAATTGGATTACTTCAGCACTTACCAAATGCTCATTCATCTAAACTCTTGGAGCACTTGCATACTATGTTCATAGTTGTTTATCCTTATGTTGTTTACCTTAACGTTCCAAATGAATACTACCTAACCACTTGTAGGCACAGGCCATTCATTCATCTACTCCAGCATTTAATAAGAATCTATTTTGTACCAGGAGCTGTGTTTAGGCAGGAACATCAAAGCTAAATAAATTCAGTTCCCCACTTTCAAGGTGGTCATGACCAAAGGGACATCAAGTAGCCACAGTACTGTGAAATGTGCTATAGTTGAGTGTTCCAGGTCACATAAGTGCACATGGATAGCTCTAACTGGATAAGGACAGGGGGTCAGGGAACATTTTAGAGGTGACACTTGAATTGAGTATATAAGAATAAGCAAGAGTATGTCAGTCAGTCAACTCAGACAGAGGGTATGGCTGAAGGAGAAGGGAAGATGCAAGAATATTTAGGGCACAATTGCCATTATGACCACATAAGGTCTTAAACTAAGGGAGTGTAATTGAGGGACATTCAAAAAGAACTTTAGGAGATAGAATGTGCAGGACTTATTGACTGGATATGATGATAATAGCGAACATTTGTTGATCATTTACCATGTGACAAGCAGTGTTAAAGTGCTTTACTCAATTATTGAACTCAACTTTTACTACAACCTTATAATACAGGTGTAATTAATGTTCCCATTTCACAGAAAACTGAAATATAGAAAAATCAAATGACATAACTAAGGTTACATAATATGTAAGTATTGAATTTGGAAATTGAGCCAAGGCAGTCTAGCTGTAGAGTCCACATTCTTATACCCTTTAGTACACTATCTTCAAATGTCAGGGTGTTAGGGAGAGCAGGAGCCTAGAGAACTGACAGGTAACTGGGAGAGGATAGGACTTGAAGACACTGTGTGTTGCACCTATCAATTCTTGTTGTTCCTTGTCTCTGATTTCAAAAGCAAATTTCTTGCTAAAATGGTGTCCCTCCAAACCCCCTTTCTAGGCAACAACAACGTGTAATTTAAATTTGGATTCTTAGACTTTAATTCATTTTCTCCCTATATATACTTGCATTTTCTTGAATTATACTGGTAACCAAACACGTACCTGGTCTTTGACCTTGGTGTGTCCTCTGTTTGAGCACTTGGCACATTCAGTCTCTTCCTAGTATTATTTGCAGATGTGATGTATCACCTTTATTATCGTGGGAGCATCAAAGGTAAAAAAACAAATCTTGTTCGACTTTGATGAACAGCAAATAGTACCCAATATGAACTCATTAAAAATTAATTGGCTTGAACATGTCAATTTCTCTATTCTACAGCTCAGTTTCTCCATTTCTATCATCTTCACTGCTGCATACTTCCTTGAAATAGCACCCCAGCCTAGGGCACTAGGTTCTAAAAGGCTATCTCCCACCTATTGCCTGTTCTCTTCCCTCTGGGCAACAGTTTGTTGGTATTTGAAGAGACTTGGTTGAACTCATTCATGCCAGTGTGAGAATAACTGATAGCTACCTCATCCTGGAAACTGTACTTATAATTTTTTTATTATTCATTAATTTTATTAGTACATTTTAGGTATACAATATGATGACATTCATCAATAGGAATTTACCTTTACATGGTATATCTTGGTTCTTATTTTTTCCCTATTCCCCTGCCCTCCCTTCAACCCCTCCACCCCTCCCTATTTATAAAGACTTTGTTTCCATTTTTTCCTTTTCACTTTATTTATTCCTTTCCTTTCTTTCCTTTTAACAACCTTCTTGTTAGCTCAAATGAACTGGAATTTCTGGCAGTAGTACAGAGCACACAGTGGGACAGGGGAGAGTGTTGGAGAGAGGGAGTTCCACTTTTAGGACTGGAAATAAGAGTTTTGTTTAGTTTCTCTTTCTTCTTCACTTCCTTCATATTGTTCCTGTGCATTCTCTACAGATTATTGTGAACTTCAAGTTTTGTAAATTTTATACAATAATAACTTTGTGACATTTCTAGGTTAGGTAACATTATTATTCAATTATGTACAAATCTAGGACCTCCTATAATAGGAAATAGGGTTAAATAAAAAAGGTGGGGGGGGATTAAGGGACCCTTGAAGGTGGATTCTACTATCACATCCACAATAAGTAGTCGCAGAAGGTTTTTGACTGGAAGACTGAGGTGATGAAAGCAATAAGGAAAGCATAAGGAGGTCTGAAATTTTGATTAGAACTGATTAGAACTTCAATCTTGGCTTCTGATTGTTAATACAGAATCCTATTTGTAGCTACTAATTCTCATTGTCCCGAGACTTCTCCCTTTTATTGTTATTTTTTATTTTCCTGGTTATCTGACTGTTATCTGTGGCTCTGGAGCTTGTTTTCCTTTAGGATTGAGACCCCTAGGGGCTTTTATGACTCTTGTATTCCCAGCCATCCTGCAAGGTCATATATACTATGTTTCTGTTTCCCAAAATTCAAGTCTAATGTTAGCAAAACATGAAGACCACATTTTTTTCTTTTTTAAAAATGTCTCTAACCCTTCCAACTGTCTCCTAGAACCCACCAGAGATAGTAGTTACTTATCAGCATCGTCACAGCTGCAAGAGCTTCCACTGTCATTTCTCACCTATGCTATGCATTTTATAGCATTTTGCAAATAGGCTCCCCACCTTAAAATAAAAAATATTTTATTTTTTCTAATGTTCATTATGTCAATATGTTGTGCCCAGATCGCAAAGTCCCCAAAGACCACCAAGGAGCCTATTCCGATATAAACACACGAGGGTCGTTTATTCAAGCTCGAGCAGGTGCACTCAACCGTCACCGACGCAGCGGATCAGGATTGAGAGCCCCGAATTTCAAATCAGCAGGGTTTTTATTGTGGCTACAGCAAGGTTTGGGGATTTTTTATTTAGCAGTTATATGATTGGTTGATATTTAGCAAGTATGGGGTGTACATGGGGGGGGGTTGAGGGGTGGCTACATGTAGATTTTATGGGAAAAAGGAACAATCAGCACATTGACAAAATGTTTTATAGATAATGGGCCCGGGAGCGTCTGTTTTCTGGACAGACAGAGGATTGAGTTAGGAGCTGTGTCCTTTTTTTATCTGTTGTCTCACAACAAGGACATTTTATCATTAGTTTATGGACACAAAGGAGACTAGGAAAATAGTTGACTTCAGTAAAGTAAAATTTATGTCAAGGCCACTTTACTGTCTTATTTCAAGATGGAATCAAACTTTAAAATAGAGTTAGTTAGGTCTCACAAATATTCTTGAGTTTTCTACTCTATCAGTCTGCAAAAAGAGGGAGGCAAGGAAGTGGGCAAAGATTTGACACACTTTTTAAAGCCTAAATTATAATTCTTTAATTAGAACATAACTCATAGGTTATATATGTAAATATGTTAAAATATGATCAAATATGTATAGTTTCCTCCATTTTGTCAAATGGTCTTGTTGACATTGGGCCATCTTTGTTTGTTTTGTCTGCTTTACTCTTGATTGTTTACCAGATCATTTTGTGTGTGTGTGTGTGTGTGTGTGTGTGTGTGTGTGTGTGTGTGTGTTACTGGGTTTGGGTGATATGTAGTGGCTTTTTTGGTTTAATTCACTATTTTATTTTATTTTTATTTTATTGCTCCATCTAGTGAAATGGTGACTGTTGAGACTGGATTTTGTGGGTTGTTTTTCTTTCATCATTACTGGTTGTAGCAATAATTTAATAGGCCCTAAAATTCAAAGAATATGCTTTTATCTTTTTCAGTTTCTAGCCTATAGAAAATGCTTAGTTTCTAGCATTTTTAAATGAAAATACTCCTTCATTTTCAATATTCACTGGTCTAGGTAATAACAAAACAATTAAATGCATATTCTTTACTTTCTAGCTTTACCAATACTATCATGACTTTAAAAACTGATTACTGGTGTTTCCCTTCCTTATCAGAGGTGTTCCCCTTGCTGAGTTCAGTTTAGTAGTGACTAATTGAGCAAGCTCCCCACAAGTCCATCATAAAGTTGTTTATCTACTGTGCTAGGCACCCTGGCAGGCACACCCAGGGACTATCATGCAGTCATAAAAAGAAGCCAGTTAGTATAATGCTCACAATTGCTATTTTCTATTTCTTATGATACAAGATAAGGCTTTTTCATGATTTCTTGTTTAACTATCATCAATAGAGTGTGCTTGAGCATGGAGGAGGGATAAACCTACCTCTGCTGTCTTGATTTCACTAAAATTTCCCGCTATAATTGAGTTACTGTGTGATAGGTACCGAGCTAGGTATAAAAATATAAGGAAGACCCAATCTCGCTTCTCAGGAGTTTACTGTCTAAGGAGGTGTAGAAACAGTTATAATCCAAAAAGAAAGAAGCTGTAATATTCAGGAAGATAGAAAACCAAACAGCAAAGTCGGCTAAGGGATATGTGGGAAAGTTTCATGGGAGGAGGTATGCTCGAACACTTAAGCATGACTACAAGTTTGCTTGGCTGACAGAGAGTGGGAAATTCCAAGTGGAAGCATATGTGAAACCAATGAGGCATAAGAGAGTACAGTAGGTTTGAGGTCTATGCCAAGAATTTTCTGATTGATAGATGAAAGGGAGCTCTGTGAATTGGTATTTCTGGCATAGGTATAGGTTGATCATTCTGCAACTTTTGTCATAAAGCCATCTTATAGCTTCCATGAAGTATTCCCTATTAATCCTTCCTTCCAGGTACTTATTTCCCCATGATTGGTGTGTGAAATAAATAATACAATACAGAAATGACTAGTGAACAATGACTGGGTGGCAGGGGACCTAGATTGTTGTTTTCTAGTTCTGTCAGCAGCTCTCACTTGATCCAAGTGATTAAGAACTTTGCTTTTTTGCAAATGTGAAAATGGGACTATTAATACCTGCATTGTGCACCTCAGGATCAAGTTAAAAATGAAAATGAGAGACACTTAAGAGTTGTAACTAAGTCTTTTACTTGAAATTCTGCTGGTTGAGTTTAAACAGACATTTAAACAAGTAAAATATTTTGTGGAGTATCTGAATAGGAAAATTAAGTTGCAAAGAATGGAAATATTCTTACTTCCTCATTAACCCTATATGTCTGCCCTTATATCTTTGAGAATTCATTTTTATATTTTTTGAACTAACATAATAAAAATTTGTACTCCGTGTGTTTTACTATATATATAATATATATATATTACATATATATATTTTAGCCCCTTTCAGATTATAACTATTAAATAGTAACTGATTTAAGATCTAGGTTAGTGAAAATTGGCATATTTCATAACCAGCTTTGAACAATTATCATATATTAAGTCGTTTAAATTACTTGTAAATAATGCTCCATCATTTTTAGTGCTATATAGTTGATGTGGATTTTGTTCCATTTTCTTTGTTGTATAAGAAGCTTCTGATTCATTCATATAGGGTGAAGAGGTTATGAAACCCTGGTTTTTTGCCTCATTTGCCATTTTTCTAAATCCAGTGACAGTGCAATCAGAAGTTTAGAGGAAATAAAAAAGCGTTCCTATCTACTATCTTTCTTTTGATTCCATCTCTTTCATTAGATTGATAATGTCACCAGCCACTTAGCTTCACATGATCAGGCTCATTTGCTTGCCACCGACCAAATCAAAGGAAGCCATTTATTTTGGTAAAAAGGAAAAATGGACTTATTCCAAGCTAGCTCTGAGGAGATGCAGGGGCCCATTTGCCCCAGAACACCATTTCACCATGTACAGGTGAGCAAGGGCCCTTTTTAGTAAGGAACAGGGGGAAGCACAGAGAGATAATGTAGATCTCCACACCTGCTTTATCACTTCCAGCCTCTTTGATTCATTCCTCTTTCTAATGGAAAGGAACCTGAGCTCAGCCTCCTGGAGCCTGTATCTGTATAATATTCTACCACTTCTTTTGGGCTGAGGAGAGGAGGGGGCATTGGTTATGTGCTCAGCAAGAGGAAGGTTGGAGAAGTTGCTTATCTCTAAAAGAAAAAAAATCTTTTAAAATTCCATTTTGCAGTGCTGGTTACAGTAATACTACAGAAATCTGTTAATTCACCTAAAATTTGAATTTCTGGACTATAGAAATATGAGAAATTGCCCTTGATATAAATACCTCAAAATTTATCATTCATAGATAATTTAATCAGGACAGAAAACTTTATAAACCACTTAGCTCATCCTGCTCTCTGCCATTTTACACCAGTAGAAAGAAAAAGAATATTGCTGTGGATGAGATGATGGGATTTTAAATGGAATGTGAGTTATTTATACTAGACTAATATAGACCCTGTCATCACAATCACTAATAGTATAAGATACTTACTTATGGACTTCAGATGGGAGTTCTCTCACCTTTTCTCCTTTTACAACTTTGAGATTAGCAAATTATTTGAATGTAGATAAAATACCTATTCTTATAAAAATATAATATAAAATGGTTGTTGCTTATTCTAGCCAGGCCTGAAGGAAATACTAATAATTAGTCTGTTTTGTAGAAAACTAAATGAGTGAATGGTTTGGCTTATTTTATCTGTTTTAAAATCTTTAATACCCTTGATATGTAGCTGAAGAATATTCTTCTGAATACTAGTGGATTAAATCATTTTTATGTCTACTTAAATACTTTCTATTTCCCGAATCATATATTCTACTTTTTTTCATACCTGATTTTTTTTCCTTACAAGTTAATGGAAAGGAAACTGGTTGTTTTTTGCACTCAGTAAAAAAGAATGTGTAGACAGCTTTTATCTGGGCAATTGTAAATCACTGAGTATATTTTTCAAATATTAGCTCATTTTGAAGTTACTGGCAGAATTCTCTTAACCCACTTTAACATAAAATCGTTGACTAATATGAAAAGATTTCTTTTATCTATATAAGTAAAGGCATGATTTTTTTAATTAAGTTTATTGATACATTTTAGTTATACATAATGATCACATTCATCATAGGGAATTTGCACCTGTACATGACATATATTGATTCTTCTTTTTTTCCCATTTCCTTCCCTTCCCTTCAACCCCTCTTCCCTTCCTTATTTACAAAAGCTTTGTTTCCATTTTTTCTACTGTTCTTATTTTTTTCCCTTTTCCTTTCTTTCCTCCCCACTCCTCTTTCCTAGTTCCCCTTCCCATTTGAACATTTTCTTCCTATTTTACAATATCTGTTATACATTTTGGTCCTTATTTACACTTTTGGTTTCTCACACCAGAGAAACAATGAGATATTTACACATTTGTGCCCAATTTATTTCATTTAAGAATATGGTCTCAAGGTGCATCCATTTACCTAGATATGTGTCGTTTATCCTTTATGGTTGAGTAGTACTGTGTTGTATAAGAAACCCCACATCTTATTTATCCATCATTGCAAAATTTAGGACACTTTGTATATACGAAAAGGATAAGACAAAGCTGAACCAATGAAAGCTTGAGTACTTACAAGTATTTGATACTAAGAGTAGGGGAGTATGTTTCCACAGGGTGAGAACACTAAATATTCACACCCAAGGACTTGTTTCTCTGATCCAGCTACTTGTCCTAGATTAATCTCCAAGCAAACAACATTAACTCTTTTATTTTATTTGCAGTTGAACCTAGGGCCTTAGCACAGAGCTACATCTTCAGCCCTTTTCATCTATTTATTTTTTATTTTGAGACAGAATCTTGCTAAATTATTGAGGCTGGGCTTGAAGTTGTGATCCTCTGCCTCATTAACTCCTTTAAAAACCCCATTTCTTTCTTACACTTAGATTTACTCCTTTAATAGCCCATCCTTGTAGATGTTCAAAAACTGGATCCAATCACCTTTCTCCATTCCCCCTCTCTTACCCTACAGGGTAAAATCCAAATCTCTTTTTTGTATGGTCTTCTGCTGTATGGTTCCTGGATAACTTAAAATCCACTCCCCTCATCACTCTTGCAGTCATTTTGAAGACCTTGCCAATCCTCCAAACACGTTGCACTACCTCAAATATCTGTATCTCTTCATCAGCTATTTCTTCTAGAGTCTGCCTGATGAATTCCTCAATCCTCAGCCTCAGTTGTTCCTGTGCTGCTGTAGAATCCTGGGTCTAGCCTACTAAAGCTTCTGCACCATATTTTGTTTTGTCAGAGTACATGTATATTTCCCTCACTCAACTAGGAGCTTCCTGAGAGCAAGGCGTTGTGTCTTATTCACTTTTATTTCTGAAACACCAAGCATAGAACCTAACACGGCTAATCCAACAATAAGTGGTTTTTTCAATTAAATATTCATTGAACACTTAATTTGCATCATGTGTAGTTTTATTTTAGAAGCATGCTCTAGATGCAGTGTGATTGATAGATTGAAAATGAGAGATAGATGGAGACCAGGTGCATGTGCCGTTTTTTGAAGTACCTTATTTGTTTAAAAACAACAACAACAATAGGGGGTAGATTCCTAGAAAATTGGTAAAGAAAAAGAAAAGAGAGGACTTAATGACTGATTTCTATGGGCAAGGGAGAGGAAAGAGTTAAAGATAATAAAAACTTAGGATAATATGACAAATAACAGAACAATGATGTTTGCAAAAACTGGGGTTGATTTCACGTAAATATGTTTTTTCCCTTAAGATCCTCCTTGTATTGGTATTTGCCTCCCTACCTCTGCTCTAAAGATGAGCACTTTGTTCTAGTTCAGTTTTCTGGAACTAAGCTCAGGATTCGTGTGGTTCTCATTTTCGTATCTGATCAGGAGTTTAGATGTGAATATAAATAGTTCAACTACAGTGACTACAATTTTTTATCAAGGGAAGGTGTGCAGTGCATAAGTTTGAATGTATAAAGCCTGTTTTTGCTTTTGGGAGCTGCAGCTGACATGTTATACCAGGCAAATGCACTGGGGTGCGCTACTGTGTAGCAGAGCCTAGCTGTGCCTCACAGCTCTTAACTTTAAAACTCCAGAGAATTTGATGAGAGAGGGATCCACAAGAACATGACAAATGATGAGAGTTCAAACCTTAAGAGAAAAATGGGCTTATTGGTAAGAGACCTTTCTTTTTCTTTATTTACTGCTGTTACTTATTGATTAAAATAGCAAGCCTGTTATTTTCATGTGTGGCTGTGAAGCGGTATACAAAAATCAATTTTACATGTATTGTGGAATTCAGGAGACATATTGGTAACCATGTAAAAATCATAGGGAGCATGTATAAAGCTTGATTTTTAACAAAATCTCTAAGGAAATGTTATTCAATTCAAACTGTGTTATAGATTTATTTATATAGCGCAAATGTAATGCAGGTTAAGATATTTATATATATATATATATATATATATTTAAAAAGTTAAAATAAAGAATAGTGAGTTGTGTAGAAATATAGAATTTCATGCAGTTACCAGAAGGTGGCACACCAGATTCTTCTTATATGCACAAAGAAAAGGAATAATATTAATAGGAATATAAAATAAGCTGTATTTAAAGATATTTAATGTATTGGTAAGCAAAGAAATAAAATAATTGTTTATTTCCTTGGTAAGGTTTGTGCTAAAACATGACAAATGTGAATTTAACTTATTGCTACTTGTTATCATTCCACAATAATATTTATATGCAGAGCATTTTTAAAGTAGAGTTTGAAACAGTATTGTCTTTAAGGAGATTCTGTTTGAATTTATCATCTTAAGAAAGAAAATACTTGCCACCTGCTGGTTTTCATAGGAAGTCATTAGATTTAAGAGTCTTTTGGATAGGGTCTTTGTCAAGGTCTTTCTAAAGATACTATTAGATTATGACTTTGATTTAGTTATGATTTTAATAATGCAATAGTGCTTGTGAAATGACCCAGAAAAAAATTGAGATAGTTCATTTGGAAAAAAAATTCAGTAAGGCTAATGTTTATTTTCTTTAAGCTAATAGCAGGATAAATGAAGTAAATATAAATAAATTATATATTGTGTTAGATCTCCTCAAACATCTGCCGGCTTACTGTCATTTTTTAAGAGCATTGATTGTCGGTACAATACACTGCAGTGTTTCTGTAGTAGTCTCTATTTTTAAAACTGCATTCCTGAGGCAGTAACTGAACTATGTTTAATATTGCTTTTTGTGTATTTAACTAAAGGAGCTAGATATATGGCAGAACTTCCCAAAAGCCAAATCTTCTGGTTAGGAGACACTACATTTATTTATATGTTTTTATTAATTACAAACAGTATGAAAATAAGAAAATTTGTAGCAAATGAACCTAGAAGAACATTAGCCATCTGTTCTCTGGAAGCTTGTAATGTGTGTCATTTGCTTTCAGGGTTTTATGGCAAAGTAGTATATCAGCAAAGAATTGACCTTTAAGCTAAAAATGCTGGAAAATGACAAATCATTCCAAGGGCCAAACATATATTTTTCTGGAAAAATGTTTCCTTGTGTTCATATTTAACTAGCTTAGTCTTTTAGATCAGCTGCAAATAAATGTTGTGCTTAATGTCAGTTTTTTATTTCAGAGTCTGAAACATTAGGAGAGCTCCTTAAAAAAAGCAGAATCTTATGATTCGTTAAGGTTTTTAAAAGTTAATTTACATGGTTTTAAATTGTTCTGCGTGGCCTTAACTATTCAGGATATATAAATATGATATATTAATTTACAGCTAAAATACTTTTAGAGCATGCTTTGAAAAATTTGAACTTAGTACAATAAAGTCACAATTAACCAGATTTTTTTTTTTTTTTGCACTCCACTTTCAGGAGACGGAGGCAATTGTCTTTAAAACAAGCCGATTTCAAGGATATATTCAAAAAATCAACTTCAGGGTATGTCCAAGGGTCTGCATTTTCCTCTACCTTTTTTCCAATGAAAATTTATTTTCATAAGAGACCCTGAGATAATAGAATACATTCATTTATTAAACTTTCAGTGATATCTGGGATATTGTATTTATTAAGAAATGTATTAAAAGTACCACACACCATTGCATTGTGCTTTATATTTTCCAATGTGCTTTCCCAAACATAAGTACCTTTGTTTTTCATAACATTACTGTGGGGGGAATAAGGAAAATAACATTTTCTCTCATTTATAACAAGGAAAGATTGATCGGGAGGCATAAAGCTAATTAGTGACAGAGCTGTACATGAACCACATGTACCTGGTTCTGTCCTCTTTTGCATTCTTCCTCATGGAAAAGGTTTCAAAGTTTGTGACTTTTAAATCCGTATTGCACAGTCAATACAATTTTTACTGAATTTGCTTCCTAATTCCTATGCTTCACAGTTTTTTGCTCTGCATCTGTCTGTCTGCCTCTGTGCCTGTCTGTCTGCCAGCTAGACACTGTTGCTTTCACACTCTCCCAGACCTCAAAGGACAGAGGGCTTTGGGAGGCAAGAGAATGGGTGTGGACAGCTCATTTTGACACCTGGTGATGAACAGCAAGTGTTCATGTGCTAAGGAAGGCCAGGGACTGAGAAAGAAAACAGAATGTTACTGTAGCAGGGGTATCTTGAGCAGAGTTTAGCAAGCTTGACCGTAAAGCAATGTTTCTCGAAGTTTAGTACACCTAGAGTGATAAATCAGCCGAAGTACTTGTTTCAAATGCAGAGTACAGATCCCTACCTCCAGACTTCTACTTTCATTCATCCCAGGTGATTTTTAGCACACTAATATTCGAGAGTATCTGCCTTAGAGGTAGAAAACTTTCACCTTTCTCTCTTGATTCTTGTATGTTCGAGACAAGAGCCTCTCTTCTTTCAGCAATATCTGTGTTTCATGTCAAAATGTATCAAGTAAGGCAGCAAGGGCTGAGAGGGAAAGGTGGGGAATGATAGTTATTGTTTGCACACATTTTTGTATATATCTGAAGCATATCACAGTAGCTACTGTACATTTTGGAAACTTGTATCTTAGAAGGCTTGTGTCCATTTTAAAGTTGAAGATGATAAAGAACAGAAAGATTTCCATCCAATGGTGAAAAATGTTTTGATACTTTAATAGCTAACTTCTTCTAGGTTTTTTAGTTTACAATAATTTCTAAAACTAGGCAATTAGGCTATCCATGGTTTTGTATAGTTAAGGCTTTAATGTATCAATATATTTGTTCTCATTTGTTTTTCATCTGTGAATATCCAATCTGCCTGATTAGACTGT
The DNA here is from genome assembly GCF_000247695.1 of Heterocephalus glaber. Next base: position 1,791,942 of record NW_004624895.1, on the reverse strand, counting down.
CAGGGTCTTGCAGCCAGGGTATATCCATTTTTGTATGTTTGTAACATCTATCAAAGTCATATGTTTTCAGTAAATTGATGTTTAAACTAATTTAGTGGGTATCTACTATCTAGGGATTTGTGGTAGGCATAGTGAATTGATTGATTTTGGTACTTGGAATATCCAAGGAGTCTATGTTACACTGTCTATAATGGCTAATATACTAAATAGGCCTCAGTTGAAACAAATGCATTTTAATCAGCAAGTGAGAAAGCACTGTCCTAATTAATACATTTGCTAATGCCTTTTCTCTGTTTAGAGTATCATTTTAAACTCAGTCTTGCTACTGCTTCACCAGTTTTGGAATAGAGATTTTGTTGCTCTGTACTTTACAAATCTGAATCTCAAAAATTGGAATTTCTGGAAATCCCCCAAACATAAAAATATTTTGTTTAATGTCTGAACAGTGTCATAGGAATTCAAACAAAATTTGTGGAAGACTCATAAAAATGCCCAACAATGTCTCGGACTTGGATTAAGCCAAATAAGGAATGAATGAATAAATATATACAAGCTGAAAGGAAAATATATTTCACTCAAATGTTATGTAGCTTCAGAAATCCATGAGAAATAGGTGATTACTTAAAACATATACAGTATTTGATTTTGCAGATATGAAGTAGTTTTGAACATATTATTTGAAGTTCACAGACTTGGAAAGGCATTCAGGAAACCAAATTTAAATGACTTCTAGCTTAAACCTAAGGTAAACCTAGAAGACAAATTCTGTTTTTATTCAAAATTGCATTTACTATACTTGACAATAGATAAAAGAAAAGAAATGGCTTACCTCTCCCTCATTGAGTAATCAGTGTACACAAATAATAAAGTTAGACACGATACCAAAACTGCTGTGGTTAGATCACAACACATGAACACTTTTTATAACGTGCTTATGATGTGTTGTATCATAGGATTTTAATTAAATTGCCGTTTGGAGGCATAGCAATTTTAAATTATACATTTTCAGCTAGTTTCTATAATTTAAACTTACCGTCATATATTTGGCATCTTTCAGTACAACCTTTCTGTATCCTTTCTTATTTTAGAGAACTTGAAATCACCAAAAAGAATTCTAAATTAGAAAAAAAGAAGGATCTGGAAATAGTCATGAAAATAGAGATATTTGCCATATTGCTATGTCTGTTGGGTACCACCACAGTAAGCAAATCTCATGACTGTAAACTATACCCTTAAAATAATTGTTGCAGGCTGGGGATTTAGCTCAGTGGTTTCGCCGCCTGCTGCGCAAGCGCAATGACCTGAGTTCGATCCCCAGTACCAAAAAAAAAAAAAAGAAGATAATTGTTGGGCTTCATGTTATGATAATGGGTCACTGGTTCAAGTTTGAGACTAAGTTGTTTTTGAAGTGTAAGACTTCCTCATTCATTATACAATCAAACCTTTTATTTTTAGACACCAATGATTTCTGTAATATATGTACAGGAAAGTTAAAGTTTTAATTATTTAGGCCTGGGAAATGGTAAAAACTGTTAAAGCAATTGAATGTAAAAGGCCCCTTTTCATGGAAAAATTTAAATAATGTTGCATAATATCAATGAATCATCGTGATTAGCTTTCCATTAAAATGTTTGCCGCTGGTTATCCAAAAATTATTATAGTTACACTGTAAGTATCCTGTAATCAAGATTTACAAATAGATAGATGAAGAGATTGGATAACCAGGTAATCTTCTAACCTTATTTTTAGCTATAATACTGACAGTTCACCTGTGGATACAATAAATCTTTAGATGTAAATATATGTTTCTGAAAGTAATAGCATTATTTCAATTTAAATTGAAACATTGATGAAAGTGTACTATTGTAAAGATCTGCAAGAAACTCAGATCTTATAAAAGTCTGTGTTTCTAAAATAGTGTAGAACATAGCAAATGCTGAATTTCTTTGGTTTATTCTTTGAGATTTGGTATGTGATGTGCTTATTATTTAAAGGTCTTTCAATAATGATAAATAAGTTAGAAATTGGTTACTTTTACCAGAATAGTGCAGGATTTACCAATATATATACTGTATAAAGATGGGGGTGGGTTCTGTTATCTTCATGTTGCTTTGGCAATCTTGCTTCTATATTTGATGTTATCAAAATTAAAACAATGTAGTAAAATTATTTGAAAAGCTTTGTATGAATGTATTGTTTTGTTTAGTAGAGCCACATTTTACTGTACCTTCAGCTGCACCATGCAACTTATTATTTATTTATCTGTTGGCTGTGCTAGGTATCAAACCCAGAGCCTCCTGTATGATGCTATGCAAGCACTCTACCACCTAGATATACCCTCAACCTGCATCGTACATTTTAAGTGGATTTTTATTTTGATAAGTTTTCTGGTTTAATTTACAATACTTCAGAAAAGCTCACAATGGCTTGCTGTTTTTCTGAAACAAAGTACTCTAAGGAGGTACTTACAATGTTGCTGAGATATGACCTAACATATATATTGTCATTATTTGAAGTGAGAGTAGAGATTCATTAGAGACATTTATTTTAGTTAAGTAAGTATATATTCTGGAAAATTTTCTTGAACATATGCCTATTTTAAAGAGATTGTGTGTGTATGTGTGTGTGTTGTATTCATTTTGTACTCTATAATTTTCAAATTAATAAATATTTCTCTTACCCAAACTCTTTTAGTAATAATGGATCTAATAATTTTTTACAACTTCCAAAACACTGGATTGAATATATAATTCTGATTTAATAAAACTTCCACTTATAAACTTCTCTTTCAGTTTACTCAACAAATTCTTATTGAATGTCAAGAATACTGTTGAATTGATAAAATAGAAAGATTGAGGGATTTCTTTTTGAAGGACAGGTAATAATTGGGGAGGAGGGCATCTGATGTAACACAGCTATAGTACAAAGTGTTGCAATAGCATGGCCTCTTCTTGGAGCTTAGGCACATTATCCCTATTTGATGATGATCATCTGTCCTCTATATTGCTTTTTACTCCAGAAAAATTTAAAGTGGTAATATTAATCTAATATGAAAATAGTATATATTTTAAAATTGTTGATTTCCACTTCTAATCAACCAAAATGCACAACTTGGGTTTGAAGTTTAATGCATTTTTAAACAGAGTGGTGTATTTTGAAGTATTCAGGTGTAGAAAACATAAGTTATAAAGAGCATAACTAACTGCCAGAAAACAAAAGGAAGAAGAAAAAGAGAACTTTTGAATTTCCCATTCAATGTTATTCCTTTCTTTAACTTTAGTGGGAAAATAAGAGTAGTCAAAATGTATGGATCATTGGATCCCCAAAACTAAACCTTTGTTATCTGGTCATCTAGTCTTCTGTAGTTTTGCTCACCCTTAACCACTATCATAGCTCCATAACTTCTTTTACTTGACTATACAAAATTTTTTTTTTTTTTTTTTTTTTTTTTTTTTTTTTTTTGGTACCAGAGATCGAACTCAGGTCCTTGCGCTTGCAAGGCAAGCGACGGAACCACTGAGCTAAATCCCCGGCCCTATACAAAAATTTTTAAAAATGTTACATAGTATCAGAAATTACTACCATTCTAGCTTTCCATTCCCTTTCCAGTCAATCATTACTTTCCTTGCACCCTGCCTTCTTCTTTGGTTGCTTACCCAGTGTTTTCTGATGGTTCAGCATTTTAGCTCTTCATATTGCTTTTTTACCCCTTACCAACTTAGTACCCTTCCTAGCCTATGGAACCATTAAAGATGGGAGGCGTCCTGTCCTTCAAATCACTTATGCCACTGATATCAGGAATACTGTCTGCATGTGCATGAGTTATGTGCCTGTACAATATTTGTTTTTATTATGAAAGATTAATAGGAACTCTGTCAATCCAGTCATAGTCATAGCTATAATATTGTATATCTTGGTAGAACCTCTGTGTGACTATAAGGATCCATAGAATTCTGTGTGAGGAAATTTCCAACACAGAACTTTCCATTGTAGTTCTCTTTGGGAAATGTGGAATTTTCCATTCTGATTGTAGCAAGGCTGGATGTATTGAGTATCGAGTAGGAAATTGTAAGTATATTTTATACTTAATTTAACATAAATAAATAATGAGGTGTGCATATGTATGCATATCTAGCCATAAATGTATATAAAAGGATACACGGATGCACAAGTATATATAGCCACAAATGTGAACAGCTCTACTTCCTGTAAGAGGAAACCCTTAAGATAGTAAGAATTTTACTCAGCCATCCAGAATTTTTTGTATGCTTTAAGATATTTGACAGTCCCACTTGGTTGCCATCCAAATACTTTTGCTGATTGGTAGAACATAAATAGAGCACACAATTTGGCATGATTTGCAATCTTGTCTGGGTAACATGAATAACATTAATATTCTAGATTAGTCTAAAGAGACATCGTCAGAACTGAAAAGATTACATAGTGCCTGCTCACACAACTGAGGCTAATACTTCTAGTCTTTAGCTGTACCTACCACAAGATTAACCAAAACTTACAAGGAAAAGGTATATCTGTTATTAAGACATATCAGGAAAATCTAGAGAAATTAGGCACACAATATTAGTCAATTCATTTGATGAGGTGGTATTGGTGACAAACTCCTGTCAAAAGAATAAATTAAATTTTACCATAAAGTTATTTAGGGTTATTTACATTGAGAAAAAAATCAAACTATTAGTTATATTTTTCACTTTTCTCCTATACCACAGCTAGTTTGAATTTTGCTTACCTTTTTCTCCCTAGTCATTCTTAAACACTTTCTGGAATTAGGATTTTGGAAACATTACCTTAGGTATACCTTTTCATTTCCAATGTTTCTCTTCCACTTCTTTTTTTCAATGTACATCTGTTAGGAAAGTCCTTGTTTCTTTAGAACATGTGGTGATACTTAAAGAATGTGGTTCACTTCAGATAGAAACGTGCATGTTGCAGAGTGGTTTGATTGAAAAAGAAAGACAAAAGGGTTCTAGAGAAGGAATCCTGGACTAGAAGTTTGAGAATAGTTCCTATGTCAGCCATCACTATGATACTAGATGAATTAACTTCTTTGAGTTTCAGATTTTTCATCATATAATGAGTGTATTGGACAAGATTATTTCTAAGAGTTCTGAAAGTTTTAAAAATCCTCGTCCTACATTGGGAGCCAAGTAATTCTGTGTTGTAAAATTATCCAAGAATGACTCTTTTATGGCCTTGGCCAAAAACCATCATTGCCCTTTGTTTATTTTTTTTTTAAGATACGAATTTCGCAGGTATTTTTCAGAGCTTAGTTAATGTTCAGAAGATGCTTTGAAGATCTTTCATGTACATTGTCCTCTATCTTGTTTGATGCAGTGGTCCATAACAGAAAGCAAGTGTTCTGTAAATGAAATTAGTATTTCTTATGAGGTAACTGAGGGTTTTTGACCTTTACCGGTCTCAATATTAAAGCAGACAGACACTGAGCCTTATAAAATTATAGTTTAAATATATATTTAGTAATTTTCTTCCTTTCTGTAGATGAAAACATTTTTAGTTCTGGAGTATAATGGTAATTATAATTATATTCTATAGCTGCTAATAGATTCTCTGCCAGAGTAGGAAAATCTGATTAATTTTGATGCTGCTAATTTGTAATTGGGGTGTTTTTACCTGGCTGCAGTTTATTTCTAAAAGATGTATGGAGGAGTGGTGTTATTAAGCATATTAAAAGTATAAAGTATAATTCATGGACTATATTTCTACTTAAGGGAATTATTTTTAAAGCCTCTGGCATAATAGTTGTTTTCTCATGAGAGATAATTACAAATGACTTAGCAATTTATTAAAGCAAAAGTAAGAACTGAATATAAATAAATGTTTTCCATCAGTTATAATGCTTTGGGGTTTTTAAGGATGCTGAGGATGGCGTGGAGGAAAGCAATCTTATTTTCTTTTCACTTTGAACAAACATTATAATTATTGGAGTGCCACAAAAACTAGTATTAGGCCCGAAGTCTATGAGAAATATAGCCTGAAATTTAATGATTTTGGTTGGGTATTTTTGGAACCTAATGAAACTAGACCAAAAATATGTCAGGTTTTTTTTTTTTTTAATCAGTTGTGTATCCACGGAAGAATAATAATTTGAGAATCTTTTTTTTTTTCTTGGTTCCGAGGATCGAACTCAGGACCTTGTGCTTGCAAGGCAGGTGTGGCACCACTGAGCTAAAGCCCTGGCCCCTAACTCGAGAATCTTTAAATAAAGGGATTGTCACCTGCATGTGAGTGTAGGTAGCCTTCATAGAAATTTGGAAAACACCCTGTTTTCTGCTTAAAATTTTTTAATAATTTCCATAGAGAAACATCTAGAAACACTTCCCTTTTGTGGTTTTACATGGATTTTGGAATCTGTTCTCAGGAGAAGTCATATTTGCAGCTACTGCTTTGTAAAATTTTCATCCATTTGACAATGGTTGAATGTCTTTTCAAAATGTCTTTTTACTACATACAGCTAATATTTAGCTGTCTTATATTTCATATTTTTAAATGCTTCAGGTCTTGAAAATTTATTTGAAACTCAGTCTGGTATAAGACACTCCAAACTTGATACATGCATATGTGTACGTTTGTGTGTATGGGTGTGTGTGTGTGTGTGTGTGTTTATGTTTACAAGTTTCCAATGCCGACTGTACCTGGGACCTTTTGCTTTGTGACGTAAAATCTTGTAATGTAAAATATTGACTACGGTACATTTGTATTAGTGGTACTTTTCAAAAACCTTTTAAATACACAGTATACTTTCATGGCTATGAAAATATTGATGAATATTTCTTTCTCTGATTTCTTTCCTGATTTCTATGAGACAGTTTTGTGTATGGGTAATAAAAGCAGTTGAAAATATGATTTAAGTTGTTTGGCTGGGTGTGTGTGTGTGTGTGTGTGTAAAATTTTTATGTATGATAGGTTGAATAAAAATAATATATGAGCTAACAATGGCTGACATCAATTTAATATTTATAAACTTCATGTATTATTGGTTAGGGCTTCACAATATGCTTTCTCTTTCTATTTATATATGCATATATATGTGTATATACTGCATATATGTATATGTTTGTGTTTCATAGGAAAATATGAATTTATCTTTTTACCTCTGTATTGATCTGTATTTTTAAAGAAAGTTACTTCTGGTTATCTTTAGTGTTTTCATGCCGTATTTCTGGTATGTTAAATAATGTATTTTGAAATTTTTGATAGTAGCTTCTTACTATAGAAGACTTTATCTGTGGTTTTAAAACACAAGTGGAAAGTCCTCATAAGGGACTAAATCTCAATCTTTACAAACTGGAATATTTGGAAACTATTTCAATTGGAAGCACCAGTTTATTGTTTGTGTAGAGGTATAAAAGTAAATATGAGCTATTTGTCATTGCAGTGATTTTTTTTAAAGGTAGTGACTTTTGTGTTATTGGTGATTTGCTTTTACTAAGCTTCCACTGATGGGGGTTAGCATAATTTTTTATAATTGTTGCAGGAGTAGAAGGGTACTAAGAAAGTACACATTTAGTGATGGTGACTTGCCTATGTCAGAAGTGAAATCTTTAAAGCCATAAATAAAGAGTTGAAGATAATACTAATGTAACCTAAATTCACTTTTTAGAATGGTGTAGAAAATTTGTGAGCTTGTTTTGGTAACAGAAACCTAAGACTCTCAATCACTTTGGGGACATTTACAACGCTTTTTTCTAGCAAAATTTTAAAACAGTATAGATGAACCTTTTATTTACCATGACTTTCACGAAATACCTCCAGCTGCTTTTGACAGAAGCGTCAATTTTTGAACCTCTTTGACAATTGCTAATCCCGAGAGGTTACAGGACCGCTGCTGAGCTTTGGAGTGGTCCCTGCTGGACACCTGCTTGGCTAGCAGTGTTGGTCTCTCCTCTAGGCAATTTGTGAGCTGTTTGGGGGTGGGGGAGGGGGAGGAGGAGGGGGGAGAGCTGGAGGGGAAAGGGGAGAGAAGAAGGGGAGGGTAGTATTGAATTAGATTGTTGATAGCGTCCCTCTGAGGGCTGCTATTAAGAGCATTCTATTCTGTACTTCTCTGCTGCATAAGACAGACTGATAGTTCTGTTACCACAGCATGTTGTAAATGTATGAGATTTTGCTCATTCCGGCTTGGAAATAAAAATAGGGATAGGAGAGCAACTTGAATCAGAAGCTACTAGAAGAGCAGGCAGAGTTCTGCAGCAGTTTATATTTGTTCTTACATTTTTCTTTCTTCTGACTGGAAAACAGAGGGACTGGCATTTTTAAACGGGCTTTTCCCATAATGGCATTCTTGTTTTGTGAGGCCAGAGCTTGCACAGGAGGAAAGGAGACTGCTGAATTTAGTCACTGATCTGTATTAGCTGTGGCCTAAGGCTATGCTGAGGTTTATATCCCATTTGTATTGTTGCAGCTCAAAAGAAGAATGTTCAGAGGATGACAAGTGTATTCTGAGTAGGTATGTTGTTTCATTTTCATATGAAACCCATCTATTTTTTTCTGCTACTATTGGTCAGAAATCAGGTTAATAGGTGCAGAATATGGTAAGAGTGCTGCAGTATCCCTGCTAAGGTAAAACAATGTTGCAACCTTTAAAAAAAAACTTCCTGCTTTTATTAAATAAAACTGCATTGTGTAGTGTGCACATTGCAGACACACACACACACACACACACACACACACACACACTGCAGTCAACGCTTTCCTAACGAGGTGGCACTATTGTTGAGTTGGAACGCTAGGATTATCATATTGCTTTAGGGGACAGGACTATTTAAAGGAGATACCCTGCAGTCCTATTTTATAGATTGGAAGCATCGGTTTAAGGGCACTGGCAGAATCATTCGCTTGTTCTCCGCGGCAGCCACTGCTGTGTCAGTACAGTGTGGAATGGAAGTCCTGGTTGGTAGTCTGTTATGGAAACGCTGTTTACTGTTATTGTAGTACCGTGGTGACAACATGCCATTGAAATGGAAAACGAGCTCTCCTGCTATCTGGAAATTCCCAGTTCCTGTGCTTAAAACATCCAGGTCAACTCCACTTTCTCCAGCATACATGTAAGTGAGAGAAAATAGGATCTTAAAGTGGGATTTCATTCATGGCTCTACTTTGTAGCAAAATGGGGGGGGGGACCCCAAATAGCAACATCCCCAACACACAAGATTAAAAAACCCAAGCTTGCTTACATTTAAAGACATTAGCATGCCTACATTTTACCATTGTTTTGTTTTCCTAGAGTTTGTGTTCACTTAAAGTGCTTAATGCTAATCAGATTACTGATATGAAAGCATAAAGGTATAACTGAGCAATTGCAGAAGTAAACTTTCATGTTTAACTGGGATTTTTAAATTTTTTGTATATCTATGACACTTAAGATGATATCTTTTGTAATGGCTTAAAATTGGCTGATGATAGATGGTGATGTGTTAAATATGGAAATGCCTTCTATACTTTTTTTTGATGAATTTGAAACATTCAGAGTTAACATACTGATCAGGAAATGAGTTTTAATCAAGACTTGTATACTTTAGTGTGTATAAATATTAGTAAGTATGATATTGCATATTTCTTAGTTTTATTCAAGTTCAAAAGTAAATTTGAATTTGTGCAAATTATACTTCTATGAGCAGTTATTATATTCAGGGAATTGAAAAGAGTATTCTAAAATGACTGTTTTAGAGATTTATTTTAGGCAATATATACTGAGTTATATGGGGAGAGTTTCTAGAATTTTTTAAAAAAATCTTTTAAAAAAATTCATTGTGTGTAACTTTAAAAACAAAATCCAGGAGATATAATAAAATGTTTTTTTTAAGTATTGTTCATGATCCTTTTTTTTTTTTTTTTGGTGGAGGGAATGAAAGAAAGCTTGACCTTTTTTAAAGAAAATTACCACAAAAAAAAGATTTTGAGTAAGAAGTATGATTAATTATTTTAAAAATATTTTTAAATATTTCTCAGTATTTAAATATTTCTCAAAATTCTTCCTGCTTTAAGTTAATTGTGTGTTTAGAACTCTGCTGAGTTGCCATTTTTAACATAATTTTGTTTTATGTGAGATTCAGATGCATAGTGATATCTGTTTCTTTGAAAGGCTTTCAGCTGCTGAGGAAGTGTGCTTTCAACCCCAAACAAGTGATTCCCTAGAAGGCACTGAAAAGTGAGGACATTTCAGAGTCATTTTCAGAATATTTTTTTATGTTCCATCCTTTTTATACTTCAGGTTATTTTATCTGTTTGAGTGTTAAACTGTATTTCTTATGAAGTAAAAAAATTAAGACATATTTGTGAAAAAAATCAGCTGTATTTGTTTATTTTAAAGCTGTACTTATCGAAAGCACAAAGAAGTGAAGTGACAAGCTAACGGAGGTGGACAAGTTAATGAGACTCTTTCGAATTATTTGAGAAAATGGGATGTGCTTGCTGACTGTATGAATCTTAGCTGCTGAGAAATGACCGAAGATTTATCAAAAGCAACTTTAGCATAAAACAAAACCCAACGTAAACCAGTAGGGTACAATTAATAATGGTTATTAATGTTTCTAGTGTTCTTACTATATTTCACTGTTCAAAGGTCCAAATTGCATCTCCTATTGCTGCTGATTTGTTAATTTTTAGGGATGGTTAAATATATGCCCATATCTTACCAATTCATACTAGCAACAAGCTTATATATAACTTAACAAACATTTTTAGTGAATCATTTTCTTCCTTTTAAGTATTTAACTCTTTGTCCTGATGATATATGAATGAACTGATTTAGAAAGTAGAACCTGGAAAACATTAGATCTTGCAGTGTTGAGTATAGATTGTTAGTAGTGCACAGAGATGGAATGGAAAAATATGGTTGAACAGCTAATGGTAAGCTAGACTAGTTTGATTTGTAACATTGTATAATATTATTGATCTTAACTTATTTTTCTTTATATATAAGACGCAGAGAGAAAAAATGTTAAATATATTAATAGACTTGCTTGAGAAATTTAAATCAGGTTTTGAAATAAATTCTTTAGTTTTGGCCTGTTATAAAATCACAGTTCATTACCTTGCTTGGCCAGAAATAAAAACATCACATTTAGCATGCTCTAATCAGTACTTTTTATATTATGTTACCTTTTTACATACAAACTGATACATAAGTTTAGCATAAAATTTCACTCAAAAATTATAAAGACTAAGTCAGATTACTGGGTCAGGTAACATACTTGCTTTCATAATTGTTCAACAGACAAACAGGTTAAATCTTTTTTTTTTTCTAAACTCCTTGCATTGAAATGGAATGAATTCTGCCTTCTTGATAAATTTTGGTTTATTAGAAATTTACCTATAAAATTCCATATGAACATTTAAAGTAATATTTTGAGTATAGAATTCTTCACAGTTTATATAAAATCATTTTGTATATATGCTTGTGTAGCATCAGTATTAGTTTGTAATATTTATTGTTATTTATTGTGGTTTGTCAAATACATATCACATGGTTTTCATTGAAGACTTGGGTGCTTTCTCAAACGCTGAAATTTCAATATAAAGTATCCTTGGTTGTACTAAAAGTGTGTTGTAGGAATTGAACATGTATGAAAAAAATGTAAAGTTTTCCTATGGTCTCTTTGTAAACCCATCGTAGAGGCTGATAGGCAGTGCTGCTACACTGGTGAAAGCTACAATACAGAGCATTTTATTTACTACAAACATTGAACAAAAAGCCCACTTCATTTTATTTTTTTCCTCAAGTGGTTAAAATCCAAGTTTTCTCTCCTTCTCTCTCTCTCTCTCTCAGAACCTGGAATAAAAGTTGAAATGTCTCAATGTTTTTAAAACTTCTTGATGACAGAGGGTATTTATGGCACTATTAAGTGAAATAGTATTTACATAGCATAAAGCACTTTTTAAATTGTGTTCTAGTGTGATATGGGAAAAGTGGAGTATCTTAAAGACAAAAGATTTAGTATAAATAATATTTGGCCCCTGGATAGATTGATGACAAGATCCATGGTCTTTATTGAATAGATGTAGTCTTCCGTCAGCTTCAGGTTTGGACACTTGTAGGATGGTGTGCCATCCATGTGATTTCTGAAGGGATTGTCAACACAGAAATGATTCCTGGTGACATGTGTGTGTGTTACAGTGTGCTCAACCAGAAGGTTGAAGTTCAGCCACAGCCTGATGGCGTATCTCCTGGTCAGTGTAAACTGCATTAATAAATACTCTGCTCTTGACAGGTGCAAACTCTATAAATTATGCTGTCATTTTGCCTAAGTTAATAAAGCTGAAAGGGCAATCACATCCAAGTGGTTTTCTAGTGTTTTTGGTGTTCATTGTTTTAAAACAGCAAATGGTTCCTTTGGGCCAGTGTTGTAGGGTTAATGCATTGTTAGATTCTGAGGAAACACTGGAATAGACAGGACTAGCTGGCACTAGCAATCCTCTTTTCTTCAAAGAGGCAAGTTTTGACAATAATAGTATGGAACAAAGGAGAAAGACAATTAGGTATGAAATACTCAGTGCAATATAAGTGAATTCTAGCATTGACATAAACTGTGGAATGTTTTCCTTACAATTTTACCTTTCTCAAGCTAAAAGACAGTGAGTGTTGGAGAAATAGATTTGTCTTCCTTTGCCCTCTGCACTTGTATTTAGTTAATATCCTGTTTATAATTCTTTTAATGTGTAAAATATATTTATAGCAAATGCCAGTAGCACAGTATTTTATAGCAATTTCTTTCTATTATTTCATCAATAAAATGTAGTCCTTCGTTTTGCCAAGGAAAGACTGTGCATACTGTATAAATTCTGCCTATTTGTGGCAATTCTAAAAATAGACATAATAAAATGTTTTCTAATTTTGACTTTTCTTTCTCCTAAGTCTGTTTTTTGTTCCAATTTATTAAATCAAAACTTGTGGCTTGAGAATTTTTTTCTTATATACAAATACTTCTTAAATTGATGTCAGATAAAAAAAGAATATTTTGTCACTTTCATAATTACTATTTACATAAATGTTTGCTTGTATGTCTGCTTAATTTGTTTTTATGCATGTGCACAATGTAACAAAATTATGGGAAGAAATAACACAGCTAATGCCTAAGAGCAATTTTGCATTAGTCTCTTAACTTTCATGGCATTTTCTTTGGGAATTTGCATTGTCTGAACTTGAAGAAGGACAAGCTTGTCATTTATTAATGGAAAAATCATAGCATTTAAAGTGACTTTATAGGTCATTTGGATATTTCACACTCCTTTAATTAATGCAGGAATGTGTTCAGTGATACTTCTTAAAGGTGGCAGTTCATGTCATCCTTGAATACTGTCAGTGATGAAAGCTCACTCTCTCACCAAGGCAGCACCCTTCATTCATGGACAGCTCTTCTTACACTGAGCAAAATTAGTTCATCCTAGCTCTTATTTCCTGATCTCTGTGTGGACTTATGAAGCTGTACAGCAAAAATATATATTCTCTAGCATGATCAGGCTTGAAAACCTCATGTGTCATAGTGTCCATGCCCTTCACTCTCTTTGTTCTCACCTGGATAGGTTTTCCATGGGAATCTTTACATGAGATACTACATTTGAATATGATCCCCTGTATATGATTCTACTAGAAAAAGACACTTCTCTCCTTTGAAACAGATTTCTTCTTGTCTAAAATAGCCTCGGATTATCTTATTTTTTAATTATAAGATTTATAATAACCCCTTGTGAATTTAGAGTTTGCAAACTTCCTTCTGGGAGGTTTATGGTTGGATTGCTTGCTTTTCATTGTCAGCCTTTATTCTTTTAGTTGCTTAAGATCTTTTAGTCAGAGGAATACTGGAAATATGTAAATAAAGTTAAAATTTTGTCTTCAAGCTTATATTGTATTTTAATGACTTTTTGAAACCATTTACTATAATTGAAAAATACTTTACACAAGAAACTTATAAAGGCAGTGTTTCTGTTTTCTGATATTTTAAGGAATTTTACTTGTCAATAAGACAAATAAATTGGTCAGTAATACAAATAAATTGATAATTTACTTGTCAATTAATCTAATTTTTATACTTAAGTCAATGTTGTTTACAAGTACACACCCCCAAAACCCACTTTTCCTGGAGGGAAAAGAGATGTAATTGCTAATCTCCATACCACGATGGGAAATCCAGAGTTACTAAAAATTCTGTACATTCAACTTGACATCTAAAATATTTCAGTGAGACCTATGTAGTCAAATTCAGGGGAGAGGGAGGGATTAGGAAGAAGTAAGAGATGGGCAAATATTTTTGCTAATAACTTTATTTCAGTTAAAGAGCTAAGAATTGTAAGCACTGCATATGATATTTTAAATTGAAATGATAGCCATGGTATGATGCTTTAGTTCTTCAAGGCTGAAATTGATATGGTGAAAACATGATATACTTGGTCAATCCACACATAAAGAAGTTCCTGAGTAATTCACTTTTGAAAACGCTGAACTCTTTTTCAATCACTTTTAAGTTAAAAATATCATAAGTCAGAAATTTAATACCCCTTACCTACTCAGCATTCCAGCTTCCCAACACAGTGTACTGTAGCTTGTTGGTTGTCTACCCTTGTGATGGTGTGGCAGAGTGGGAGGTGCAGCTCCCTCCTGCTATTTAGCATCATGAGAGATTAGCATGCTGCCTGTGGCTAGACTGGGAAAAAGTCAAAATTCAGAATTTGAAGTGTTTTTTTTTCTTTTTACTGAATAACAGTTGCTTCCATACCATTGTAAAGTCAAAAACTTGTGAGTTAAACTATCATAATTTGGGGAGTGTCCATACATTAACTGTATAACATTCAGAAGTTACTCACTATAATTTTCCAGGCATTAATTATGCAGAGTATTAGAGGTATACTCCTGATATTCATTTGAAATGACTAATCATCTTGTATACAATCATTATTCATAAGCAATTAAATTGCTTAACTTATTTTACTACTGTGAAAATTCTGAACCATGACAAACAGATTAAAATTTTTGTTCACTGTACTTTCAGTATTACAGTGGATTTAAGGGCAATGAAAACACTGCAGAAAAAATGTGTCTGTGCTAAATGAGGAGGCATGAATTGAAAAAAGGTATTAGATTTTAAAGTGCATATTGTACAAGATGGAAAGTGAAGCAATTTATGCATAAACTTATAGTATCTTTTTAAATGAGAAATGAAATATCATTCCTCATGTTAGACAAGGGATAATTTATTGTTTAGATGCTTTATACCAAATCAGGGTATATATAGTTCCATCCAAATAACAAGTAGCAAGATGGAATTATATTGTTTCCAATTATATTAAAATATTTTTACTGCTATAATTTACTATGATGAAGGTATGATTATGACTCATTTTTTCACATTTAGATTATGCTAAGACAAAAGCATGCGAAACTTCTTATTATAAGAAGTTATATGGTTTGATGAAGAAGTGAAATAACATCCTCCAATAAGAAACCTTAAAACTTCAATTTTTTATGTATATGAGATTCTCTAAATTTCATGAGACATATTTATTCCCAAGTGTAAAATGTTGTGGTTTAGCATCTAATACAACTTACTGAGTACTGCTATAAAAGTGCTAAGCACTTTGTTCGATGCCTCCCCAAACTCTGTAATTGTATGTGTTTTCCCTACTTATATTTAAGGATGCAAGGTTTCAGAGAAGTTAATTAACTTGTTCAATATAATAAAGTAATAAATGAAGCCAGATTCAAACTCAGGACTCCCTGATCTCAAAGCTCCTGACTTCTGTAATGCTTTTACATTGTTACAGACTTTTGCTACTTTTATGCCATCTATTAATTATGAAATATTTCACTAGGATTAGAAGAAAAAGGATGGATGAGGAAGCTTTTATGGATTGCATAGTAGTATAGAAAGAAGTTAGAGCTTACTCACATACTTCAATTTGTGACTGGCTGATATGATATTTGGATTATCTTCATTGTCTCCTGATTTTTTTTGAAGCACCATTCCACCTTCATTTATTACCCACCTTTACCTTCCCTTGACAGTTAGCCACCATGGATAGTGCTGTAGCTGGTGAACTCTTTTTAGCATTTTTCAGGGGGTACTACTCCAGTTAGTATGTTTAGACTTCTTTATGGACACTGTTATCCCATTGCTTAATTGTGTACATGCACTTAATGAAAAAACTCTCATTTTATTATTTTTATATTGCTGCCATAGAAAATTACTGCAAAGTAATGGCTTAAAATGTTACAAATTTATCTTACAGTTTTTAGGACAGAAATTTGGTATTTGTCACACTTGTAAAGTCCTCTTTGCAATGTAGCAACATATCCACATGTTCCTGGGTTATGGATGTGCAGATATTTAGGAGGCCATTATCCTAACATGCCCATGTTGAACACCATCATGCTGGGTTTATAGAAGTACAGTAAGAAATTATTTCATTAATTCACGTGTTTCTAAAAGTTTTGCTTACTTATGACTAAAGTATATTTATAATCTCTGGGCTAGTAGTTTTGTTCTTGAAAATTACAGTAGTTTAAACATTACACAGGCATTTATCAAACCCTTGAAACAGTTTTTTTCTGGAAATCTTACTAAAAGTAAAATTACTCAGCTGGGTATGGTGGCACACACCAGTAATCCCAGCTATTGGGGAGTCTTAGGCAGAAGGATTGCAAGTTTGAGACCAGCCTGGGTAGTTCAGCAAGGCCTTTTCTCAAAACTAAAAAATGAAAAGTAAAAAGGCCACAGACATGGCTCAGTATTTCCTGGGTTCAATCCCCAGTACTGCAAACAAACAAACACACACCAACAATAACAAAACGTAGAACCCAGCAATAGTTTTATAATCTGGGATTGTGTTGAAGTATCATAAAAACAATTTTACTATTAGAACTTTTGTTATGTTCTAATTAAATAATTATTGAGTATATTAATCTTGCATATAATCACATGAAATACAGACATAAATAAAGACTAGGATGTTAATTTTTTTAAGCTTTACTATTTTTATTATTTATTTGCCCCCTTAAAATATAGGTTGTTTTGAGATAATTTTCATAGCTAAGTCTCTTTTTAAAACCTAATCAGCAGTAGTACCACCTTTTGAGAGAAATTGCAGAATTCATTTTCTTAATACAATCTGAAGAGAATCATTCAAAATTATTCCATTGACATTAAAGCTGTCTAAAAATACTAAAGTGAGTAGACTGCCTAATATAAGTTGGTTGATATTGCTTGCATTTTATTTAATTGAATAATTGAAAGACTATTTCTTTCTACCCTAAGATATTTTCAGTTTATTCAAAGGACTGGTCAAAATCAAATAAAACATAAAGGCCACTAGAAAGTAATAGTTTACAACTAGAAGTTTCTCACATCTTTCTAGAAAATTAAATAACCAATTTATTGGGATTCCTTAAGAAATCTTCATATATGTCAGTTGAAAATAAATTTAATTTAAATTAAAATGAATAAATTCAATACAACTAATAAACTTTCCAAACACTGAATTAGCCAAAGTGGCATACATACCATTATGTGGTCATTGCTCCCCTCATGCCCTTCAGTGCTTGGTCTTTGGCAAGTGAAGAGGAAAAGTATTGAAATTTGATTGTTACTTAGTTAACATTTGTTGAGTGAAATAGGAACAGTAAACTAGCACATGAGGACTGTCTGGTCTGTGCTACTGTTATTGAACATTATTATGACTAGAAAAGTGGTATTTTTCAACCTTCAGTCAAATGTGGGAAAGTTCTGAAAGTTAACTAACTCTCTAGTCACTGACTGCCTTCTATTATTGGCAGGTTCAGGAGCTTCCTTGTATTTTAGATTTAAAAGTGTTAAATATTGCATTTTGAAGCACTAAACTTTGAGAGTCAAACACGAAGAGAATGATGAAATGGGATGGCAATTTCAGTTGGATGTGTATGGGCAGTTGAGCTAACCTACTATAGTACTTGTACCATTCTTCTGCCCCTCCTCTCCCTCTCTTCTTCCTTTTCACATTAAAATCTGCAACTGCAAGTAGGTCTAAAAACCCTAAATGATTTTTATTCACTATTTACAAGGTATCCCGGTATCCCATAACATTCTTTATTTTAGCTTTTTGTTTTTCTAGTTTCAAAGACATAGAGTTTTTCATTGATAAATAAGATAAGACCTTGAAATATTAAACAGAGCATAATTATTTGCTTCAAGATTCTTTGAGTCCAAAAATTAGAAAATATCTTAGAAATCATTTTTTGGGTCATACCATATACTTTAAAATGTCTAATCATTCTTCCTCCATCTGTGTGTATTTCTATTTGATAATTTAACCCTGTCAAAATTATGTTTCCTTTTATAAAATATCCAAATTAATCAGCTATATTATGAATTAATGTTGAAGACCAGTTTGCTACAAAACATCAACTAGATATCTTTTTAGAGATGTGATCACACAACAGCTTTTTCTTTTCCTATGGTGAAACATGTTCTTAATTAAGTTAGTATGACCCTTAACCGTGATATATCAATTTCAGTGGGTTAAGAAATGCCTATATGGCCACAACAGATGAATGGATAAAGAAAATGTGGTATTTGCACACAATGGAGTACTACTGTGTTGTAAAGAAAGATAAACTTGAGTCATATGTATGAAAATGAATGTATCTTGAGATTATAATGTTAAGTGAAATAAATCAGACACACAAGCTTAAATATTGCATGGTTTCTTTTATATGAGAAATGCAAATTATAAATAACAAAATAAAAGATAGATAACAGGAACTACAGAAATCTTTCTCAAATGAGAAGGAGATCAAGAGATCGGAGCTCAGGAAAGGGAGGAAAAGAGGAATTAAGATGTATTATGTATGTGTACCAAATCAACACAAGAAATGTGAAATTAGGTACTGCAAACAGGTACAAAAAAGAAAAGAAATGCCTAGCAGGTTAGTAAAGCATGCTTCCCTGAGTATATGTGGGGAGTCATGAATTTATGATCTTGATTACTATATATGATCCCTCATCTATTCCTCTTTGGCATTGTTCCCCTGCCCTGTTTCCTAGACAACATAAACTAACTACCTTTACTCCATCATATCCTTCAGCCATTAGGTTTCTGCCTTGGAGCTGCCAAGCATGTACTGAACCTCTTAAAGCCATGAACTAAATAAACCTTTCTTCCTTTAAGTCGTGACTATTGGGTATTGTGTCTTAACAAGAGGAAAGCTGACTAATACAGTTAATTTGATATAGCTCTAGTATGGATTAACCTACAAATTATTTGAAATAGAAATTTGGAAAATGTATGGATGGTTTGGATTATAAATAGATTATTCGGGGCTGGGGATTTATCTCAGTGGTTTCGCTGCCTGCTGCACAAGCGCAAGGACCCAAGTTCGATCCCCAGTACCAAAAAATAAATAAATAAATAAAATAAATAGATTATTCAGTAGATAATCCCTTAGCATTACCAAATTGAAGTGATTTTTCATTCATTATGAACACTTTCCTACAGAGTATAGCATCCATAATCATTTCTGAATGATTCACAGCTAAAGAGAAATTTATGCAACTGGAATCAAATATTTGATCTTAATTAAACTGGAGACCTGGATCATTAGCATCTTTCCATAGACATGTTGCCAAAGTATATAAATAGATGCAATTACAGACTGTGTTTTTTCAAATGATGTGATGTTCTATCGTGTCATCATAAATTTTGGCTTTCTTGCATGTAGCTATAATTGCAGATTGTAGTTTTGAATAGTGCATATTGTTTGATTGCTGATCCAGCCTTGCAAATAGCCTGACCCAGAAGAAATAATCCTTTAGTATAAGGGTAAAAAAAGTTGGTGTTATTTATTTTTTTTAATTTGGTACTAGTATGCTAAATGTGAACCAATGCCCTATGAAGTAGGCAACAAAGTTTACAATTAATTTTTTGTGGTACTTGGGATCACATCCAGGGGCATTCTACCACTGAGCTACATCACCAGCCCTTTTCTTAACTTTTTAGTTTTGAGACAAGGTCTCTCTAAGTTGCTGAGGTGGAACTTGAAGTTGCAGTCTTCCCGCCTCAGCCTTCCAAAGCGCTGGGATTACAGGTGTGTACTACCATGTCCAGCTTCAATTGATTCTGTTATTGTGGTTTGTATGAATTAAACAAAATAATATTTGTACATAGATAATGATAAGCATCTATAATAATTTTTAAATAATCTAGTCTTCTGGAAAGTATTTCTTTAACTGTGATCACATAGCAAGTAAGTAATATGACTACTGTTTGTTTTCCTATTTCTTATTGCAGTGCTTGCCATTTAGCAGATGTTCAAAAAATGTTGAATATATGAATGAATTTAGAGAGAGTAGTTTTAGCCCTGTGTGGATTTCTTCACTTAGTAGTGCTGAATTTCTTCATTTGATATGTATAGAAATATATCACAGCCTCATTAGAGATGTTATGGCTATCCTTCCTATGAAAAGAGCTAATCCAAAATCCAGCATCTGTTCATTGCTGATGACAGTACCAGTGACCAAAATACTTTAATTAAGGTGCATCAAAGTATAATTTGATTAAAAAATAAGGTTATAATCTGTTCTAAGATTGAAGCTACTCTTAAAGTTCAGGATTATTTGATTTATTTTAACATGTGGTTTATCATGACAGCAAAAACTATTTTATACAAATTTATGTTTTGAAGCTATCCTGGTTATACTTAAATGATGATGTGTTTGGTGTGGATAGTTTGATGAAAGGAGTAGCTGACTAGGAGAGAAAGAAACCTAACTAGGTGTTGGGAGCAATAAATTTACAATTAATACTCAGAAATCATCCACATTTACTGTCCTCTGAATTTTTATACTTGAGGGCTTTGATGTAATTGCCAAGGTTTTGCAGATATTAGATGCAAATTAAATGAATTTTCTTTCTATTAAAGTGTTTAAATAAAATGTTTTCTCCACATTATTTATTTGGCAGTAGAAAAAAGGAATAGCTGTAAATACAAAAAAGTAATATACTCTAAAGCAGATGATTGTTACTTTGAGATATAAATTTGAATTTTTGTTTATTCTTTAATCATTAAATATATACTTGTTAAGAACAATTTGCTGGAATGTGCAATTATTCATAGAGGGCAATGCTAAGAAGTAGGATTTTGTTTTTGTTCAGCAAGTGGTGAGTCACTGAATACTTTTGGGCAAGGGAATGATTTTCTGAGCTATAAATACAATCAGTGTATAAAACAGCTATGCCATAATGGCTATAAAATTTATAATCATAACTAAATCCAAGTAGGCAATAATAAAGGCCACAAATATTGTAGAGGTAATGAGTGTAGAAAGGATAATATTCTAGAATTCATCATGTGTTGCAAACATGTACTGTACTAATAAAAAATAACATTCTAAAATTATCCAGTAATCTTTCTAAGTTGATTAGACATAGGGAGATGGGCAAGAAGCAGTGGTCAAAGATAACTGAAGTATTTTGATGATAGCAATTGTCTTCTTGAATCCAAAATATTCTATGTATGTTTCTCTTGAATGTATGACATCAGGGTACATTTGAAATTCCTGAAATTTATTTGGACTGATCAAGCTTCCAGAAATGGTCATTAAGAAATATGTAGTTGAATCCATTTCCAGGTAGAGTATGTTAGACTCATAAAAAGATTGGATTTTGAAGATTTTAAAATGATTATTACTTCAAGAAGTAGCTCATGGAGATAGAGAGATCGATTTTAGAGTAGCGTTTTCCAACTAATTGGGCTGTTTTAACATCTCAACTCTGTTACACTCACCTACTTGGTGATTCTTCTGCATTTTCCTACCATTTGAAATTCATAAATTATAACTCGGGTTTGAAACACTGATTTAAAATCTGTATGCATGGGAATAAAGGAATTCTTTTCTCCAGTTATCTCAACAAAAGTAAGGTAGTATTTAATTACTATTTCACAATTCATAGATTGCTTTTAAAATATATATATATATATGCATAATCTGAAAATGCTTCAATTATTTTCTACCTAAAAATTCCTTTTAAATTACTAAGAAATTTGTATACTTGATGCCTACTAATGTTTATTCAAAATGATATGATCTGTTTATATGATATAAGTTCCACCTAAGAACAAATAACCCTCTTTAAGCCAAAGGTCATGGTGTTTAAAAAAGAAGAAAACACCTTACTCTTAAAGAAGCAAACTCCTCAATGACTTGTAATCAGAAAAACATGACAAATTTTATTAAAATTTTTAAAAGTTTAGATAATCAAATATAGTCGTGGAATGAAAATACTTTGCCCAGCTGACTCCTTTCTCAGAGTTAATGCACAATGGACAGACTTATAAGTGTTTTTTAGTAGAGGAATTTTTTTCATATTAGGAAAATTGTCTGTGGTTAGATTGTGAAATTGCTTTATGATATGGAACAGAACATCATGGTGATCTTAGTTAAAATAGACTTTAAGAGTGTAGTAAAATGGTGGGTCTTGATGACATCTTAGGAGAAAAATCCAGTATCATTGCTAGCATTAAATACTACATGTGTCCATGAGCAGGCAAGTGGATGGTGAGAGTAAATATTTTTTTATTCCAGTGATAGATATATTGCTTTATGGGGAACACAATAAAGAAGGATAATTCCAAGTCTTATAACAAAGGCTTATGAAAAAATACTCCTAAGTGGTGAGGCAGGTATTTAAAAAACTTAAAAAATGATTTTCATATAAAAAAAATTCTGTCAGATCCTTGCTTCCATAAGCTCCATTTCTGAGATAAGCTTGAGAGAACTACCCTATGAGTGAGTCCCAAACTCATTGCTTTGAGAGCCTGCTTCTACTTTTTTGTATTATCCACCCATATCTTAAAAATGCTGGTTGCCATATTAAAAATAGATTATTAATTTGATGTGGAAATTGTATGTAGTCATTGAAATAGCAATTGGCTATGTTATTGTAAAATTAAGGCTGTGATTTGTTATATTTATTGTGATCTTTGAATACATAAAGTCAGTGCGACTCTTAGAACTGTCAATTGTATTTCTTAAAAATGATCTGAGGTTGGAGGAGGCAGGACTGAGGAGAGGGGAAGGGGAAGTAAAAAGGATCAGGATGCAATATGTATATGTAGCAGTTTCCCACAATGAATGGTTTTTTTTTTTTTGCACTTTATTAAATTCTTTTATTGGTACATTGTAGGTATACAACACAATTACATTTCTCATTGGGAATTGTACCTTTACATAATGCATCTTGGTTCTTATTTTTTCCCCATTCCTAGCCCTCCCTTCACCCCCTCCACCCTTCCCTATTTACAAAGACTTTATTTCCATTTCTCCCCATTTTTCCTTTCCCTTCTTTCCTTTCCCCTGCCCCTCCCACTACCCCTACCCCTTTGGACCTTTTCTTCCTATTTTGCATTATCGATTATTCACAAAGAATGTTTTTATTCTATATTTCAAGCATACTCATACAAAAGGGGGGAAACACCATAATCCCTTAAAGCACCCATGTCAGGGGTTTGGTAGGAATCATGCGGCTGACTTGATGTGGAATTCAAGGATTAAGTTCCAAATTGTTGGAGAGATAATTTGGGACAAAAATTCTTTTCTACTGAGGAATATTACAGTGCAACAGAAGGTAGTAAATGGCCAGGGCTTATAAAATTCCAGGCATTTCAGTGCATTATTTCGTTTACTCTTCCTATCAACCTCGAGGCTGACTTGATGAAAATCTCCCTTTTTTTGCCTCGAAAATGGGGATAATAGTAATGGTTTTTACGTGCTTTTGAGAATCAAAAGAGTATATGTACCAAGAAAAAAAATGGAATACAGTATTCATTACACTGTAAGTCTTATTTCTAGAGATTTTTTTTTTGATGTTTCCTTTTAAAAGACAAATAAACATTCCCTTAAATCAAGACCTGGTCTTGAATTATTGACTTTGTGAAGTTGAATATAACTGGGAAATTAAGAAAAGGATAGGGTTTTTCACCACTTCTTTACCATTTGATTAGTGGTTCTCCTGTTCCCATAT
The DNA here is from genome assembly GCF_000247695.1 of Heterocephalus glaber. Next base: position 1,767,915 of record NW_004624895.1, on the reverse strand, counting down.
GGATTATGTTTCAGTGATTTCTAACTGGTTTTGAGTTTATGAAATTTGCCATTATAATAAACTTTAAAATTGAATAATTTGAAAGTTTGAATATTTAATGAACTGAAACTTTAGGCATACAAATCTAAATTTGTTCATAACCTGCTTTTTTACTCAAATGCACCATAACGCATTAGTCATATTTCAGAGTTAGTGAGCTACAGATAATGGGAATAAAATGACACCTTGGTTAACAAATGCCCTGAAAAAAAAACCTTTGTCAAGGGTTGGCCTGGGTGTTGAGATGATTGGAGTGCCCATTCCTGTTCCATCATTTTGGGATTGGAGAAGGAGAAGACAAGCTATTTGCTGCAGGCATAGAGAGATTTCTCAATGGGCAAGCTGCTGCTAGTTGTAAAGGGGGCATTCTGCTACAGGGTTTATGTACAGCCAGGCAATTCTAACTTTTCTCTTATGCACTGGGATAGGAACTGTTGACAGTGATGAGAACACATGCTGTTTCTCCCAGCCCGCTGCTACATATTGCCATCTTCCCACCACCACCACCACTTGTGCATTCTCTCACCTTATATCGCTTCTGAAAGGCAAGTGAAGCTTTGGCTGTGCTTTTTTTCATAGTAGGTATGGAAACAACTCTCAGCACTTCTTTATTTTCCTTACTCTTTTATTTGCACTTAAGGAAATAGAGTGGATTATTACCTAGCTTATCTGTCTACCATCCGTTCATCCATCTATCTATCTCTATACCTGTCTACACATCTTCCCATACACCTATCTTGTTTTTACCAGAATATTTCAAGAAATGTTAAGAATGAAAAATAATATATAAATCAAGCTTCTTAAATAGAAGAATATTTTGGTCGTGATGCATAAGACTTGGATGTAGTTTAATTAATACGTAGGTATCACTTCTCGGCCTTTTGGCTAAGATCAAGTGTAATTAGTACATAGATATTCAAAGGGGAAGGGAGATTGAAGTCTTAAAATATGATAATAAAGGAAATGTTAATTTTAATCATTTTCAAGGACAAGATTGAGATATTCAGTGGAAATGTTTTCAGGTTTGGATAACTAACTTTCATCCTGTTCCTGTTGAAGTTATCTCATGGAATATCGTTGTCATTCCATTTGTCTAGGCCAGTTCCCTCATCTGTGTCATAGTGTTATTTCTGTGATTGTGATCATTAGTGTCAGAATTCATAATCTGTTCGTTTAGATGTTGATATCAGTAATATAAAATTCTCCCTAAATTTGATCTGAGTTGTATTCTAAGATATACTGCCTCTTTATTCCATATGTGTTAGGATAAATTTTAACATTGGTATTGTTTTTATAAAAAGAGTGGTAAAATGGGTAATTTTATTTATTTTCATTTTATAATTTATTTTTATTTTGTATTTTTTGAGACAGGGTCTCACTGTGTTGCCCAGGCTGGCTTTGAACTCCTGGGCTCAAGCAATCTTCCTGCCTCATCTTTCTAAGTAGCTGGGACTTCAGGCATGTTTCACCTTGCCAGCCTTAAATACATACATACAAACATACATAAATACATACATCTATACATGGAATTGTATATAAGAACAATTGCTATGTTCATAATTAAGTGATACAGAGTGACATCACAATACATGTATACAATGTGTAATGACTAGTTTGGGGTAATTGATATGTCTGTCACCTCAGACATTTATCATTTCTTTGTGTGGTGAACATTCTTTATCCTCTCTACTACTACCCATTTTGAAATATGTAGTTAATTCTAACTATCCTACTGTACTATGGAATATTAGAAGTTATTCCTCCTACTGAACTTCATCCTGTACTTCTTAGCCATCTTCTCTTCATTTCCCCACCCTCACCAAAGCAGGTAATTTTAAATTGAATTAATTAAACCAGAGAATTTTTTCCTTTAACAGAATATATCTCTCTGATATCCCCCTTGTATCTACAAATTAAGAATTGACATGTGACTTGCTTTATAGTTTCCACTGTCTGTTATTTTTAACATTTTAGGCTTTATGTAATGGGAACAAATGGGTTCTAAGTTCAGATGTGGATTCAAATAGTTATGAGATTCATGGTGAGGCCATACCTCTCTGAGCTTCAATTCCCCATCTTTAAAATGGGATTGTCATGAGGATTAAATAGCATACTAGAATGTGCCTGGCACAGTGCCTAGTACACAGCAGGTGCTAGGTAAATGATCTTATTCCTATGTTAAAACAGACATGAGCTATTTGTTAATGTGATTCTATTTTAAATGTGATATTCTGATGCATATAAGATGTGTGTGCAATAACTTCTTTACTTTGGAAAATCATTTTACAATATAATCCAATCACCTTGATTTTTTCCCCTCTTCTGTGGACTTTGGTATTGTACAGCAGAAAAGAAAGCTGTGGAAAGAAAGCAACTATTTTGTGAAATATTGTCTATGACAGATGATTCTATTAGTGAGATCATTTCAGGTATATAATAATGTACTTACATTTAAATTGTTAAAAATACAAATAACTAACCAAAGTATTGTCCTTGATTCCTTCTAAGCAAAAACTTTGTTAAAGAAATAACACTCTCCATAGTTTCTTAAAGAGATTAATTTATGCCTTATTAAGAGATTGCTATAATATTTATAATTTCCTCATGTAATGATACTGTAGACATTTTAGTTAAATGACAAATCTTTCAATACTTAAAGTTTTAAGAGGTTTTTTAATTCAGTGAAAATGTCAGGCTCAATTTATAGTTGTTAACTTCAGGAGTTACAAACTTTGTTTCATTTTTATTTAAAATAATTTCCCTCAATTTTCAGAATGAAAATTGAATGTTTGTATGTACATGCATGCACAAATTTGTATTTATTGTTCAGTTTCTGGGAGATTGGTGAAGAATAGTAGAAAACCTATTAATGCCTTTAGAATTCAGTAAGTACACATACTTTGAATCTGTCTTAAAACCAATGAGAAATGACTTCTACCATCTTAAAGTTTTAATTCATTTCTAAAGGGTAGAAGGAAATACCTTGACAGATTTAGCACTCAAATTCAAATGAATATGAGAACAGGTGGCAAAATTTCTCCTCCACCTGCTATGCAACTTTATCGCAAGAAATGTTTCATTTAGCAAATGCTGCTGCTAGCAGACACTTCTCTGTTTCAGAGCAGAAAAACAAATGGAGGGGGAGTACTTCTTTGAAGAAAACCTTTTTCTTGATTTTCTTTTTAAATTGTGAGTGTGAGAAATATGTATTTTATTTTCCTGGGGAATGGGTGGTGGAAAGCATGAGCCAGTGCCTTGATTAACCAACACATTTTATATTATCATTAAACCACTCATGACTTTCTTGCTTTTGTTGTGTCATTGCTGTTCTTGTATACTAACCCACTGGCAGTAATTTTCAGTTAAGATAATATTATTAAGCTGAAAACTTAAGCTATTTGTATAATGCTTATACACTAACTCAAGAGACCACGATTTTTGTTACAGTGAAATAATGTTCTTAGGATACATTATTAGAGTTTACCTCTGTAAGGAAATGGTGGCAAGAAGGAAACATTATAAAACTAATCAGTAACTAGGAGAAAAAGATAAAGGTGGTATTCATATACTTTTATAGTTTTAGCTTCTCATCCATTTTTTTCTCTCAAAAATTACCAAGAAATCAGGAAAGTATAAAGAGCAATGTTTTATTCATAGCAGTATTTAATGTACTGATCTTTATTTGGTGTGAGCAAGATGGTGATATGCCAGTGCATGGGTTAGCACATATAACCTCTCTTCCAAGAAGAGTCTTCTATTTTGTTGTATTTTCATGCTAATAATTTCAAGAAGCATTAAAATGTTCCCTTTTCTAAGTGAATGAAATTTGACTTCACCTGGTTTTCTGTATTGCATGGTGTTTGCAGTTGTAGAACCACAGAAAATGAGATGTGCATTTTATAATTTACCAAGATGACATCTCATTTTTTATACACAAAAGTACTGAGTTCAGTGGATATGGGGAATTTTGGGGTAGAAAGATGGAGGAGCTTTGAGAGACTATTTGTGGCTCTGGACTCAATGTAATTAATAAGTGCTCCTCCCTTCCCAATGGAGCATACTAATGAACATCTCCTAAATTATGAAAATGAATTGTTCTTTATAGAGCCTCTATGAATTTGTACTTCTATATAACTATTCTTTGTAGAATAGCACAGCATTTTTGCTGTGGCCCACCTACCAGGACATAAATGCTATACATACATAATCTTTCATTTTCAGGATGTTCATTATAAAAAGAAAAAGACCAGATATATACATTTAGTAATTTTAAAAATTTTGTTTCAAATATCCATTTGGATGAAACATTCCATGCAGACTCTAGAGACTTAATACATGTCTGCACTAGCAATTTTGAGTGTGTCTTCTGCTGTAGTTTTGATAATTTTATAGTTTAAAGAGAATCTTTATTTTCATTTACATATTCTAGAATACTGATGAGGTCGAACATGCTTATATCTGTTAACCATTTGTACTTCCAGCTTTGCGAATTATTTGCTCATATCATTTACATATGTTTTCCTTGTGGTAATTGTTTAAAAATGGAAATTTTGAGGCAAGGTTATAATGTTGACATCACTTTGTTAACATATGATAAATGCTTAGACCTTTTTTTCTCTTTGTCTTCAAACAACAGTGCAAAGAAATACCATAGTCTGTATATGTTCAGTTTAATCACATTCGCAGTGCTTTCAATGAAATAATTACAGTGCTTCTCTCTCTAATCTAAAGCTTTTCTAAAAAGTAATTGTTTTCTTTAAGTAAGCACAGTGGACTGATTCATGCACACTTTGTGAAAGATTGCATTTGTGCTATGTGGTTGATCATTGTTTTGGACACAAGATGTGTTAATGGGTAGGGGTGGGTTGGCAGCAATATGTAATGTATAGGACAAAGTGATATTTAATTTTTAGAAAGAAAATTCATAGACATAGTCTCTGTCCTGAATAATTTTGTAGCACTAATGAAATGTGACTATTTGGACAGGTTTCACCAGATTCTAACTTAGTATGTAAATATGAATCCAGATAATTGTTTTAAGCAGAATTAAGAAATCATTGTTCATACATGAGCATATATAAAGCAAAAACTTTACTATGTAATTGCCTTATAAACTTTGAAGCCATTAACTAATTATCCACAGTAAATCCTCTTTCAGATTTATGGGGGGTGGGTGGGGAGAGGCAAGGTAGTCTATTAAGTAGCCTTAGAAGAGTTAGTGCTAATTAATAATCCTCTTGTGTTATTGGAGTACTGACATTACTTCATAAAGTCAACTGGAGGATTGGGAAATTATTTAAAACATGAAATTGCTTGGGGAGCATTTCTTCAAGAAGTCAATCTCTCTATATCAGGATTTCTCGACCTTGACACTCTTGACATTTTTGCTTGAGATCATCTTTGACATACAGTACTGTCTTGTGTATTATAGGCTGTTTAGTAGAATCCCAAGAGATAATGCTAATTATGTGCCTCTCTTCAAGTTGCTATAATGTGAAATATCTCCAGATATTGCCAAATGTGTGTGTGGGGGGGTGGCAAAATGCCTCCTACTCCTCCTCCCCCCATTGCAAACCACCGGCATATACTATATTGCTATTAACTATATGACTTGAAAAATAAGATTTTTTAAAAAGTTTCTGTTCCTAGAATTACTCAGATAATTATTCCTTTAAGCATAGTCTGATATAATTGTGGCCTGGGGTGTGCAGAGACATGTCACCTCCTTGCAATGTTAAACAATGCTCTTTGCACGCAGTCAATAACCTTAATGAAAAGGAGATAGAAGGAAATAATGAATCTGCTAAGAAGGTTGCTATGGCATGTCCTGTTACTGATGCAGAAATGATAGGGAGCGTTTTGAATGGTAAAAAGTCAAAAGATACTGACAAAAAGTCATGAAGATGATTTTAGTGAAGGCTTCTCCAGCTTTTCAAGTAATTAATTAGAAAGTCAGCCATATTATATTGCCAAGAAAGGCTGCATTTTCACATTCTACTTCTCAATTGTAAGAGCAAAAGACAAATGACAAGTAAACATGTTGTTATCTATAGTTTTTTTTAAAAAAAACAATTTCCAGGCTATGTCATAAGGACAATGTAGTTTCAGCTCTCCTCCTGTCCTTTTTGAATCTCCATTTTTATTAAAAATGATAATTGATGTCATTTAAGCACTGCATAATAAAGAAATATCTTTGGAATGATCCACAGAAATGAGATTCTGTATTCATTCAGGATATATATTAAGCCTCTCATGCCAGGTTCTGTGTAGTGAATACAGAAACTAATAAAACAGTCTGCTTGAATGTTCTATTAAAATAATTCTGGATGAATAGAAATTTTCGGAATATTTTGAGGAATACCCAAGTCACCGTCAATCTATTTCTGACATTTCCAATTGATTCAGTAATTTTAAATGCCTGTCCACAAAAGTTATTAAGAAGTGTATGTATGTGTATGCCATATGTCATATATGTATTGTGTTTTATATATATATATATATATATATATATATGTAATTTGATTCTTTTTAAAGCCATTTCTGAAACTCTTGTGGAAGGTTATATTTCTTTTATGCTTGTTAAAATCCTATTTAAATTATTCTTTATTAAATATCCATGAGTTAAATAAAACATGGTTATATATTATTAATTCATTTTTTTGGTTATACTACAGCTCTACTATCATTAAGAAGAATTGATGTCACCCTTAAGGATAGAACTGTTGCTAATTATTGCAGGATTTAAAACCATTTGGTTTGGCCGGGGATTTAGCTCAGTGGTTCCGCCACCTGCCTTGCAACCTTGCAACCACAAGGACCAGAGTTCGATCCCCGGTACCACAAAAAAAAAAAGAAAAGAAAATCATTTGGTTGGTTTCAGAATTCAAAAAGCAGGATCTTTACATGAGGTATGATGTAAAGATCCTTTTGCTTTTGCAAGCTGATCAGCTCAGGTGATAGGTATTATCGGGAAAAATATGAAACATTTGTGATATTGAATAGTCCAGTTAGAAAAGTGCCTAACTCAAAATTTAGGCAACTACATATAAATAGGAAAAGTGAGGTATACTGAAGTCCATTCCCTTCATTCTCCCCTAATAGCCATTTTAACAAGCCATATTATGAATGCACAAACCCAGTTCAAAGCCATGGCCTCTCTGATGTTAGGCAAGTGATCCAGAAGGAAAATTTTAGCCATGTATACCTAGGGAAACACTAACCTCTTCAGAATAATGAAAGGTCATTCCATGATGGTCAGTTTTTAGTGTAAATTAACCAAGGCCCTTTATCAAATATATTGTCACATTCTCTGGGTGGCTAAGTGACTTACAGACTACAGGTTCTCCCATCCTTTCTATGGCCCCTGAAGAAATTATTGTTATATTACATATAAAAATATTCTGTATTTATTTATTATTCATTTATTTGAAAATGTGAAAATACTATTAGACTATAGCCTTTTAGCTAAACAATCCCAAAATAAATGAGATAATGCTAGAAAAAGAAATTATTTCATGTGTAAAGTTTTGTTTAACTGAAGTTGATTAAAGCTATTAATAATATCAGAAGAGGAAGTAATGTGCTAATATATCACACTTACTCCTTGACTTTTATTAATGGGAGCTTTGGAGTTGGAATCAGATTAAACCTAGATTCAAATCCTGACCCACCCACTTTATTAATGTTATGACTCTTAGTAAGTTATTCTTAACCACAATTTTGCTTGTGACCCATACCCCTATTAAAAAAAGATAATAATAGTATCTACTGCATTTCGTTATTTTAGGAATCAAATGAGGTAACATATCTAAAATTAGTGGCATAGTGACTATTTAATAAATGGTAGCTGTTGGTTTTATCTTTCTAAAATTAAATGTTTCAAATTATATTTAATTGCTACCTGAACAGTAAAATACAAAAAGTAAATACTGTGGCAAGAAAAAAAAACTCCTTGTGATTATTGTTTCAAACAGTCTTTTAAGTTAATTTCTCAGTTCTTGTCTTTATTTCCTGTCGTTGGAAAGCATTTTACAAATGTATACTTCTGCGATATGGAGTGTTATGAGCCAAAAATACAGTAAAACAAAACAGCACATTCCATAGTCAGATGATTGGCAATAATGATTATTTTTCTAAATAATCACATTACTGTGAGTTATATAGGTTTTAATTTGCCTTTCCTTCTGATTTTAAAAAACTTTCAGATCTCTTGTGGAAGAGGAAGACCAACATATGAAATTGTCCCTTGGAAGCAGTGAAATGGGCCTCTCTTCCCATTTGCAGTCTTCCAAGGCAGGAACTACACGCATCTTTACCAGCAATACCCACAGTTCTGTCGTGTTACAGGTAATCTAAAGTGTGCTTTGGTAGTATTTACATATCTTAAAATACCCCCTAGGGGTTTTTTGATCTAGAATGTTCATAGTAGGGGAGGTTGTGGGTGTGAAGGGACAGGGAAAGGTATGTATGGTAAATCTCTGTATTTTCTGCTCAGTTTTGCTGTTAACATAGAACTGTTCTGACAAATAAAGTTTATTACTTAGAAAAACAAAACAAAAATCTCACCAGAGGAGAAATTCTAATGGAGGAATGCATACCTACCTGAGGTTAAAAAATTCCCAGAATTCATTATTTTGTTTGTATGAAGGGCATCTTTCTACCACGTCACATTCTAAAGAATATCACATTGTGCAACATTGGCTGTCCATTACATAACAGCGTGAGTAAATATCACAAGGTTCTTACACAAGCCTTCTAGTTCCTCACTCACAACCTATTCTACTGTCATCTTTGTAACAGTTCTAAACATCATATTTATTCATTCCTAAAGATCACATTAATTTATTTGATCAATTCACATTGGCAATAGTAGGTGTGGGAGTAAGGATGAGTACTGTTAAATGCAGACTGATAGGGGTAAAAAATAATAACTAACATAAAAGTCGGGGACAGAAAGCCAAAGAGAGCACAACAGCATTCTGGAGCTATTTAGCATAGGAATTAACATACCAAGTCCTTCTGACTATTGTGGACATTCATTGAACCTATGTGGCTATTACTGGATTACAGGACAATGTAATACTAGATTTCAGAAATGCCTTTATATATACTTAAATTATATCAGTCTTCTTTGTTTAATTAGATTAAAAGATCTTTCTAAATGTATCTTTAAATGAACTATCCCCATGTGGAGTTTATGCATTTCCCTGGTCAAGAACCATTAAAATAGAGTAGTGTATAGTATAATGATGAACAAAGCTTATATTTGATGTGTGGCCTTGGTAATTTTGATGGAATTTTAATTATGATTTCTTTGGGTTTTGTTTTCCTTATCTCCAAAATGTGACTCTTGACTAGGACATCACTATATTCCCTTCTAGTTCCAATCTATGAATCCAGTGAAACCCCGTTTCCTAATATCCCAAATTTCTAATGGGAACTGAGTTCTAAGTTTCACTGTCCTGTGAGCATCATCAACAGAAATGTGCTGTATAAATGGTGTAAAGATTGGTTTTCAAGGGGATGGGAGGAAAGAAAAAAGGGTCAACCAGATAGGAAAAACGTGGGGTTAAGAAGTGTTTTGGATAGCCGGGGATTTAGCTCAGTAGTTTTGCCTCCTGTTGCACAAGCGCAAGGACCCTAGTTTGATCCCCAGTACCAAAAAAAATAATAATAATAAAATAAAAAGAAGTGTTTTGGTATATTAATACACTCTTGCTAAAGAAAAAATTTAAAACAATAGAAAAAATAAAAGACAGCCTTATCTCTACTATACATATATCCTATGTATACCCATAATCAAATATTCAAGTCAATTATTGTGGTCCTGCTAATGTAAACCAACTGATGGTAGCTATTATAATACAATGAGAGATTTATAGCAGTGATTCTCAAATTTTAGTGCATGCCAGAATCACAAGAAGAGCTTTTGAAAACAGTGAGTCCTGGCAATTGGAAGGCTGAGGCAGGAGGATCACCATGAATTCAAGGCCAGTCTGGGCTTCATAGTGAGTTCAAGGCAAGCCTAAACTACGTAACAAGACCTTGTCTTGAAAAGTGAAAACAAACAAAACAAGCCAAAAAAACCAGTAAGCTCCAACTCAGAGTTTGTGAATCAAATGTCCTGGGTAGTGCACAAGGATTTGTATTTCTAGCAAATTCCCAAGTGATGTTTCACATCCAGAAAACATACAGTGATCTCTCAACATCCATATGGGATCAGTTCCAGGACTCCGCATAGATACCCAAATCTGCAGATGCTCAAATGCCTTACACAAAATGGCATAGTATTTGCGTATAACCTATGCATATCTTGCATACTTTAAATCACATCTAGATTATTTATTATAGCTAATATACAATGTAAATGCTATATAAATAGTTGTTACACTGTACTGTTTAGGAATAATGACAAGAACAAAGTTTGTACATGTTCATTATAGCTTCAATCACAGTTGATTTAACTACATTTTACATCTGAAAATGATTGAACTCACAGATAAAGAAGCTACAAAGCCCAAGGAGGGCCCACTGTACTTTAAACCACTAATTTAGGGGCAAGGACATTCTTCCACCAACAGACATAGGCCTTTTTTCTCTATACGTATATTATGTAGATTATAAATTATTATTAGTGGGGAAACATTGGACATGCTTATTCATCGATAGAGAAATTTACATGAATTATGTTGTATCAAAAGTATATAATACTGTACATTCACTAAAAAAGAGTGAGATAGGTCTGTAGGTATTGAAGGGAAAACCATAAGATGATAAATGAAAATAAGTTACATGAAAAGTGTAGTGTATTCATACAATGGAATATGATGCCACTATATTTTTAAAATGAAGTGTGATACATGCTGCCAAAGAATGAATATTGAAAACATTATTCTAAGTGTAAGAGGCTAGTCACAAAATTCCACATTTTCTATGATTCCATTTATATAAAATACCCAGAAAAAGAAACTCTATGGAGACACAAGGTAGACTAGTGTTTGCTTATGGTTGGGAAAATTGGGAGGATAAGAGTGTGATAGCCAAAGAGCACAGGGTTTCTTTTTGAGGTAATGAGAATATTCCAAACTTCACGGTTGAAATGATTGAATATATGTGTAAATATACTAAAACCATTGATTTTGTGTACTTTAAATGGGCAGATTTTATAATATGTGAATTATATCAAAATAAAGGTGTTTTAAAAAGTAATAGGGCTAGGGGCCGGGGATTTAGCTCAGTGGTTTCGCTGCCTGCTGCGCAAGTGCAAGGACCCGAGTTTGATCCCCGGTACCAAAAAAAGTAATAGGGCCAAATGTATTGTAGAATCCTGTGTATTTGTAGAGAAATTATGTAATATATATACATGCAAATGAATGTGACTAGCTATGGTCTGGAAATATTAGGGAGGGGAGTTGCTGTGTATAATCCTACACTGTTTAATTTTTTCACAATGGAAATAGTTTTCTTTGTAATCTATGTAATTTTAAAAATAGAAAAGTCAACAAAAGTATAGCTGGATCTTAGCACCCCCTTACCTTTGTCATACTTTACTCATTGGTTCAGGCTAATGGTAAAAGTGGTGATGTGAGCCAGGCAGAATAGCACACATTTGCAATTGTAGCTACTTGGGAGGCTGAGAAAGAATTGTAAGTTTGAGGAAGCCTGGACAATTTAGCAAGGCCCTGTCTCAGAATAAAAAATAAAAAGGACTGGGGTTATAGCTCAGTGGCAGAGTGCTTGTCTAGCATGTCCCTGGGTTTTATTCCTAGCAACACACAGGCGCACACACATACATGCACACACATTATTTGAAATTAACTTAAACATTTTTACTTGAAGATGATCTTTCTGCAAGTGATTTTTGTTGTTATGATTATTGTTATTATTTTGGTTTTTTGAGACAGGGTCTCTGTGTACTTCAGGCTGGCCTTGAACTCATATAGCCTAGGCTGGCCTCAAACTCGCCATGATTCTCCTGCCTTAGCCTCATGGTTGCTGATATTACAGGCATGCACCACCACACTCAGAAATTTGTTATTATATTTTCTGTAGACATACAGAGCTATCACTTAAACTGCTGCTGAAAATCTTTGTATTTTCTGTTTGAAAGTCTATTAAAATAATGTTCTCACAAACTGATATTAAGGCCAACCACTAGCAAGGAATCTTAGTATCTAATCTTAGGTGTGTGGTTGTCATGGGAATAAGCCAGGGAAGTGATTAATGTGTAAATGTTATCATTGTTCTAAAATTAAAAATAACACAAATGCGAGCTACAAAAGGCATTGAAAGGACCGTCAGGGGTACAGATTCATGGGGGGCAACTGTTCCAAGAAGTTTCACTCTGCAGGATCACTCACTGCCTAATTATAGTGAGAATGACATGGCATTCAGCCCAAATTGAAATTCTAACTGTACTACTTACTGTCTAGTTCTTTGGGAAAGTCACCTATTCTGCCTGAGTCAGTTTCCTTATTTGTAAGTTGGCTAAAGATATGAAGATTAAATGATGCAATTTATGGCAAAGTAAGATGTATGATAAATATCCATATCTTTTCTTTTCACTCAAGATAAACAAAGAAGGTGTCAGAGAAAATGGAGCTGATCAGAAGGCATGGGTGCACCAAATAAGGTGTCCATACTGTTGGCCTGAATAGCTTTAGCAGATAAGTCATCTCCACTAAATAAGCTTGAGCAAACTAGGCTGTCAAAGAAAGTATCTAGAAAGAAATTTGATACTTAATAAGCTTGGATTCCTAGAAACTTGAACAAATCCCAGGATAATCCATGATGGAGCTAGCAGTGCAAATTACTTTTGCTAAAGTAAAGAAGATTAACCAGGGATTCACTTGAGTAGTGAGTAGCAAAATCAAGGATAATTTCATTTTCTTCATTCTTCATTCACTACTGTATCTGTCAGGGAAAACTTCCATTCTTTGATTTCTCCGATACAAAAAAAAAAGTTAAATAAATAAATGAATAAAAAGTAAAGTGTATGATTCGATGGTTTTTAGTATATTTGCAAGTTTGTGCAACTGTCATTAGTTACTTGTACATTGTTTTACCTCAGAAAGAAATTATTATTTGGGGCTAGGATTTTAGCTCACTGGTAGGGTGCTTGGCTATAATGTGCAAGGCCCTACATTCAATCACACCACTGCCACAATAAATAAATAAATAAATAAATAAATAAATAAATAAATAAATAAATAACTGACTGGCAAAGAATAATAAAGAAACCCTTACCTGACATTATTTGGTAGCAGTCACTCTCCATCTGCCCTCAACCCTAGGCAACCATTAATCAAATTTTTATATGTGTAGATATGTCTAGTCTATGCATTTCATATAAATGGAATTATGAAATGTGATCTTCTGTGAGTGATTTTTTAAAAATTAGCATAATGTTTTTCAGTCTCATCCATGTTGTTGTATGCAACATGCTCCCTTCCTTTATGTGGCCAAGTATTACTCCATTGTATGGATGTACCACATTTTGTTCATCAAGAATCCGTTGATAGACATTTGAGTTTTTTCACATTTTGGCTTATAAATTATGCTCCTATTATTGTGTGAAAGTGTCTGTGTGGACATATTTTCTTTTCTCTTTAGTATATACCTAAGACTAAAATTACTTGCTGTTATGGTAATTGTATATTTAATCTTTTGAAGAACTGCCACAGTGTTTTCCAAAGTGGTTGTACCATTTTCTATTCACACTAGCAGTATAAGTTCTGATTTCTTCACATGCTCACCAGCACTTATTTGTCTTGTTTTATTGTGGTCATCCTGGTAGTGGTGAAATGGTACTTGTAGTTTTGATTTGAATTTCCCTGATGGTGATAATGATGAACATCTTTTCATATGTGCTATTGTCATTTGTCATTTTTGGAGAAGTATCTGTTAAGATCTTTTGCCCATTTTTCAGTTGGATCTTTGTAGTAAGAATTCTTATATGTATTCTAGATCCACATTCCCTATCTGATACATGGTTTGCAGGTATTTTCTGTAAGCACCTTCAGTTTTAGGGCCCCCGGGCCTGGGATTTAGCTCAGTGGTTTTGCTGCCTGCTGTGCAACCATAAGGATCTGAGTTCGATCCCTGGTACCAAAAAAAAAAGATAATCTAATTAGGGACCCTCATTATTCTACCATAACTACCCTGCCAATTTCCAACCCTTTATCCATTCAACTCTGTAACATTTCCTTCATCATTATCTTAGCAGAACTAGTAGGCTAGAGAGTCAGAGAAAATGCCTAAAAGACTTATGATTTTTCATTCTCCCTCAAATATTACTGTACTTCCACATACCAGTGTTTTAGCACTCATTTCTTTTTCCTGGAATACCCTTACTTTATCCATCTGGTAAACTCCTATTTATTCATAATGACTTATCTTAAATGATACTTGTCTGTAAAATATTTTTTCTCTTTTCAGAAATTTTTAAAACTTAGATATTTATCTGATAAATGAAAACCTAACATTAATACATATTTAGGGGAACTATGTTGCATTTCAATATATGTATACATTGCACAACGTTCAATACATGTACACATTATATAATATCAGGTTAAATGTAACTATCTTCTCAAAATTTATCATTTATGGTGAAAATTTTCTAAATGCTTACAATGTGGGAAAAAATTTTACCAGGTGTTCCTCATACAAAGGTACAAAGGTCTACTACCTAGAATATATAAAGAACTTTAAAAAACCAGGCCTCCCAAATTTAGAGACCCAATCCAAAAAGGGGCATCTCAAATGAACAGGCATTTCTCAGACAAAGAAGTAGAAAGAGCAAATAAACATGTAAAAGAATGTTCAACATTACTGGTCATTCGAGAGAGACAAATGAAAACAATCCTGAGATTCCATCTCACTCCAGAAAGAATGGCCGCTATCATGAAATCAACCAATAACAAATGCTGGTGGGGCTTTGGGGAAAAAGGAACCCTTCTCCATCATTGGGGGGAGTGTAGGCTGGTGCAACCACTGGGGAAATCAATATGGAGATACCTCAAAGAACTAGGATTAGAGGATCCATTTAACCCACCTATTCCCCTGCTGGGTATCTTCCCAAAAGAATTAAAAGAATCATACCACAGTGATATATGTGCACCCACGTTCATAGCAGCACAGTTTATAAT
This sequence comes from Heterocephalus glaber, assembly GCF_000247695.1. The sequence continues at coordinate 1,752,727 of NW_004624895.1, read as the reverse complement.
AGCTAAAGCTTGGAAACAGCCTAGTTGCCCATCAACTGGTGACAGGATAAAAAAGATGAGGTTTTTTTTTTTTTATACCAGGGATCGAACTTGGATCCTTGCTCTTGCGCAGCAGGTGGCGAAACCACTGAGCTAAATCCCTGGCCCAGATGTGTGTGTGTTTTTTTTAATGGAGTACTACTCAGCCATAAAGAATGAGAAACTAGAGACGTTTATAGCTAAATGGATGTACATTGAGGCCATACTCTCAAGTGAAATAAAATCCTTCTAGATTTTTTTAAATGTACAGGATATTAGGGCTGTGTATAGTCACCTTATAGTATAATAGCACATAATAATCTCTTATGTAACTAGCTTACTGCCGATTGGTTAACCTCTTTCCTTGTGAAACATTTCTTGACCAAAGCGGAGTTAGAGGCTTCTCCTACATATACGCCATTTAGCACCTATTCACATCATTCAGTGTGATCTAGTGTCTGAATTATTGTTTCTATATACCTAAGATGCAGCACTGGGGTACACAGTGATGCTTAATAAATGTCCATTTTTTGCTTTTAATAAGCATCGTCCTTAGCATTAAAGGAGATAGTATATAAAGAGCTTAGCTCATTTCCTGGCATAGAGGAACCACTCAAGGTCTTTTACAGTATCTATATACTGTCTGTAGAGTAAATGAATTTGGATGACAGCTTATAAGTCACCTTTGTATATACTGGCCTCATTGACACTTGAAAAAAAAATGACACGAGAAAGAAATGGCAAGAATTGTTGTTTCTATTTTATAGATAAGGTAAGTGAGTCTCGTGGAGGTTAGGAGGCCTGCTCCAGTTCACATAACCAGTAAGTGACAGATACTAGGACTTCCCCCAGCTTTTCTCAATGTAAATTTGCATTTATATTTCTTCTAAACTTGCTCTAAACTATATAACCCTTTAAATATAGTGTATATAAATATTAAGTGTTCATGAACTATGAGGATGAATAAATATATTAACAAAAGCTAATTTGGCATGAATTATATAATAAATTTTATTCTTGATAGAAATAGCAGAATTATGCATATTATCTTCTTGTTTGCCTACAGTTCTTCTCCCCTGCCAAGAAGAAGAAAGCAAAAACCAGGATAAAGATATTAACTGCCAATTGGAAGGATCCCTGTTAGGACAAGGAGGCCATAACTAGGGCATCAAGCTTTAGCTGGTGACAGTGTATATTAACTGTAGAATACTTATAATAGTGGGAGCAAACCATTTCATGGTTATTGACTATGTTTTTTCAAACCTGCAAAAACTTAAAAATGGCTCCTTGCTCTGGCTCTCTAGGATGCTAATTTTCTCATTTTAAAGATCGGTGCCTATCAACCTGCTCTCTTCATGTTTTCCTCCATTTTACCCATTTTCTCTGATTTTTGCTTTTAATTTTAGCTCTGTCAATGTAAGATATCATTTTATAGTCTTAAGTTACTATAATAGCACAATCATAATCTCTTATCTAATGTTAAAGCAAATCAAATGTTAAAAGGGTTATTCCAAAAGCCTATACAAATTAGTATCTGTTGCTTTCCACTTGGTTAACTTCATGGAATTCTTACCCTGAAGTAAATGTTTGAGTTGCTAATCATGTCATGTTGAAAACTGTACTGTATTTCAAAAGTTTATGGTCATAAGATACACAATTTAAAAACTGTATTAACATAAGATTCAGAAGCATAGGGGCTGGGGATTTAGCTCAGTGGTTCCAGAGCCTGCCTCGCAGGCGCAAGGTCCTGAGTTCGATTGCCGGTACCAAAAAAAAAAAGATTCAGAAGCATAATTACTACAAGTTGCATTTTATAAAAGAGGAGCTCAAATCATTTAGATTGTTGAGGTTTCTAAGAAAATGATAGTTTATTTCTTTTTAGTTCTGTAATGGTAGCTAGAACATAGGGAAATGAGGCTATAGTTTTTCATGGGAATAGCTCTTGGGGTACTCAGTAGAAAGTACAAGAAATTATATTTCCAATTGTACACATATCTTTAGGACATAAGTTGGAAGTGTCTATGGCTGTCCTTTTTTAGGTTTCTTCAGTATATTATGATCCTTCTCTTTCAATTGAGAATTTTTGGTTACTTAGCAAGTGTTGACATGGCAGATGGGATTAATCCATACCAACTCAAGAATCAAATATGCTTTAATACATAATTGGAATTTTGGATTGTTAGTATTATGTATTAATTCAGTTTGTTATTATTAATTTTATATATTGCAAACAGTAAAATATTTGTTCTAAAAGGGTTTTTGAAGTGTCTATAGAATTTTTTTTCAATGTAATCTATTTTGTCTACAAATGGTTTTATTTCTTTCTAGTCTTTTATTTTGTTTCTTGCCTTATTTTACTTAGCAGAAACTCCAGAAAAATGTTCAATAGAAATGAGAGAAAAAATGATTGTTTTGTTCTTGACATTAGGGGAGAATCACTAAGTCTTTGACTATGATGTTAGTTCTAAGTTTGAGGAAATCCCTCTCTATTTTTAGTTTTGCTGAGCAGTGTTTTATTTTCTTAATCATGAATGGCTATAGGATTTTGTCCAATACCTTTTTATAGTTATTGAGATGATCGTCTCATTTTTCTTTTTTAGTCTGTTAGTATGGTGAATTATATTGACTTTTTAATGTTAAAGCAACTTAATTTTTAAAATTTTTTTAAAGCAACTTTACATTTCAAGGATAAACCCTTGGTCATGATGTATTACCCCTTTTATACACTCTTAAATTTGATTTGATAAATTCTGTTAAAATGTTTATCTGTGCTCCTGATGGATTTTGATTTGACTTTCTTTGGTTGTCTTTGTCTGGTTTGTGTATTAAGACCATGCAAGGGTCTGGGTGTAGACAGAACATTTGTCTAGCATGAAAGAGGTCCTGGGTTCCATCCGCAATACTGAAATAAAAAACAAGATAATGCTGGCCATGTACAATAAGTTGTGACATATTCCCTTTTCCTGATATTCTGTATTTTTTGTGAAGTATTCATATTCTTTCTTCCATTAATATTTGGTCTATTTCAGTAGTGAAACCAACTCATCTTAGAGTTTTCTCTAGGGGAAAATTTTAAGTTCAAATTCAATTGTATAATAGTATGGCCATTCAGGTTATCTGGTTCTCCCAGAATGTATTTTAGTACCTTGTTTCTTCCAAGAAATTTGTCCATTTCAATTAAATATAGCCATTTGTATTTTCTTATCATATTTTTAATATTTATAGATACTCTAGTGACATCACCTCCCTCAGTCCTAGTATTGATAATTTATATTTTCTTTTTACCCTAATCAATCTGACTAGAGTTTTATCAGATTTATGTATCTTCTCAAACAAACAAATTTTGTATTTATTGATTTTTCTCTATTTTCGTTTTCAGTGATTTCTATTTGACCTTTATTATTTACATTCTACTGATTAATTTGCAATTAATTTGCTCTTCTACTTCTTCACAAAGAACAAATTGAGATTTTTCTAGTGAAACTTTTCTGATAGTCATTTACTCATATAAATTCCATCCTAAGTACAGCCTTAGCTGTATCCCACAACTGTTAATATCTTTTATTTTCACTCAGTATACTTTCTGGTTTGTCTTTTGAGTTCTTCATGAATTATTTAGAAGTATATTTTTTTTAATTTCCAAGTGTTCGGGGAATTTTTTAGAGATCCTTTTTTTTGATTAATAATTTAAATAGTTCAGAGAACATACTTTAATCCTTTAAATTTAAATATTTTTTAAGATGTATGTATGTAGTTTTATAACTTACAATCAATTCTATCTCTTATGTTTCTGAAACCAAGTTGCATTCTATTGTTGTTTGATCAAGTTTTCTATAAATGTTAAGGAGATCTACTTGGTTAATATGGTCAAATCATTGGTGTCCTACTTGATACCTGTCACTTTTTAAATCAAGTATTAAAGAGTGTTGAAATTTACAACTATAATTATGAATTTATTTCTCTTTGTAGTTCTCTCAATTTTTGCTTAATATGTATTGAAGCATATAAACATATAAACATTTAAGGATTTTATGTTCTCTTGGTGGATTGATACCTTTATTGTGAAATGATTCACTTTAGCCCGCTTAATAGTCTTTGCTCTGAAATATCTTTTGTTTCATATTATAGTCATGCTAGTGGTGTTTCAGTGTTAACTTGGTATATATTTTACCATCCTTTTACTTTTTACTTTATAAATTGGAATATACAGTGAAAGTGATTTTATTAGCATACATTTTATAACTTTTAATAAATAGGCAATTTTATTTAATCACCATAATTATGGCACATTATCATTACATGCCCCCACCTTATTCCTTTTTGTTACCCCTTGGTGGTCATTTCTCTCAAGCCTTAGAAACTACTGAGCTGTTTGGGGTCACTATATTTTTGTCATTTTGCAAATGTATGTTTGTTAGCTTTTGATACTGGCTTCTTTTACTTAGTCTAATCTTTGTGATCCATTCACTTTGTCATTTGTATCAATAGTTTTTCCTTTTTAGTATTGGGCAGTGTTTCATGGTATAGAATTCTGTGCAGTCTCTTTTCCATATTCCTCCACCTCATCCATTTCCCCAATCCATTCAAGTTGCCAGGGCTCTCTTTGCAGTCCTTCACCCTGAAAGCTGGGGCTTTATTTCCTCTGTTGTGCCATATGGTTACTACAACTGCACCCACATCCTGGCCCAAAAACAAAAAGAAACAACAATGGGTATTCACCACAAATGGGCTGTCATAGTTCCTGTAATCAAAAAGAAAGTGTTCTCTTCCTTGGTGTTTTAGACATCTGCCACCCCCTCTGTCACCACTGTCAGTTCTTTCACCCTCAAAACCTTGGAATTGTCTAGGGGTTGGGGGGCTATCTGTTGCCATGTGACTGCTCCCAGGTTACCTGATGCCCTAAGTCTGGGCTGGGGTATTCTGGGGAAAAAAAGCAAGTGTTGGAGTAGGGACTCACCATTACTTTGGTGAACCTTTAAATTCTGATTTTCTTTCCCAGTTCCTCTGCTACCATTAACATGGTTTTCTTTTACATTTTTTTAATTCATTAAGTTTATTGGTGCATTGCTTCTCGGCCTTTTGGCTAAGATCAAGTGAAGTTTATTGGTACATTTTAGGTATACAATATGATGACATTGGGAATTTGTACCTTTACATGATATATCTTGGTTCTTATTTTTTCTCCATTCCCCTGCCCTCCCTTCAAATCTTCCACCCCTCCCAATTTACAAAGACTTTGTTTCTGTCTTTTCCCTTTCTCATATTTATTCCTTTCCTTTCTTTCCTTTCCCCTACCCCTCCCACTTCCCCTTCCCTTTACTTCCTATTTCACATTATCTTTTCATTTTGATCCTTATTTACACTTTCAGTTACTCACACTGGGGTAACTATTCCATATTTGCACAAGTGTATCCTATTTATTTCACTTAAGTGTATGGCCTCAATGTGCATCCACCTAGATATAAATATCTCTAGTTTTTCATTCTTTATAGCTGAGTGGTACTCCATTTTCTGAAATAAAAAAGCCTCACACTTACTTTATTGAGTCACCAGTTGTTGGGCAATTGGGCTGTTTCCAAGCTTTAGCTATTACAGACTGTGATGCTATGAACATGGGTGCACATATATCGCTGTGGTATGATTCTTTTAATTCTTTTGGGAAAATACCCAGCAGGGGAATAGCTGGGTTAAATGGATCCTCTTAGCCTACTTTATTGAGAAATCTCCATACTGATTTCCACAATGATTTCACCAGTCTACACTCCCACCAACAGTGAAGCAGGGTTCCTTTTTCCCCACAGCCCGGCCAACATTTGTTATTGGTTGATTTCTTGATAGCAGTCATTCTTTCTGGGGTAAGGTGGAATCTCAGCGTTTTTTTCATTTGCATCTCTCGAATGACCAGTGATGCTGAGCATTTTTTCATATGATTATTTGCTATTTCTACTTCTTCATCTGAGAAATGTCTGTTCATTTCAGACTCCCATTTTTGGATTGGGTCTTTAAATTTGGAAGGTCTAATTTTTTAAGTTATTTATATATTCTAGATGGTAGATCTTTGTCTGAGGAACAGCTGGTAAAATTTTTTCCCACGTTGTGGGTTGTCTCTTCACTCTGTTGGTGGTTTCTCTTGCTATGCAGAAGCTTTTTAATAAGATAAGATCCCAATTGTTGATTCTTTGTGCTAGTTTGTGTGCAACTGAGGTTTTATCCATGAAATCTTTTCCTACACCAATGTCTTCAAGAGTTCTACCTAACCTCTCTTCCAGCTGGTTTAGTGTTTCTGTTTGAATAGTTAGATCTTTGATCCATTTTGATTTTAGTTTAGTGCATGGTAAGAGATATAGGTCTAGTTTTAATCTTTGGCAAGTTGAAACCCAATTTTTCCAACACCAATTATTAAAGAAGTTATCTTTCCTCCAGTGAGGGTGTTTGGCTCTTTTGTAAAAGATGAGGTGGCTGGGTGTGTCTGAAGTTGTTTCTGCATCTTCTAATCTGTTCCACTGATCCTCGGGTCTTTTTGTTTGCCAGTACCATGCTGTTTTAGAGGTGACAGAAGAGCAACACTTATTCAAGAACAAACTTTTTCCTAGTTCTGAGTGAAAATCTTTATATGTACTCTAAGAACCTAGCATTGTTAAGTTTCCATTTTTATGAACTGTTACTAGCCCTTTTTGAACCTATTCTTTTTGGGTAGTTGTGGTTCTTTCCCCAGACAAATTCATTTATCGTTACTCACCTGAATATTTGAGGGTGACTACTTCCAGATCTCTGGAGTACTCCCTTCTGTGCAGATCTTTCTAGAATTTTGCTCTACAAACTTAGCTTCCTGGGTGTCCTTAGACTCTGCTCAAGGAGAATGCTGGCTTTTGCCTGGGTGCCCACTCCTTGTACCTATGTCTAGAATCTCTAAGCAGCAAGTTGAGACAATTATAGAGGTCACCTAATTTCTTTCTTATCCTTCTCACATATCGCTCATCTTTCATAGACAGTCCTCTTTTTTTTTTTGGTACCTGGGATCGAACTCGGGTCCTTGCACTTGTGAGGCAAATGGCGGAACCACTGAGCTAAATCCCTGGCCCAACACTCCTCTTTTATTCTTTTAAGACTAAGTGTTTCAGGTAACATGAATCCAGTTTCTGCTACTTTATCTTCACTGTAAACAAATTTTTGGGCTATAATTAAGTGATATTTAAGTGAAACCTAGACTGAAGGTGTCTTATTATTATTTTATTTATTTATTTATTTTGGTACTGGGGAACAAACTCGGGTCCTTGTTCTTACGAGGCAGTTGGTGGAACCACTGAGCTAAATCCCAGACCCAGTGTCTTATTATTTTAAAGGAGATTTGATTGGTGTTACCTTCACAAAAGAGGCATATCTGAACTAATCTTTGAAGAAGGGAGAATGTTTTATGTGAAAAATAATGGCATAGGTAAAAGTACAGGAAATAAGTAAGCCTGAGTTTCTACTAGTAAGAAGTTTGAAGAATAACCTAACCAATTGGAATAGAGTACATAGGGAAACAACAACAAAAACAAGGTTGACACGTTGGTTTGGGACCTTATTAGAGAAGTCTTTAAAAACCAGTTCTTATGGGATCAGGGATTTACCTCAGTGGAGCCGCCACCTGCCTCTCAAGCGCAAGGTCCTGAGTTTGATCCCTGGTACCAAAAAGGCACAAAACCCAAAAAACAAAACAAAAACTAGTCGTGATGAGGAGTAATTAGAAGGTTTTAAACTCTGAGCAGTGTTATGTAATGAGAGCATATTTTCATATTAATATAAACTTTTATGTACAACCTATATATTTCTAAAACTTAAATGCATTTGTTCCTTTTCTCTCCTTTGAATAAAATGAAGAGCAGCTTCATGAAATCAAGTATAGTACTGTTTTGATCAAATATATTTCATTTACTTAGCCAGGGCTTTGGCTCAGCAGCACAGTGCCTGCCTGGCAAGCGCAAGGTCCTAAGTTCGACCCCTGGTACAAAAAAAACCCACTTCATTTACTTAAATATAGGGGTAACATCATTCCTTAACCTTCTTTTTAGTTCCTGAATCTTTGTTTATAAGATATATTTTCCATCAGCAATTTTTGTTCTTTTCAGGATACATTTCCTGTTTTATCTATTTCCCCTTCAAAATTACAGCCATCAAAATTAGATATAATGAGCTAGAAAGTTCTATTGCAGATATGAGATTTCTGAGAAAGATTTGCTTATATGATTATTTTTTTATACTTGACAGTATCAGTGTATCTTTTTGTACAAGGGTATTATATTTCATTTGAAAGCTATTGACATCCAACTAATTTTTAAAATTATTTGTGACTTTTCTGATCTCTAGATTATAGTTCTGTAATATCAACTCATTTTTCTCTATTTTAATATGATTATTATAAAATGTATAAAACTCACTATGTTTTATTATTTTAGGGAATTAGAAATGTACCTTCCTCTGTTGACTAACATTTGAAAATTTGATATATTGGGTAAAGTTAATTCAGAGAAGACAAAAACACATTTCAATGTTGTTTTTTACACCCAAGAGGATATGGAGAAGAAAAAAAGAAAATACAGGGAGATATATAGAAGAAAGGGAAATTTTACAGCAATTGAGGACTAACAGATCCATCTTGAATCAAAATCAAGGCCCAGAAGAAATAGGAAAGTAAAGGACTAAGATAAGTGTTGAGATATAAAGAAGATGAATTTAAATCAACAGATGCAGTTTTAAAGATACTATAGAATTATAATAAAAAATTGAGCAATTTACATGAAGTAGAGCTATTGAGGTGTCTAATGGACTAGCATATATAGATAGATAACAAGTTTTATAGAAATTTTATAAGAGGGATAAATACAAATTTGGTAGAAGAAAATGATTTTATAATTAAAGGACACATTTTGAGTGCGCAGAATATGCTTGAGAGTCTTCCTGGGGTTAAATTGGGGAAAAGATAAAAGACTAGGAATAAAAAGTAGCTATATTGAAGGCAGATGACAAATGTGGAGAATAGACTCTTTTTTTCTTTTAATATGTGCATTCTCCACTAGAAGATTATAAAAGTTCTTTTCTCTACAACAGTGTGTATTATAGAAGGAACTTGTGAAGCGCAGCTGGGATAGGCAGAAAATAGCAAACAAACAAGATATTTAGATTCTGTAGTAAAGCAATCTAAATTGACAGATCTCATTTGGATAAAAATAATAATAACCTAGAATAAAATTGGCATTAATATGAAATTGGATGGTGAGAGTATTTATTTATGCATGTAAAAATAAATGTTGTGAAATACATAGAAAGCAAAACTAACATGCAGTGAAAATAAATGCAAAAACCTCACAAAAGCAAACAGTTTGCCAAAGGTAGATAAATTAAGCATAGAATAGGAGATTGTCAGAATGTGATAAAAAGTGGTTCTAGCACCTCAGTTCTTTTCTTTTGGAACACTTGATTATACTGAGAAAGTGTAGAACATTTTCTATGAAAATGAAGAAGGATGAAAAATGATCACATTTGTGAAAAAGGTAAGATTCTTGGTGTCTTAGGTGAGCTGAGCTGTCCAGATTTTGAGAATTAAGTATATACTTACTTGCGCAAACAGTTTTAATGGAATGTGGATAATATGAGATATGACACAGTTAATGATAAAAAAGGGAATGGGAACAAGAGATTGGGGAGGGGATGGAATGTAGGAAAGGGGATTTTTAAAAAGAGTTGAAGGAAAAAAAATGGAAAGAAATTTTTTAAATTAAAAGGGGAAAAGGGAATAAAGGGAGGGGAGGGGAAGAAGGGGGAAGGAAATAAGATGTGTTATGTACATTTAGAACTTACCCATGTTGAATGTGATCATTATGTACTGCAAACATGTACTAATAAGAAAGTGGCATTTTTCAAAGGAAGAAAGAATAATAAATAGGAATGGAGACTACTGCATTACTCAACTTCAATTTAAAATATTTGTAGGAATATTTTAAAGGCAGGAGGGCTAGCAAATGAGCCAAGAAGGATTTTGGTGTTTAGTGAGAGGGAAACAATCATTGCTTTTAACTGAATAAGCCATGATCAATTTTCAAAGATATCTACATTTGCTTTACAGAAGATTAAAAAATTATTCGATTAATAAATGAAACAAAGGAAGATGGTGTAGAGTACTTAGTCTCATTTTATTGGTGTCTTAACATCTCTCTTTTTTTCACCAGTACCTGAGATACGATGTTTCTCCCAAGAAACAGCAGATCCTTTTAACTTGCCAGTAGCAATCAAAATGTTAAAAACATAATTTTTCTAACCAACAGCTCTGAGATCTCCTACAAATATATGTACACAAATCTTGCAACATTGCTTATAATTTCAAAAGTTGAAAGATAATTGAAGTGTTCAACCAGACAGCAATGGGTAAATAACTTACGGAGTGCTGTAAGGAGAACAAATGGAATCTGTGTGCACTGAGATAGAAGGCTGTCCATCTTGTCTGCTCAAGTGAATTTTAAAATGCTTGACAATATATATGGTCTTTTACTTGGGGTTGACTTTTAGTTCTCAACTTATATCCTTCTGTATTTTGACTTAAAAAGCATATATACTTTTTTAACCTGAAGTTTATTTGGAGGAGGAAAAAGTAGTCAAGCCCTTGGGAGCCAATATTTTTCCCTAAATCCTGGCTTGGTTCCTTTTTCTCTCGCCTTAACCTTTACCATCTACCACAAAGGAGTACTTTAAGCACACTTCATTTTATTATTGGGAGAGGTTTCACAAATAAGTTTCTGCTTCCAAGTTAACTTGTCACAAAGTTGAAGCTCTGGCCAATGTGACTGCTAGCCTTTAAAGTACTAAGTTATGGCTTCTGGGTAAAAGTTGGTTGGTTTTCTCATGTCATAATTAAAAATTTAAATTTTAGCTGTATGCCAAAGCACTGGGGAGTTCATCTGCTAGTCCCTAAACTGTTTTAGGTGGGGATCTCCTCCTTCTCATTGCTTGATGGTTGTCTGTTATCTTAGTGTGTTCATTCAGTACTTCCTGATGTATACTTATATCCATTGGAAAGGTAATTCCCATAAACTTAGTTTACTTTAGAACTCATCTGTGAATGTTAAAAGAGTCACTTCTTACTTTCAGCATGAGCTGTCCCTCAAAATGGAGAACTCTCACAAATTGAGCTACTAATCTTTTACTTTTAGTTTTCTGAATAATCAGAATAGCAGATGAATTAGCAAGAGTGTGCAGTGTTTGTGTTTACAAAGGAAAAGGGGTACTTATGAAAGACTTTATATTTGTGAACAAAAACATGTCAGTCATTGTTGGAGAAAGATAAATATGTTACACAATCCTGTTCTAAAGTATATGTATAATCTATGAATATTTTTCTCTCCCTAGAGGGAAAGTGGCTGAATCAGATAATCTCTTTGAAGTTCAACTTCTGTAGGTTCAAGTACAGTGGACCCTTGACTTATGAACTTGATCGGTTCCCGAGGGCTGGTTGTAGCTCAAGTTGGTTGTAAGTCAATACAGCTGAGATCTGGATGTTTACCTGGGTACTCACTATAGATACCAATAGATAGATGAATCTTCCATTAACCTAAATATCCCAAGTTGTTCATGTGTCAGGCTCTTTGTAACTTGAGGGTCCACTTTATTTACTTGTACCAATAAACTTAATGAATAATTAATAAAGCAATTTTAAAATTAGATTGAGGAGTTTAGATTAAGGTTCATATTATACATATGTGTAGAATCAATATTTTTAAAATTGCATTCTTAGTATATTATGCTTTTTGCTTCTTAAATCTGTGAAATTCAACTTGATTTAAAGTTTTATATGAAGTTATTAAAATATGAAGAGGATAAAGTGATCCTTTATATTGGTTCTTGTATTATATATTATGTTCTGAGAAAGCAATTTGTGTCAATATTTTATGTTCTGAGAAAGCAGTTTGTGTCAATATTTCCTGTTTTTTTTTATACTGAAGCATTTCTTTCTTTGAAACTATAGATTTGGTCTTGCCAAAATCTTTATTTTTTGTCCCATTATTAAATGCATATTTCCCCCTTTTGTTGTTGCTTACCAGCCTGTTATAATTTGTTATTTTAATTGATGATAGAATTATATGTATTTGTTGTGTACAATATGATGTTGTGAAATATGCATACATTGTGGAATCAGCCTGTTATAATCTTAAAAGTGTTTCATTCTCTCAAAAATAGATCAAAAGAACAACTGGCTATTTGTCATTGCTTGAGAATGTCAAGGATGTAGGAGGAAGAGCTCATTAACTGGCATTCTTCTCAACTAGAACCCTGGCTCTCCCCTGCACTATGGGTGCTAGCCTGTTAATTCTCTGGTAGACCTTTAAGCATTTGGGACAATTAAATCTCCTGTTGTGCCTTCCCGGTTTCCTTTACCAAAGATAACTAAATATCAAACTTGAAAGATAAATTGGTCAAGCAGCAGCCATACATTGAATATTAGAATATTTAAGCACAATTCTTAATCCTCAAAGAGATGAAACAATCTAAGTGGTAAACTCCCATCTTGCTCTTAATACAGATACTGTCTCCCTTTCTCAACAAAACAAAACAAAAATCCAAGATATTTCAGTAAACTGAGCTATTAAAATATTATTATGGGAAGTAAAATATTGTGGGAATGATCATTATATAGTCTACTATTTTTATAATATGGGTGGGAAAACAGAAATGTTCATGGTAATTTTTTTCTAAATAAGGTAAAAGCTGGTGATTATGGAAGTGAATTTATATACTGTACTTTCCCTTGTTCTTAATCTATCTTAGCCCTTATTTTATCTTTTTCATATGGTGAAAAAATATACATTGCTACCTCTCAAAAAGCTGTTTGCTTTTTCTTCTCCTGAATAATTGAGCTCTACTTTCCAAATGTACTGCAGCACGTGAATATATAAGTGGCATTTTAGCACAGAGATTTGTAACCTTACATTACCTTGATTAGTGGCTCAATTCATGTTCTTGTTTCAGGGCTTTGACCAGCTTCGACTTGAAGGATTGCTTTGTGATGTGACCCTGATGCCAGGTGATACAGATGATGCCTTCCCTGTGCACAGAGTCATGATGGCATCTGCTAGTGATTACTTCAAAGCCATGTTCACAGGTAGCTTGCCTTCTAAAATGCTCCATCTGTATTAAAACAGCGTTAACAATCAATGTGTATACCTTTTACTTCTAAAATGAAATTCAGTTAGTTTGGACTCTGTCTCTATATGAGGAAATTTTTCAAAAGGAATATTCACCAGTGTGTACGGTTGTGGTCTGTGTTGTTTGTTAATTGGAAACTGATGCTTTTTCTTACCATCCATCTTTATATTTCACAGCTTTTCTTTCCCTCTTCATATTTGAATGGACCATCTGAACTTAGTGTCCCACTAATCCAGTCTTTAATCTATCAAACATAGTAGCAGGAGTACATTTTGGAAGCACTTGCATTATATATGACCTCCATTAGTATAGAGATAATCTTCTTTAAATACTCTCTTTGAACTGTAAAATATGCAAAAGTTTGACTCTGGGAGGAATTCTTTTTCTTGATTTTAATTGGCAGCAGAAGTAAGTTTGACCTTAATTATCCACCTTCTTTTAATTGAATGTCTTTTTATTTAAGGTGGAATGAAAGAACAAGATTTAATGTGCATTAAGCTTCATGGTGTGAGCAAAGTTGGTCTAAGGAAAATTATTGATTTCATTTATACTGCAAAACTTTCTCTTAATATGGACAACCTTCAGGACACGCTGGAAGCTGCCAGCTTTCTACAAATTCTGCCAGTTTTGGACTTCTGTAAAGTATTTCTCATATCTGGGGTAAGATATTTTCAGATCTTCTTTTTCCTGTGGTAGACTCCCATGTAGCCTGTTTAAAGTTGGACCTATGAAAGCTATTGTGTAGCCCTGTGAAACTCTTCCATGAAAGAGAAGTGTCACATAGTTTGTAGTCTGGAAACAAGTCAAGATTAAAACAGGTGCATTTTTACAAAATAAAATCATTTAACAAAAGCTTTCCATGTAGTCAAACAATAGGGAATACTAATAGTGTTTGATAAAAATGTATACTTTATCTGGTTTGATAATATTATGTAAACTTAATTGGTTTTATACAGCATACTTCTTTAATAGAATTGTAGGGAAAAATAATCTAAACTTCTAGAAGTCTATTAAACTAGGATTAATATTTTTTTTCCCCTTGGGAGCTAGGTCGTAAGAACTAGATCTTAAGATCCTATGCAAATCTGTAAGGACGTAAGTCTTAATTCCTTAGTACCATAGTACTTATTGAATAGTGTTTAGCATTTTTTAACTATCAGTCAATGAAGTACTTAGCATTTAACCAGTTCCTGAAGATAGTATTTCCATTTTAGTTAAGACCCTTCAATCTTATTTTGGACCACTAAAGGCCTGCCTTGGACACAAAAATTGCCAGTATTTCCAGAACACCTAGAGCTTGCTTTTATGATTAAAATTTATATCAACAGTAAATTTTTGTATGTTTTCTTATTCATTGTGTTGTTGAATAATATACTTATTTATAATTAGGTTTAACTAATATAAATTTAATATTTGTAAGTAATTGCTGTTAGGCTCTGCTCTAAAGAGTAACAATTTTTGAGAATGGAATCTTCTTAAAATACTGTTTCACAAGAACATGTATTTCATTATTTTATTAATAAAACAGTCCTTGTCCATCAATAGATTAATAGATAAAGAAAATGTGCTATAGGTATACACAGTGGGATATTATTTGAACTTACAAAAAGAATGAATTCCCAGCATTTTCAGCATTATGGCTGAGCCTAGAGGACATTCTGCTAAGTGAAATAAGCCAGGCACAGAAAGACTAATACCACCAGTTTTGTCTCATATGTGGAAGCTAGAAAAGTTTATCTCATATAAGTAAAGAATACAATAGTGGTTACCAGAGGCCAAGAAAGGTAGGGGTAAGGGAGATATAGGGACATGATGGTTAATGGATACAAAAATGCATCTGTCAAAAGAGAATAATTTCTAGTGTTTTATAGCACAGTAGAGTGACCATAATTAGCAATTTGTTTTATATTTTCAAATAACTAGAGATTTGGAATATTCTCCCCATGGAGAAATGATAAGTGATTGAGGTGCCAGTTTTCATTTTAAGGTACTCAAAATTATTTCCCAAAATTACTTATAATTTTTTAACTAATTGTTATTTTAAGGGTTATATGGCAGCAGTTTGTTATTTTTTTGTTATGTGTTATATTGTTGGCTTCTATTGTCTTTACATAAACAAGTGGCTTAAGTGAAGTTTCTTAATCTCCCATGTTGCTTGCCACCACCACTGAGTTTTTGTTCTAAATTTAATTTTAATTCTATCATTCAAAGCCCGTTCCTTCAAGAACCATAAATTTATGCCATTGACATAACAACGTCAATTAAAAATGAAGTATATTGATGTATTTTACAAAATGATTCAAGTCCAGTAATTAATCTAATAGTAACACTTCAAGTTTATAATTTTAGACTCTTTAACATTGCTTTACACTGATCTTAGGGACACATGATCACCCTGTGACAAACTAGGGACAATGCCATGATTTCTTTGGAAATAATCATTAACAAGAAGCATTGTTGCACTGTTGACATTCTCTAGTATAGAACTTTAATACTTACAACTTCAGATAATGGCTGTGATCATTTCCTTTACCTGAAAGAAGAGGATCAAACTGGGTATTTGATATATATTATGTATATATTGTCAAAATAATAAAAATAATTTTGCTCTAGATAACTAGTTTTGTTTAAAAATGAGATCCCAACAATTTAGTACTTTTAGCAAATTTCTAGTAATTAGAATGTTGATTCCTTAACCTATTTGAAATATTTCTTACAACTGTCTATTTCAACCTTTTGGAGATTTCCTTATTTTTATAAACATTTAATATTATCTTAAATATTTTGTTCTTTATTCCTAGTATTATAAACAGCTAATTTAGATAGAAATTAATAATCAGTAACACAGGGATGAGCCTTCCAGGGAGTCCATGCAGAAGATGAAAACGCATTAACACTGTGGCTGGAGGCACTTCTGAAAAAGGCCAGGCCTCAAGATGGAGATGCAATAACCAGGCCTGTGAGCCCCTCCCTAAGAGATACACAGCAACTGGAGATTATACTGTAATTGGTAATGCGCATTCCAGTAAGTCTAGATAGGCATCAGACACCTAGATGGGTAACCAGAACATCCAAACCAATCCTCCCATCCCTTCCTGTCCCTTTCTAAGAATGCCTCTGATCTTTCTATGTCAAAAGTTATAGATAAGCTAAAGTTAATGGTGCTGCCATAACCCTTTGCTGCATCCCTCCTTTCCCTATTGGGTCCATATTAGCTAAGTGACTATACCTGTAGTCCTATAAGTTGATTGTACAGTAGTTTGACCCATGTTGTACCCACCTTGTGTTTTGCTCTGTAAAACATTCTTGGAGAAAGAGCCTCTGTGGTTACCCCTTTCAGTACCCCTCCTCTCTCTCAAAAGCTTTCTTTTAATAAACCTTTCCTACTCTCAACCTTCTTTGTCCTTTAGCATTCATTCTTCAATATTTAGCAGACACAAACTCTGCACATCTAGTGGGGTGGGAGTTATTTTTCCTCATCACACTAGTATTCTCTACAGACGTCCTAAAATCCATTTCTAATGAGGAAGAGTATTTCCTTGGTAAAGCTTACCTGTGGTATAGTTATAAATATTATAGCCTCTCTTGGGTTTAGGATTTTTCTTGTCTATGGGGTCGCTTTTGTTAGCATTAGTCTAGTTTATTTATCCTCCATCCTATTTGCTGAGGATATGGCCTGTGCTTTCGCAGTGGGAATCTTCCCTCAGAATCCATAATTTTTGATATAATTGTATAGATTTGTAGTTCCAGGAACATGTAAAATCCAAATTTTCCTTTATCCTTCCTTCATGCATTGCTTTTCTTAAACCTGTGTTCATTCTTACTTTATTTTCCTTTTCTTTCTTAGTAATCAAGATAAATAGAAAAAACCTAGCCCTGAGTGCCTTTTCTTAAAAGATCTGAAAGTTTCAAGATACTACAAATAATTTACAAAGGAGGATTTATTTTTTTACTTCTCCCACAAGCTAAGTTATGAATACTGATTTCATGTTTTAATAACTGTATGCTGAAATCAAATGTTTTGGAGGAAATAAGTTTTATGTTTTTAAAGACATAGTGAGATTATAGCTCACATAACCAAAGCACTACTCAGGTTAGAACTATTAGGAAGACAAATTTCTTTTTAATAGAGTTCCTTTTCTGTCCCACTCTTAGTCAGTTGTAATGAGGAAGAACAGCAGTGGTACACAAAATGTGAGTTGACAAATAACCCAGAAAGCATTTATATGTTAGTTTGTTAGTTTTGAGTGACAAGTTTAAATATGATAGTAATGCCACTCTGGTCTATGGTGAGGTAGAAACACCAATTTTCTGTTATTGAACATCAGGACCAATAGAAGAACCTATCCTCTACCTAATTTCATCATTCATTGCACCATCCATTGCAGTAATAGCTTTTCTCCCCAGGTAGTAATTAGCGTTACAGTTTATAGGATCTGACATTTTTGTTCCTGATATGTTATTTTCTTCGCACCTACACAAAAGAGGACTATGAAATTAATACAGAACAATGACAGTTAAGGGTATAAAGCACAATAGGTAAAATTTTCTATGAAACTAAAAGCACTTTCGTATGTCATGGAGAAAATTAAAAAAAACTTTTTTATTCATATACCTTTAAAAGTTAAATAACTTTTGGTCCTTATGACATTGTATAAGTGCAACATGCTAAATATTGTGCAGCCACTTTTTAGTTTACAAACAGTTAAAGGTTTGTTTATTATTTGTTTGTAATTTGAAAATTCCATTTATTTATCTATCATCTGTCTATCTATCTATCTATATTTTTTGAGACAGGGTCTTATTATGTTCAAGGTTGGCCTTGAACTCATGGTGATCCTCCTGCCTCAGACTCCGAAGTGCTGGGATTACAGGCATGTGTCATCACACCTGGCAGCAATTTGAAATTTTTTGGGGGGGGCAGTATGTAGAAAGTGGTTTTATTATAGGGATGGCAGTGTTGGTTCAGCATTGGAAGATCCACCCCCAAAAGTAATCATTTTAACAGAGGA
>NW_004624895.1:1704665-1732201 GCF_000247695.1 Heterocephalus glaber | reverse complement strand
CCCTAGGAGCCTGGGATGGAGGCGGGGAGCTTCCTTCTGGGTGCTGGGACCTGCTCAGCCTCTCTACCCTAGGAGCCTGGGATGGAGGCGGGGAGCTTCCTTCCGGGTGCTGGGACTGGCTCACCTTCTTGGCCCTAGGAGCCTGGGATGGCAGTGGGGGAGCTTCCTTCCGGGTGCTGGGACCAGCTGAGCTTCACTGCCCTAGGAGCCTGGGATAAGCAATTTGAAATTTTAGCATCTATTCTCTGTCCCATAGAATTATCATTATGGAAGATAGCATGACCCACAGAATAAATCCAATTTTACCCTTCAATGCCTAGTGTTCCATTTTTGGAATGCCCATAACAGTGGAACATAATGAAATATTTTCTCTTTAAATTCTTATTCTTTGATTTTTTTCTAGGTAAAATATATGAATTTGATGCAAAAATTTCAATCTTTGACATAAATCGGCTAATATTGTGTTTCTGAAACAGGATGTTTGTAATTGAACTGGAAATATTACAATTTAAATATCAAAATACACAGAGCAAACAAAACGGATTAAGCAGGAGAAACCATTTTCTTTATATAAAAGCTAATTTAGTCAGAGAATAAAGATGCCATAGTGCTTTAGATTTGGTGATACTCTGCATTTAAAATGTTTTAAAGTTTTCTTTCCCCCTTTTGTATAACATTGCTTCCACATGTGTATTTATTATAATAAGTGAGAGGGGTGGGAAGGTCAAATTGATATGAGAGAAATTTTATTAATATAACTAATGGAAATAAAGACTTATAACCAGAGATAGCAAAAATAGTAGTGATACAAATTATTCCTGTTTTATTTTGGTTGGTATTATTTACCTCTTGGAGAAATTAAAATTCTGTGTTAGAGAAATTAACAAAGCAAAAAGAGTTTGAAACAAAAAAATTAATTACATATGTGGGAGACAGGCAAAAGGGACAATATGCTTCTTTCAAGGAAAAATGGAAAGAATCAGAATTCATTTGAAAAGACAGTTTCTTTTGTTTTCAGAACACCTTCATGACCTTTTGGTTTATATAAATAGCATTCCTTATTTAATCAGAATTAGATGTATACATAAAAATAAACATATTCTTCTAAGATTATTTTCACTCTTGGAATGATTTAATGTTAGATGAAATGGTGCTTACACAATTGGAGTTGACAGCAAATAAAACCTTTTCCTCTCCCTACTAAATCAGTCTTGGTTTCCTTATTGCAAGTGCTGATACTGAGCAAACACCTTAGGTGGCCATAAGAGTGGTAAATGATCATGCATCTACTTTTATTGAGTAGGTGCCCATCCAGTACTGTAGGTTGTGAAATACTCTAAATATCACACCTGCCTATAACCTTGACCATCCATTCTTGTCCATCTGCCATCTGGGACTCTATATGGAAAGAAGGGGCCTAGCCTGATCTCATACCACTTTAGCTCCACAAAGACCACTGTAGTCATGTTATTTGCGTCTAATAAGGGGAGTAAATTCAAAGAGCAAAGGAATCTACTGGATTCCCCAATGGCATTTACAAACTGAAGACAGGTGAAGACATAGAGGATTTATTTTGTAATCATCCTTTTTTTCTTCTCTTCTTTTTTCTTCTCTCCCTCCCTCTGTTTCTTACTCATTCCTTCCTTCCTTCCTTCTTTCTTTCTTTTTAAACATTTTTTGTGGTACTGGGATTGGAGCCTGAAACCTACTGCATGCTAAACAGGCACTCTGCCTCTGAGCCACATCACTAGCCCTTCCTTTATTCTTCTTATCAAAAGGTTCTTACCTTGTGTCCTATATGTTCTCACCTGTTGAAAGAAGAATAGGGAAAAATACTTGTTACACCTCCCCCCTGCCACCCCAAAATAGCTTGTTTAACTTCTTCCTAGTGTTTTTCTGTGGACATGTTTTCTTTCTCTGCATTGGTTGTACTAGATGCCAATCTGTCATTATAATAAATCAAATAGCAGTAAGAAGAATTTTGTTGATTGAACAGCTGAGGAGACTTCAAATGTTACCAGATTTCTTAGTCTTTGCTTTTCCATTGAGAGTACAAACGCAGATACTCATTTTGTTGTCTATATGAGAATCTGTTTGTGTATAACACTGACCTTTAACAAAATAGTATCACAGATTTCTGATGCAATCTGCTACTGAAATACCAAAATATATTAATGACACTGTTTCGATACATCAGGTGTAATTTGAACAGCACAGCAACAGTGATCACTAGTATATTAATTAGAATACCACTTGAAAAATTATGATATTGGAACTGGCTTTAGGGTGACCGTGAAGTTTGTTTGGTTATAGTACAACAATTTATAATAATTTATGCCAAGGAAACTTAAACATACACTTGATTATTTTTTTTGAAGTTTTTATAGATTCTCACATGAGGTTGAAGAATTTTGTAGTTTTTTGATGCTTTATCCTATTAAATGTCAGTATACTTATTTTAATTAATTTGTGTTATAACTTTGTCTTCAGGTGTACTTCTTTAGAAGTTTGGTCAGGTCTGTAGATGAAATTATGTGAGTTAAGATGAAATTAGAGTTCTTTCTACTTAGAACTTTTTAAAAAGTGCTAAACATATTTTGTATTTTAAAAATCTAATATATTCTATTATATATGCATATTACACTTATATGTTACATTATAACACATTTCTCTTTGTTTATGCTATTTAGTCTAAACATTTGGACCTTTACTAGAAGTCACACTTTTAAGAATCATGTCTAGACAGGGCCGGGGATTTGGTTCAGTGGTGCTGCACCTGCCTGGCAAGCGCAAAGTCCTGATTTTGATTCCCGGTACCAAAACAAAAATCATGACTAGATTAGCCAGGTGTGGTGGTGCATGCTCATGATCCCAGCACTTGAAAGGCTGAGGCAGGAGGATCTCCATGAGTTCAAGGGCAGCTTGAATTACATAGCAAGACTGTGTCTCAAAAAAAAAAATCATGACTGATTTGAAAGTATTCACCATAAAGAAATGATAAATGTTTGAAGTGATAAACATGTTTAATCCAATTTAAACATTATGCGATGTATATATGTATTGGAACATTACATGGTGCCCCATTAATATGTGTAATTTATCAATTAAAAGTAAAAAAGAATGACTGAGAAGTGAATTGAAATGAACCACAATAGAAGAATCTTGTATTTTACCCCCCAAATATTTACCATTTTCCATCATCTTTGATCTGCTTATCTTAACTATGATTTTAGATTTTGCTTCTTTAATGCTTATATTCTATTATTAATTTTTTCCTTTGATTACATGTACTTGATGAAAATTCATTTCCTATTACATATTTTTCTTGTATCTCATTTTAAAATTAATAAGACTCTAATAATTTGCTATCCTAATCAACATATATTCCTTTTTTATTTCCATCTGTCATTAAATCTTTTAATTTTTATTGTCAGTATTCATAGGCTTTAACCTTTGCTGTGTATTCACAGTGTGGTAGCTGTTGTACAAGAGCTATAGAAAATGCCTAGTCCTATCAAGAAAGATTATAATTCAGAAGTTTACAAAACATTCTCTGGCAATTTTTAAGAAAAGGGCAGGCAGCTGTCATTTTTGACTAGGGGGTCTGTAAGGGATTTTTCTAGTCCTGTGTATCTGTACATATGACTGTACTGATACATAGAAGGTATTTCCCAAATGCCCCTAAATAAAAGGGAGGTTTCTTTTTCCTGTTATTTTTATAATGGTTTCTCATAGGATAAATTGGAAGAAACTAAAAAGAAGGCATTAAATACTTCAGTCCCATTTCTGAATTTTATAGTTTGGTATCTAGTCTTTAATCTTGGTCTATTTTAAATGCTATAAATTTAGATTTACATTTGCTGACTAACAACTGGTGGTCCTGTTTTGTCCATGTAAAGAACACATTCTTTGCTGTTTTTATTAGTGATGAGATGGTGAGAACCTGCATATTCAGAAATTATATTTGTGTTGTAATCAACTTTTACTTATCCATACTAGTAAATATTTTCAAAAGTGCAAATTACCTTCATTCTGGGGAATGGCTGTTTCTTACTTTCTTTGTGAAGGTATACCCCTTATCCCAAATGGGACTCCCTTCTACCCAGGGTTTTTTGGGCAGTTAAATATTTACTGTAACTCCATTTATACAACTTACAATTTTATGAGACACCAACTTGTCTCTCTTAAAATTGAATTTAAATATTCATATTATCAATCTAAAGTATTGATGCAGTGTTAAGCTGTGTACTTCTAGAAACTTATAGTTTATTTTCCTAGTTCCTTTGTGTTGCAGTTATGTTTTAAGTATTTTTAAACATACAGCTACTAAGTATAATAAGCAATTAGATATTTTGATGATTTTATAAAGCAAATGAGTATAAATTCTTCTTGAGTAATAAATCTGTAAAAATAGCTATGTTTGTGCTAATCTCAGAGCCTTCTTGCTGTAATGTCTTACCTGGGCTGTTATTTTATGCACATGAGTATTCCTTTTAGCTTCATTCAGCTTTTAAATGAAATGTCAGTAGAAGGATTAGCCAGTTTTCTCTTAAGCATCGAACATATCTTTTAACAATAGTTATGGGGGCTGGGGATTTAACTCAGTGGTTTTGCCTCCTGCTGTGCAGGCGCAAGGACCAGAGTTCCATTCCAGGTACCAAAACAAAACAATAGTTATGGGATTAACAATACATTGATGAATTTTGTGTGACATATTGAACACACTCCTTGACAAAATTAACACTCATGCACATGTACACACACATTTGAGCCCTTTGCTTGTTATCTGTTTCTAAGTTTGTATACATACACACCGGCATCTGTATTGTGAGCTTGTTTTTGTAATTTATTGCTTGGATTATATTTGCTGATATAGTTTCCTTTTTTCTTTTTTTGACCAGTCAGTTATTGAAAAGAGGTCCTACTGAAGAAGGGCCTCTATCATTTCCTCCTTTGCATGTTTTCTGCTATATAGTTTATTTTAGTCTGTGCAATGGACATGGCTTGGGGCTCATTTGACTGCAAATAGAATAGAGTATGATCAGAGTAAGAACGTGGCTAAGGAAAGCTACATTGTCCAGAGGCAAGCAGTACATACCCAAAACTCATATGCATGCATGATTTTGATGTAGGTACCTCCTTCCTACCCTCAAAAAAGCCATACCCTTGCTTATATTTCCAGATAAATATTATGAGAAATAACTTTGCCCTATGTGAAATTGTCCTGTTAAATTATTTTCACTATGAACATTAACATTTGATGGAATATTATGAATTCTAGTAATGGATGATGCCTATTTACGTGAAAGGGAAATACAGGGATATATTTGTGGATCTGCTAGTTATGTGGTACATTTAATTATCATCAGTGAGAAGTAGATTGACGTGAACCATAATAGAATAACCTTTTATTTGTATGTGTGTAGGGTGGGATTTTTTATGAGAGAGATAATTATTTTGGACATAGTCAAAGTTGTAACTATTTCTTAGATAATTTCTAATCTGACTGACAATTTTCTTTGTCATCCTACAGAGTTAGGTAAAGGTGCTTCACATATTCTTTTTAGATTCCTGCTACATTTAGATAAACATTTTTATTTGTATCCCTATGGACATTAAAAAAGCATAATTCAGTCTTGTAGAGTGAGTATTTGTGTGATTGAGATGTGTGTGTCAAGAAAGTAGTCATGGGCCGGGGATTTAGCTCAGTGGTTTCGCTGCCTGCTGCACAAGTGCAAGGACCAGAGTTTGATCCCCGGTACCACAAAAAAAAAAAAAAAAAAAGCAAAGAAAGTAGTCGTGTTCTAATTTTTTACCTATTTGCTTAATAGGTCACTTTAGACAATTGTGTTGAAGTTGGGCGGATTGCAAACACCTACAATTTGACTGAAGTGGATAAATATGTCAATAGTTTCGTCTTAAAGAATTTTCTTGCATTGCTGAGCACTGGGGAGTTCTTGAAACTCCCTTTTGAGCGTCTTGCCTTTGTGCTTTCCAGTAATAGCCTTAAGCATTGCACTGAACTTGAGCTCTTTAAGGCTACCTGTCGCTGGCTTCGCCTGGAAGAGCCTCGAATGGACTTTGCTGCAAAATTAATGAAGAACATCCGATTTCCACTGATGACACCACAGGAGCTCATTAATTACGTGCAAACGGTAGATTTCATGAGAACTGACAATACTTGCGTGAATTTGCTTTTGGAAGCCAGCAATTACCAAATGATGCCATATATGCAGCCAGTTATGCAGTCAGACAGGACTGCCATTCGGTCTGACACCACTCACTTGGTTACACTAGGAGGAGTGCTGAGACAGCAGCTGGTGGTCAGTAAGGAATTGCGCATGTATGATGAAAAGGCCCATGAGTGGAGATCCCTAGCTCCCATGGATGCCCCAAGGTACCAACATGGCATCGCTGTCATTGGAAATTTCCTTTATGTCGTTGGTGGACAGAGTAATTATGACACAAAAGGAAAAACAGCAGTCGATACAGTGTTCAGATTTGATCCTCGATACAATAAATGGATGCAAGTTGCATCTTTAAATGAAAAGCGCACCTTCTTCCATCTAAGTGCCCTCAAAGGATATCTGTATGCAGTTGGTGGACGAAATGCAGCTGGGGAATTGCGTAAGTGTGCACATTCATATTATGCAGAGACCAATTTCTTTCTTTAACCAGAAATTCTTTTCACATCATAAACTAAGCAGTTCTGTGAAATTACAGACAAAAATGTAGCTAGGAACTTATTTTAATACTATTTTTCTCAGAAAATATAAAAGACCATCTGCATGCCTTATTTGGATGGATATAGTTGGTCAGGGTACTAATTATATCTTATACATGCACTGGTATGTTGTAGAATATTTTATTTGAGCAACATGCATTGAAAATTCAAACTGTATTAAACTAACTGAAATTCTAATAGAATCTTGGAAAGAAGTTTGATATGTTTCGTCATTTTAGAGTTTTAAAAGTCCACATGATATTTTTCTGAAGAGGTTAAAAAATCTTTCTTTACAGAAGACTGTCATTTCTTAAAATTAACTTTATTGTTGTGTCTTTATTTTCATAATTTGATACCTGTTAGAGGCCACAGGGTAAAATAATATTCTTTACAGATTATTATCCAAAGTTTATTTATTGTGAGTATTCTCATCTGTAACATTAATTTCAAAACTCATTCTCTTGTTGAAATATCAGACAGTTTTCTTCATTGTAAACTGATCTAGCAAGCCATTTAATGGTCACTTTCTTTCTTTCTAATCTAAGGTTGGTCACAAGTATATTTTACATAGAAATATTTTGACTACATCAATTCACTTTAAAAGATATAATTTTGTTACTTTAGGTTAAATTGAAACAGTATGACTTTTCCAGGAAAAAAAAATAGGAAGGCTGCATCATAATGTAACATTTCTGTCATTACTATTATTGGCTGGTGATTTTTTTTTTACCTCCTTTATTCTCTGCTATAGAATCTTTATAGTTGACCACTATTCCAGGCCCCATAATGCTGAGGAGGTTCAACATATTGGCATTGGCTCTGGACAAATTCAGTGCTCCTCAGAATCTTCTTTCTCAATATTCTAAGAAATAAATGATATTTGAATGGGTTTGAGACTAAGCTATTTATTGGAGAAAAGAACTACTCTTAGCTCTTATACTTTCCTTTATATAAAGCCATGTCATGCTAGTGGCAAGGTCTTAATATTACTGATCTTTTCTACCCAGTTTTTTTCATTTGTTGTTACCATGTTATTTTTCTAAAACTAGACTTTCTAGATTGTTTCTAGATTGGTGGTATAATCACTAACTACATAGATTTCCCAATATATTAATCTGATTTTTAAAAATACCTGAGGCATTAGTGTCCTTTTCATTTTAGGTTTCATCAGTCAGTTCACACACGCTATTTTAATATTATTATACTTTTTAAATTTATGATATCTGAAAATATGCAGAAGGTGCAGATAGTGATTTTTTTATTTCTTTAAAAAGCAACTAGTATGACATAATTTTTAAAAGTTTATAGGTCATCAACCCTGGCAGTCAGTGGTCATTCTGAAACTTCTTTTCTCAAAGAAAATAGTTGCCTTTTTCAAAGTCAGTGCTTGCTTGTGAGCGTTATAACTCTGGTTAATATGCAGTTTTTAAGTTTTCAGTTTATTGTTCCTAGTGTTAATTAGAGGCCTTATTCTTCTGGGAATTTAAATCCTCAAACTAAAGAGAATTATTATCAAACCAAGAAAGTGTAGGCTTTCTTTCTCTGGTCCATCTCCTACAATCTGTGTGTTTCTTCTGTATTGTGTCCAAATAAAAATAGACTACCCCAGTGAGCAAATGGCATATGCGCAGGCTTCCTTGATCATGATCTTCAGAAACCATCCCTCCACCTCTGATTAAAAACAGTCTTTTAGGCCAGGGATTTAACTCAGTGGTGCTGGACCTGCCTGGCAAGCACAAGGTCCTGAGTTCGATCTCCAGTACCGGAAAAAACAAAACAGTCTGTTTTGCATATTGGAATGAAAAGAAATAAGTGAATCATGCCTTTTGTGAACAGTTCTTAAAAACATGCCAACAATTTGGTTTTATTTAGGCTTAAAAAATAAAATTCCCAAACTTAACCTAAGGATAATGACTTTTTTTTAAAAAAGTCATTTTTTATCCTATAGATGAAATAAGTCCATTTTTATCTTATTTCATAAACTGCATTTTCCACAAATGTACATCTGATTATAATATGTACACCAATACTTTGCACCAAGGAATAACTCTAATTCCAATTGCAGTCTATTTTTTTGATGTTTCATTCCATTTGAAATGATCTCCTGTAATATATAACTAACTAAACTTTTGTAGAAAATAGTTGCTTTCCTTAAAATAAGGATCCTTATCAAATCATTCTGGTTGAAATATTTTGTTACAATACATTAAAAGTTTAAAAATTGTGATTGCTTACTAAATGTACTCAAATTGAGTATTTTAATTCCAGAAGAGCCTTTAGATCGAAAAAGGCATTACATAAAACCAAGAAGAGGCCTCATTTTTTTCTCCCATTGAGTTTCCTCAAATATTATACTCAAGTTGAAAAGAAAAGTAGACTGTCTCATTTTGTCATATTGTATATTGCTTAGGTATCCAAATTTGATGTACCCTTCCCTGATTACCTCTCTTCCCACTGAACAATATCAACAAGTTATTGTGAATTATATCCGTTAATGATAATCTCTTCATATAAATAAGAAAAGAATTTGTATCACTTGGCCTTCCTAGTTTTCTGGCCCCATCAGTTTTGCAGAATCACAGATTTTGTTTGTAAAGCAGCTCTTACTTGTGTTTCTGAATGTTCAAGCCAAAGGCGGAGTTTTTAACTGTTCTCCTACCCTACGTGCTTGTTTTTAAGGAATCCCTCCTCCACATACACATATCTGTTATAATATACGAATGTTTCCATATTAACTGATTATATTGGAACATTCTTATGCCTAAGAGGTATGAATAGGTGGCAATGAGAATTAATGAGAAAGTCATTTAAAACTGTAATAGATTCACTATCACCAGTGCATCATTTATTCTTGCTATACATCAGAACCATCTCATATATAATTACAAAAAAAATCCAGTGGCAACATTGGTGAGACATTTTAGATCATTTAATGTGTTTGGCCTTTTAAAATCATTTCATGGAGTGTACGGACCTAAGGAAAAGCTAAGTTTACTAATACCAGTGTGTCTGTGTGCCTAGCTTATTGCTGAAATACAATCCCTCAGAAATGGTTAGAGTGGGAAACTAAAAGATACTTATAGGAGCCGTCACTTAAGTAAAATAGGATTCATTTATTTCTGGCATCTTTCAAAATTCTATAAGAAGTCGATTTTCCTTTGAAATTTTCTGTATTGAAGAAGAATATGACAGCTTGCATATCTTTCACTTCAGTTAAATATTACTTAGTCAAGCTTTCAAATAATGAAATAACTTATAGAAAACATTAAATTTTTATGCAATAAAATTACTAAAATTTATCAAATGCTTCTATATCCTTCTTTTTGTTAAATTCTTTTATTGGTACATTTTAGGTATACAACACAATTACATTTCTCATTGGGAATTGTACCTTTACATAATGCATCTTGGTTCTTATTTTTTCCCCATTCCTAGCCCTCCCTTCACCCCCTCCACCCTTCCCTGTTTACAAAGACTTTATTTCCATTTTTTCCATTTCTCAGCATTTAATGGATCTGAGGTTTTCTTAGTCACTAACCAGTGCCCTAGGATTCTACAGCCCATTCTCCCTTTGTGGGAGCCATTATTGTCATATAATTTTCTTCAGGCCAAATCTCAAAGAACCAGGAAGTTCCACAGCATCCATTGTGATCGATTCCAGACCCAGTGGAATCATCTGAGAAAATAGGAACATCTGATATATATGAAATAAGCAACCTAAGTATAATTCATACATTGGAAATATTCTCTGGTTTAGACATAAAGCACCTAGACTACTGAAATTGATTCTCTAGATTAGGGGTTAGAAATCTTTTATAAAGGATCAGAAAGCATATATTTACAGCTATATCGACCACTCAATCTGTGTTACAACTAATCAACTCAACTATTGTCATGCAGAAGCACCTGTAGACAATTCATAAACATATGTGTTCCAATAAATCTTTATATATGCCCCTACAATTTGAATTTTATATGATTTTCATATAATTTCATGCTATAAAATAGTCATTTCACTCTTTTCCAACCCTTTAAACATGTAAAACCATTCATATAGTTATCCTGTGTGCCATACAAAAACAGGCAGTGGGCTGGATTTGGGCCATGGGCTCAAGTTTTCTGACCCCTACACTAGATTTTCTCAGTTGTCTCCTTTGCATGCCCAAATCTCACAGATTAAGATGAAACCACCACTTTGGATCTCCCACTTCTTGCTTTGCATCATTTCTTGTCCCTCCCTGCTATCAAAGTTACAATCATTCACCTATATCCAACTGTCTTGTAAGTAGGGAAGATAGAAACAGGTTGCATGTGTATCTTCTTTATGTATATCTTCTTTTTTTTCTTAAATTATTTATTGGTACATTTTAGGTATACAATACATTTACATTTATCATTAGGTACTTGTACCTTTACATGATTTATCTTGGTTCTTATTTTTTCCCTATTTCCTGTCCTCCCTATTTACAAAGACTTTGTTTTAATTTTTTCCTTTTCTCATAATTTTTCCTTTCCTTTCTTTCCTTTCTCCTACCCTTCCAACTTCCCCTACCCCTTTGGACCTTTTCTTCCTATTTCACATTATCAATTATTCATTTTAATCATCATTTATACTTTCAGTTTTTCACACCAGAGAAACTTTTCAGTATTTACACATTGAGGCCATACTCTTAAGTGTATATCTTCTTTTGAACTAGAGACATTCTGTTTTCAAACAAAATACTATTGATTGTACTAAGAGCAACTGTAGTTCTGAATGGAGAAAGTTTAAAGGTTGACAATAAACATTAAAGGACTAGATTAAATGAGGGAGGCTGGCCACGGTGGTGCATGACTGTAATCCCAGCACTCGGGGAGGCTGAGGCAACAAGATCTAGCCTAACCCTGGGCAACCTAGCAACTTAGCAGGATCCTGTCTCAAAACAAATAAAAATAAAAAAGGGCTGGGCATGTAGCACTGGACTCGATGCCCAGTGCAATAAAAAAAGAAAAGAAAAGATGAAAGGGACAGATTATTTAAACTGAAAGAAGAAAAGATTAGGGTTGATGAACTGTTACTACATAGTTACTGTGTCTTTGGTGGTTAATGTCCATCTTGCTCTGAGAAAGTTTAGATGAATCCCTACAACCCTTGTTAGGAAAAAGATGCAATTAACTAACTGATAGAGGAACAGCACTATCTTTCTACATAGGAAAACATTGCTAATCATAAAGAATTATTAGCTAATCAACTCCACCATAAAATAGTTACAGGAAATGAAGGGAAATCACTTCAAGACATTTTGAATTAAACATAGAAAAGGACTTTTATGATATAGAAATTTCAAAATTCAAGGCAGAGTTCTGCTTTAAGAAAAGTATACAACTATAGTGAAATCTGTTTGGGCTTCAAATAGATGGAGAAGATGATTTCTGGACTTCTAAAACTTTTTCTGTTAGGATGCATTATTAGATTACTTTATCATATAACATCTTTCCATTAATTAATTTCCTAATACCATGTGCAAATCAATGTACTAGGTCCCCTGTTAAATGTAGACAGAGAGAAAGATAAAAATGTACATTCAGTTAGATTTTCTTGTGTGGTGAAATTCATACTGAAGCTAAATGGAAATGAACGTCTAAAAAGGCACCTCACCACAAAGAAATAATGTTTGAGGTGGCAGATATGCTAATTACCCTGATTTGATAATTATAAAATGTATACATGTATCAAAAAATCACACTTTACTCCAGAAATATATGCAGTTGGTATGTGTCAATTAAAAATAAAATAAAACTTAAGACATCCAGTGCCTTGAAATAGTCAAAATAGTATTTGGACATGTAGCAGTCTAACTGGTTGTTAATTGTGAAAATAGCCCTTATTTTGAGAAAAGATTTTGCAGGATCCTAGGAACCTTCTATTTGATGGAAAGGTTTAAAAGAAAGCAAGTCAGTAAGGATCCAGACCTGAAGCAGTAAGCAAAGCTAGCAAGACAGCAGATAAAAATGAGACTAGTAAAAGCCTCTGAACTAAGACTGAAAATTTAAACCTAAAGTAAGTGGAAAAGGAAATCAGTACAGGAGAACGAGACATGGTAACATATATGTATGAGTGGAGGACATAAAGGATTTGCATTAGTTAATTTTATAAAGAAATGAAACCAGTGATAGAGCAGAAAAATAATCTCTTTCTCCTGCCTCCTCGCTCTCACTTGTAGTTAAGCAGAGAATCTCAGGCAAAGGATGATGCATCATTTAGGACTGCTTTTGGCTATTAGTAGCTACACCAATCCATTATTCCATTGGATTGATCAAGTAGCCCCACTCAGTAGATTTCTGCTTAACTTGTTACTCCCAAGAACTACATCATATGGCAGAGCAAAGCTTTAAGGGAACCTGTTAAATTGAATTTTGTTTTGAGGTTGGTGCAGAGGTTCCCAGCGCAGTGTTGTGCTTTTGTTGGTAAGAAGAAAAGCAAAGTTGGAGGAGGCAAGACGCTGGCTTTGCATTTGACAGTGTCTACAATAAATAATATGAACTGTTCAAGTCAAGCTAGATTTCATTTTTTTACCAAAGTCATTGTAACAGCCCTATTTCTTTCTATCTTTTCTTTATAATTACATTTTCTATCTGTTTTGACTGTCATTGATCTGGTCTTAAGGTTATAACAGGTTGCTTGTGAGACATTGAAGTAGTTAAAGTCACTTCTCCAAATTACTTTCTATTAAAGATGATAAATGTACTATTCAGACGTTTCCCTAATAAAGATCTTTACTTCTTAGTATACTGCCAGTCATCTAGTCATCTTCCAGTTAAGAGTACTAGTACTTGCTACAGTGTGGATGGGTATATAGAAACTATTGGCTTTAAGGTGTACTTGTTTAGACATTATTACCAGTATCTAATTTCTAGTCTGAATATGAAATAAAGCAGTAGGCTTTAGCAATTAGAACATAAACCAGGCAGTGTATATACTTTCATTCTCAATTTTGAAATTTACTTCATATATGGCAAGCATATTCCTTTAATCTCAGCACTCTGGGAGGCTGAGAGGCAAGAGCATCACAAGTTTGAGTACAGCTTGGGAAACTTAGTGAGGGCCTGTCTCAAAACAAAATACTTTTTTTAAAGGGCTGGACATATAGCTCAGTGTGAAGGCCCTGTATTCAACCTTCATTTTCAAAAATACTTGCTTTATATATATTCATGCTTGTTCTTGTACAGTATGTGAACACAGGGACCCAGAATTGAAGTATTTTTCCTTGCTTTTAGTATTTTTTATATTTTTTTCTCTTATTTTTAAAGCAAAGAATTTTATAAAGATACAACGAGTTATATCAAGTTAATAAAGATACAACTAGATTTCCCCCCAAAAGAAATCTTAGCAATTTCTGTGTTATGTATGTGTACCAATTCTACTCAAGGAATGTAAACATTATGTACTGCAAACATGTACTACTAAAAGCTAAAAAAAAAAAGTGAGATTCTTACATTATCTAGTTTAATGTAACATCTATTAATGTTTCTTTCATATTAATGTAGTCTCAGTAATTGCTATGAGTTCCCCAAGATTTCTCGTACCTTTAATATGTATGTTTCTGAGATTTAAATATTATTATTGTTCCACCTAAAAGAAAAAAACAATTAGCTGCTAAATTTGAGATTTAAAATACTTTTTTTTCTCTCTTTTTATAAAACAGCTACAGTAGAATGTTACAATCCAAGAACAAATGAATGGACCTATGTTGCCAAAATGAGTGAGCCTCACTATGGACATGCTGGAACTGTGTATGGAGGAGTGATGTATATTTCAGGTGAACAATTATCATGTGAACACAAATAATACATATGCTTCTAAGAGAAATGAATAATAAAATTTATATTGATTTTAGAAGTTTTTTGTTGTGTACATTTGCATATAAATACTTTGGGCACTCTGCAAATTATAAGGCTAGCAACAAATCAATCCAACTACAGGTGTATAATCTAGAAGAAATTGGAAAGCATTCAAATTCTCCAATTTGCTGTACAGTAGTACACTCTATATTCTAATAAATACCATTAAAATGTAGCAAAACTTATTTTAATTTATCTAAAATTTAGCTATACTGAGGATAATAAATAATAAATGCCATATATGGTGCATAAACAAGCATAGTAATGCCTAATGTTCATTCTCTCTTTTTGTATAACCTGCAAAATATGTATTTTCTTTTCCCTTAATATTATAATGAGGTTCTATTATGGTGTCACTTAGTGAATAATCCTGTGCTAATTCAGCATTGTAAGTAAATGCAGAGATACTTTTCTGTTAAAAATTCCAGAATGGTTACAGTATATTCAGTATCACAGTAACAACTTTCATTCTCAAACTGTTGGTGTTCAAATCTCCCTTCTGTAAAATTAAGAAATTTATCTTAATGTATTGATCACTTTTGTAATTGATTTTTAATTTTTTTAGTCAAGTTCTTATTGTTTGACCCTGGTACAGACTGCCTATGACAGTTTTTCTCCTGTCTAAAGGTCTGCCAGTGCCAGAACAGCAGTTACATTATTAGCGATCAAAGGGTTTAAGGGGATGTCTGTGAGCTGATTCTCTGAACACTACTTTATGAAATTTATAATCGAGAAGGATCAGTGAGAGGCCTGTAGTGAGTGATTGGCAGGTTTCTGGTGTTAAATTCATGAAAAACTATAGGGTATCTTATATTGAAAGAACCACCCAGGAAATCATATGCTCCACTAGTCAATGATTTACACTATCTACCTATTTTATGTGTGTAGCTTCTGTGCTATTATAATGGGAGCTCCAGATCCTCTGGGGGAAAAAAATGACACTGAATTGTTTAAGTGGTATTATGGCATTGTGGGTAAATATTACAGAAATGACTTCCCAATAAAGGATAGGAAAGGAACCAAGCTGATTTTCAAATAAATGGTGCTACTTTGTTTCTAGGAATTTTTTAAGATAGAAAAAATTATAAGAAAGAGAAGAAAATAATTATTGCTATTTGGCCACTTGATAGTAGACCTTTAAATGATATGGCTAAAGATTGGCTTAGTTTTTTCCCTTGCCTGCAGAAGACATAGTTCGATCCTTTCATTGTACAGACTAATTTATATGGGACCTCTGAATACATTTTGTAGATGATACAGACTTAATAGATGAACAACAAAATGCTGCACATATGAAGTTATTTAGTTTTTTTAAAAAGGTACATTACTCTGCCCACCAAAATCTCTACAAATTTAAAAAATTATATAATAAACTTATGCATTATTTGTATGACTCAACTTTTTCCAAGCATTTTGTTAAATATTTCAGTCCTTAATCACAATCCTAATGAGATAATCAGAGGATATATTCTTGTTTAGCAAGAGAAGAAATCGACACCCAGAATTTAAAGTGCTCTAGCTTAGTGCTGGCAAACAGAGGGTACCCACTAAAATACTTTGTAGTTGGGATTTATTGCAGACCTAACTCTAACAGTGATGAAAATATATTTTCTCTCAGTAATGCCTCTTAAGTAACATGGGTCTCCATTTGAAAAAGGAATTACAGTAATATAAGCCATTTTTTCATTCCTTAAGAACATGGAAATGTTATTTTCCGTATTTTTAATCTAAAGAATATTTACAGAGGTCAAGAATTTATCAGAACACTTGATAAGCTATGATGTGTCATAGTATGTGGCTAAAAGTTAATTATGATAGAGAGCCTTACTCACTTTTTCATTTTTATGATTTGATTACCTCATGCCTATTATTTTCATTCTTTAGGAGGAATTACTCATGACACTTTCCAAAAGGAGCTCATGTGCTTTGACCCTGACACTGACAAATGGATCCAGAAGGCACCAATGACCACTGTCCGAGGCCTGCACTGCATGTGTACAGTGGGAGAAAGGCTCTATGTCATTGGTGGCAATCACTTCAGAGGAACCAGTGATTATGATGATGTCCTAAGCTGTGAATACTACTCACCAATCCTTGACCAGTGGACCCCTATTGCTGCCATGCTAAGAGGGCAGAGTGATGTTGGGGTTGCTGTCTTTGAAA
Organism: Heterocephalus glaber; assembly: GCF_000247695.1. The sequence continues at coordinate 1,715,433 of NW_004624895.1, read as the reverse complement.
ATAAAATCTATGTGGTTGGCGGGTATTCTTGGAATAATCGTTGTATGGTAGAGATAGTACAGAAATATGATCCAGATAAAGATGAATGGCATAAGGTTTTTGATCTCCCAGAGTCCCTTGGTGGCATTCGAGCTTGTACACTCACAGTTTTTCCACCTGAAGAAACTACACCATCACCTTCTAGAGAGTCCCCTCTTTCTGCACCCTAAGATCATCCCTACAACTAAGATGCTATAGTCTTATCTTTGCAATGTGTCATGAATTATCTTCTTTCCCCCACCCTTAAGTAGTATATGTGTTAGAATTAGCCTCCAGTAATTGATACAGATATTGGAAAAAAGATGATATTGATGTTACTTGTGCTGTTTGTTTGGCCTAGAGTGTTTCTAAAGTGATAACAAAACCATCCTGAAACTGTATCCCATAGAAGCTGGTATTTAACATATGAAAAAGGTATTACCTATGAAATGTTTCTTCAGTACTTTTTATGCTGTGTACTGGGTGTTAAGTATTTGTCATCTTACATTATAAGCCAAGTTGAAGTTGGTTTATAGTAAATGTACAACTGTGCTCACTAGGCTTCAAAGTAAAAAGTTTTCCTTTCGTCTTTGACTGCAAGATGTCAAAGGGAGGCAGCCTGCTCCAACAGGAAACAATATACACAAGGTTGCCAACTCGCATGAGCTACTTCCCTCTTTTCATAAAGTATTTTTGACGTATCTGTCAACCCACCTGACTGTGTGGGTGCATTGAGAACATATAAAGTTTCTTAGACACACAGGAGAAATAGCTGAAATTCACAGATATTAATTTTAAAAAGCATGACCCCTCTGCTTATTACCGAAAGGTCGGGGGTTTTTAAGTGTGTTTGAATACACACATTTACTTATATTTAAAAAAACCACAAATTTTTAAAAATTGTCAGATCAAATAAATGTGAAGTTCAAAAATTTCTTCTAAGAAGCAGCTTCCATTAAAATGGGAATTCAGTATGCACATACTGAATGCACGGATGTAGAACCATATGAATTTAAGTGGATAACGGCTAGAAATTTTGAGCAACTAAATTTGTCACTTGACCAAATTTTATCTTCAAAAATTGTATTTTGCTCCTTCTCCTTTGTTGTTGAGGTAGCTTGCATACTGTATGTATTCTGTATACTCTCAGTTCATGAAGTTATTTAGCACAAAGTATAGCAGCTTTACCTGGACAGCTGTTTTTGCTCAATGAATTTAACTTCCGTGTTTTATCTATTTTTGTTGTGGTGCAATAAAAAGAAATTAATGTCATTGTGTTCTGAGGCATCCTGTTACTCATTTGACTTTCTTTTATTAAATACCAGTTTTTGCAATACTTAGTTGATCAAAATGCAGAGCACTACGTAGGTTGGATGACTAATTCTTTATGACCTTTATTTAAGGAAGAAAGACTTTCACCAAGTCTAATTTCATTGGTGAAAACTCATTGCTGATTATCTTTCAAAAATTAATTTGTGGAAGATGCTAATTGACTCTTCTCCATTTCCACAGAACAGTGGGACAGGACTAAGCTGTAGGAGCAGTTATTCTTCTTGCTTTTTTTTTTCTTTTTTTTTGACAAGGTCTCACTGTGTTGCCCAGATGACTAGCCTTAAACTGGACTGACATGATCCTCCTGTCTCAGACTCTTGAGTAGCAGGGACTACAAGTGTGCCCTGCCATGCCCACCTTAGAGAGCAATTACATTTCTGAGGTAAGTTTCCGTATAAGGACTGAACACACTGAAGTTGCAGGGCCTGTGGGACACGGATTCAGAGACACCCTGTGGACATTTATTTTGGGTGGGATGACAGGGCACACAGTGACTTCTCAAGTGTCTGCATAAAAATAGATCTCAAGTGCCTGGGTGAGCATAATACTCCCCAGGGTAAGGAAGCAGAGAACTTGAGACAGGGCCTTCAGGGAGAGACAGGATAAAGAAGGGGCACTGTGATATGAGAGAGTAAGAACTGCACCTCTGGACACTTGCACTGGGTTTGAATCTGCTGCTTGCTGTGTAACCCGGGCAAGCTATTTAACTTCTCTGAACCTGGGATTCCTCATGTAAAATAGGAATGAAAAGAAAAAAAGACTTACCTTGGCTACTGTGCAGGGATTGTAAAAATAGCCACAAAGATTTGTTCTTGACATAAGATACTAAAGGAAAAAAATATTTTTGTAAAAACTTATTTGAGAATTGTTATGACCATATTGTGATCTCTCCTGCTTTATCAGTAAATGATGATCAAATGGAATCTGAATCAAAAATTGAGACCTACTCAAAAACAACTAGAGGGTCATCACATTTCTTAATCAGTGGGACGTTAGTAGCATAGATATCACCAGGTCCATCCTAAGTTAAGCATAAGTAAGGAACACAATTTTCCCATAGGTGGTACTATTGAATGTTGAGGGGACCTGGTATGAATTTGAAAGGCACCCTGGGGCGAGACTGCTAAGTGAAAACAACTGGTCCAGTGATTCAGTTTTCTCTTTATAGGCAGAGTGGATTTAGCCATTTGCATGTGACTAACTCCTGCCTAGAATGGAGGAGTACACAGAAAGAACTAATGTTATTGAATTCTACTGTGGGTATTCCTAGTCAGGCTGCTGTACTCCAAGTAGCAGAAGTTCTCTCCATCCTGTGGCCTGTCCCCTTTAGGTCTGCAGAATCCTCACCGTTCAGTCAGTACAAAAACAAAACAGTATTGCATATTTGAGGAGGTTAGTCTTGAGGGAGACATATGTTACTTCTACCACTATGTGGCCATATAAACACATGGGGGAACTGTAAAATATCAGTTATGTTTTCAGGAAGAAGAGGAAGTAAGGTTGGTGATCTGTTGCAGTCTGCCACAGAAAATAATACGAAGCATACATTGTTCTGTTTGACAACTTACCTTTTCGCATCCATGACATGTATTATTTAGAGGCAATTATTTTCACACTTTACAATAAGAGCTATTATTAAACAATTCTAACACCTGGGAAATTATTGTACATTTTAGTTCACTGTGAATTCTATATTTTTCTTTTTAAAAAGCTACCTGCAGTTATTGGTTGGCCTTATAAGCATTTCTTACATTTGGCTGTTTTAAGTTCTTGGTCAAATTGAAAAAGAAGATTTAGAGTGAGGTAAGATATAAGAAATAAAGTTAAGTAGAAAGGATACAAGGAAATCAAAATTTTACATTTGTACTTTAAAGAAAAACTGTAGCTTTAGAACTAGAGCCTGATTTGTTTACTTTTTTCCTTCTCGGAAAACAGCAAACCCAGGCAACTCCCTTTCAGCTGCAAACGGCTCTGCCATTCCCTTTTACTTGCAAATGATCCTCTTTCACTCAGGATGGGACCTCCCACTTGGCATTTCCCATAGGAATAGCTCACTAAGGGTAGGCCACCCTCTCTCACTTTTTAGTAAGAGACTAAAACTGAGGCTGAGACAGAATAACATTGTAGATTATCGAATTCCACAAATTCCCACCTCCCAAAACACATAAAAGATCCCCAGTTCCCACTGTATGGTGCCTTATTTCTTTGAGCACCAGCACTCCACTCTTGAGTGCACCCTATATCTTTCACTGATCAATTTTTCTCATGCCTCTCTTGCTGATAGGTCCTGAATATTCTTTTTCCTTGATGGGAGTTGGCGAACCTGCATACTTATTATAAAGGAATGGGTTAAATTCCTTATTTCCGCCTCCGGAACCCTCAGACCCAGCCCGTGAAAATAGTACCCATGAAATATCAAAAAGTTTATAATTTTCCTTCTTGGTCAAGGTAGCTAAGGTGTAAAGGATAAAGAAAGAATTGACTTTGCTTATTTTTATAATTTTGGAAAATTAATTTGATCATCATTATTTTCTCTAAAAAGTGAAATTATAACCTGAAACTTTTCCCTCTCTAATATTACTTTTGGAACTTTTAAATATATGTATGGAGAAGTATATAATAATTATTTAGAAGATTCTAAAATAATTCCCTCACTTTAATGCATAATAGAGTGTTCCATAGTTCAATTAAGTAGTGTTTTAATTAGTTCCACCATGTGACCTTTTTTCATTTCAAGGAATTTTGTGTGATTTTCTTTCAAGAACAGATTATTGCCTCCTGTGCCTTTCCTTGTGTCTTTCATTTTTAAGCCATTGTCCTTTGCACACCAGATAGCTTTTGGAACAGGCAGGACGAAACGTAAATGCACAGTAAGTTCTCAAGGTTAAAGAAAATTTTATTTTATTAATTAATTAATTTATTATTATTATTTTGTGTATTTTTGAGACAGGGTCTCACTAGGTAGTTCAAGCTGGCCTTGAACTTTCTATGTAACCCAGGCTGGCCTCAAACTCACTGTGATCTTCCAGCCTCAGCCTCCTGAGTGCTGGGATTACAGACATGCACCACCATGCTTGGTGAACATTTTATTTTATTTTATTTTATTTTATTTATTTTGGGGGCAGGGTACCAGGGATCGAACTTGAGACCTTACACTTGCCAAGGAGGCAGTGGAACCACTGAGCTAAATCCCCAGGCCCTGAACATTTTATTTCAAATTGGACAAGTAATGCAGTGTTTAAAAACTTTTGGCAGTAATAAAAATGCAAAACAGAAGAATTGGAAAGTCTGAAGGAAGAAAAACTCAACTATAAATAGAAGTATATTTTTATTCAATTGTTACTTAAAATTAGTATAATTTTGTATGTAATATACCCAATATTTTGGGATACATGGAGACATTATGATTTGATTCAAAATATGTTTTGATACATCAGTGCATTAACTTCTGATACAGAATACATCAATGCAGTTTTTAGGATAAGATTTACTAATCTGCATTAAATAAAGTTTAACTATTAGTCAATATCTTGGGCTTTTGTCAATTTAAAAACTTAAATATTAATCCACAAATAGGATATCCTCATAATAAAACAATAGTGATGCTGAACAATTAAAATATTTCATCAGTTAATGTAATTCAGATCTTATAGCGAGTACCTATTTCATCTCTAATTAAATTTAGTATTCCTTATTGTTTCCATTAATCATGTTTACCAAATGATTGTCAAATGTTTCACCAAGATAAAGATTAAATGAAAAAAGTGAGATTAAGGACCATACTTCTATGGAAACAACAAAAGGAAATATTACAACAAGGCTTTGCAGATGTTTTCTGTACAGAGACAGTAAATATTATAAACCACTTGGAACAAAAGGTCTCTATCACAACTTATCAATTCTACTTGAAATGCAAAAGCAGTCACAGATAATATATAAATGAATGAGCATGGATGTATGCCAATAAAACTTTAAGGACACTGACTTTTGAATTTCATGTAATTTTCACGTATCGCAAAATAGTACTGTTCTTTTGACTTTTTTTCAATCATTTAAAAATATGAAGGCTAGTCTTACCTTATGGACTACAGAAAAATAGGCCATGGGCCAGATTTGATCCATAGGCTATGGTTTGCTGACTTATGCCTTATAAAAGTATGTTTCATTACCATTAATTGACTCTTTCAACCAACTTTATTGCAAGCCTATTTCATGATAGCCAGTGAAAAGATCTAGGGCTGTAAGATGAATGCAGCAATTACTGGCCTCCTGAGCTCAATCTATTTGGGTAATAGATATTTACAATGTAGTGTGCCAGAGGCTATGATAGGTGTGTAAAGAGGCAACATCTGAGGAGAGTCATAAGAATAGGTGTTTGGAAAGTGAATGAGTGGAAGGCTATATAGAAATGAAGACTACTTTAATAAAATACAACTTCTGTGGCCACAGAACTAGAAATAAAAGAGAACACATAAAGAAAAGGTAGACAGTCTTTGAAATCCTAGCTCATGTCCTCTGTGATACAACTTCATCTTGCAGGTCTCTCACTAATTACGTGAACTACCTACTTGCTGGTTCTGTGCCAGGTAGGATCACATACAACCTACCCTATAAAATACATTGAAAAAAGCCAAGCATAGTGACACACACCTGCAATACGAGCACTTAGGATACTAAGGCTGGAGGATTGCAAGTTTCAGGCCAGCCTGGGCTACATAGTGAGTTTGAGACCAATCGAGATTATATAGCAAGACCCTGTCTCAAAAAAGCAAATTGAAAAAAACAATTTTATAACACAGTAGAGACCAGGACGGAATATTTTACAAGGCTTCCCTAAAATCTCACTATGCTTTTTACTACAGAAAACCTCAACTGTAACCATGAGGAAATATGTTTTATCACAGAACTGCAAAGCTCTCTTGGAGGGGAGGGAGGCCCCAGCATCCCAGCAGTATAATTACCTCAGAAGATTTTTTCTGTCCTCACACTCTGTTTTGCCAATAACAGTCCTAATTCACACCTGTGCAGAGAAAACCTCTCTCCCAAAAATGGAATTTAAATTCTTTTCAATCGGATGAAGTCAATTTTGGGCATCAAACTGCCCTTGGTCCAGTTGCTAGGGGGGAGTGACTGGCATGAATTGGCTTAGACTAGTTTATGTGAAATTAATCATAATGTCTCCTTCTCACTCAGGGAAAACATAAGGAAACAAAATTTAGCCAACTGAATTACTTGATGCAATTTGTCCATAATCAGTTTGAGCCTTTTCTGATTAGTGTTTTTCAAATTCTTGATCAAAACGTACTAGAACAGAGGTTCTCAAAGTGTGATCCAGGCACCATGATGTCCCCAAGACCCTCTCAGGGAGGCCATGAGGTCAAAATCATTTTAATCATAACACTGACATCACTTGTTGTACTCTCATTCCTCCAGGAGTGTCCAGTGGACTTTTCCAGAGGCTAAAGGATGCAAAGGAATGTAATTGGTCTGTTAAGTAATGGAATATGAGTCTATGGACTCTTGGGTTCTAAAATATTCTCATTTTTCACTTCTAATACAGTAAACATCAATAAATATAAGCGACATGAGCAAAGCCTCCCAAGTGTCCTCAAAATATGAAGAATGTAAAGGAATCATGACACCATAAAGTTTAGGAACAGCTAGTGTTAGTTTAAAAATCAATTTTAGTAGATTATAAAAGCTTTCTCTTTTTTTTGGGTACCGGGGATAGAACTCGGGTCCTTGCACTTGCAAGGCAGGCAGTGGAACCACTGAGCTAATTCCCTGGCCCTATAATATCATTTTAATACAGAAATAGGATAAAAAAGAGTACACTATACATCACAATTTTAAGCATTTTGTGATTTTTATCTCATTTATATAAATGTAGATATGTGGATATATTGTATATACATATAGATACTTATCTATACATATAAACTTCTATCCACTATATGAAGTATAACCACATACTTATATTTGTGCATAAAAAGAAAAATTTACAAAACAATATTTGCATAAGTATACACACATACATACATACTTTGTTAAAAAAATAAAATATGTCTTAAGGGTGTCAAAGACTAGAGATGGAAGCTGCATATTGAATTATAATTTTTAACTATTCTAAAAGGAAACCCACCACTTGAGAGCTATTTACAAAGAATTAAGTCTTTATGTTTCTTTTTCAATATTAAAAATTTCAAATAAACTGACAACATATTTATTATAATATACAGCCAGAATAGTATAATGAGCAATAAATATCTATTTGTAAATAATAATTATAATTTTTCCATATTTGTATAATCTAATTTTTGTTAAAGTATATAAAGTAAGTTATGGATATTATTACATCCCTCCTCTAAATAATTCAAGATTTATATTTAAAGCGAAATAAATTTTCCTTCTGAAAACCAATACCATTTTCCTGCCTAAAAAATTCCCAATTAGTTACCCAGTATACATTTAAAAACTCACTAAATATTTATGGCTCAAGAGAACAATTTTAGAATATTTCTCAGAGTACGGAAAGTAGGCATGGTCTATGTCTGGTATTCCTGCCAAGTCTCTGAGCATGCTGAGCCTGAAGCAGAAAGAGACCTTGTTCTAACTCATAGACTCAAAGGACTCATGATCGCCATCAGTGGAAACTTCTCCTACAACAGAACTTTTCATCAGGAATGAAAGAGGGTGCTACTTTTTTTTTTCATAGCTCTCAGAAATAGAACCAGAAGCTTGAGAAGTATGCCTGGGATATCTCCAAGTGCAAAATTGAACAGAGAAAACTTTTTTATTTTTGTAGTAGGCTAAACCACGGTAACAAACATACCTCAGAATGATTATAGTTCAAACAGAACACAACTTCGTAGTCATATACAATACAGTGGTACCTTGCTTCACAAATGCTTTTGTTTGCAGTTTGGTTCCCAAACAAAAGCTTCTGACAAAATTTTGTTTTTGTTTGCAAACTCTGCATCAGATGACAAACATGAACACAGCCATCTTTCCCACAGAAACACAAACATGACCATCTTTTCAAAAATCATAGAACAAATTAAGTTTGTGAACCAGGTACCACTGTAATAGTTAAGCATAATAATCAGCATCTGTCTTCTCCATACAGACACTCAGGAACCAAGCCTTTCATCTGTGACTTCCCAAACAGGTATGATCATCTTCATCCCTCTGATCACAAAAAGAAATAGAGAATTATTAAAGAGCAAGCATGATGATTTGTGAGTCAGATCTGGATGTGGTAACACATAACTTTCCACACTGTCAAGGAGGCTAAGCAATATGGTCTAAGAATGGATGCCAAGAAAAAGGGAACAAATGTGGTGAAACATTAGTAGGTTCTGCCATAGTGACTTTCATCTCTGTGATTTAAGAGGCAAAATGTTTCTGAGGAACTAGCAAAATCTCATGCAACATCTATGAGTAAAAAATAAAAAAAGTCTCATGGAACATGATCTTGAAGTCAGAAAAAGAGCACGAGCAGACTACTTTTTAGGCCTTGCATAACCTGTGTGAAAGGCAGGAGCAGAGAGGACCCATGTGCCTCATGCTTATTAATGCTGCTAATGGCCTCAGGCCTCATGCGACCCACATAGAAGCCAAGAGCAAAGATGACCTCACACTATCCTCGCCAATGTCCTTGCTGGTCTCAGGGCTTGTGCAAAAAGAATGGGAGGCTGGAGGAGAGAGGCCTTTCATGCTCCCAAACCCCCTCTGCTGCCACTGGCCTGGGCCTTGCACAATACACACAGGAGACAGGAAGATAGCAGCCAAACTATCAAATCCTAGGTAGCTCTGCTCCTGGATTCTTCACAGCACAGGGCAGCAGAGGTGACATCCAAAAGACTGACCTGTTTGAAGATGAGATGAACACCCAGGAGGAGAGTTTCACTCCAGAACTGAAGTGTTATCCTACCATAGAGACGGGGTAAGAGATAGCCTTGGGAGAAATGGGAGACCTAAACAGGGATCTCTTGGGGTCCCTGGGAAGCTCAGGCTGAGGCCAGGAGGATTATAGGACCTATATGCTCTGGTGGGAGGCCAGGTTTGGAGGCTATAATCTTCATCGGGGGTGGATCTAAAGGACATGGCATTTAGTCCATTGGTACACTTGAACTATTGTACTAGTGCCTACTTCTAACAGAATTGATGTAGCTCAATATATAAATGGCCTAAGTGGCTTCACTAAAACCAGACATCTTTGCTCTGTTTGAGGGAATTTCATGAGTGATTCTTCGGGTTTGTCAGTACCCAGTTGGTATTTGATGATGTTGTTGCTGACTTTACTATTATAGTCAAGGTGATATGACTGCTGCTATCAGTTGTTTTTCTCTGCATGCCAAAATCTGGATTGCCTAGGGGTCCTAAAAATTATTGTGGCCCACTCCTGAAGAATGGGACACTGGGCCAAAGAAGCTGCAAACCCCAGCCCATAAAACAAACCAATGACAGTGTGCCACAGCTCGCAGCGCAGAGGAGGCTCCTGGGTCAACATGCCACAGCTCCCAGTGCAGAGTGGGAGGTTTCCAGGCCAACCTACTACCACTCCCAGGACAGAGGAGGTGAGCTACGTGGGTGACAGCAGCACCTCCCACCTCGAAATGAGAAGACACATTAACAAGTCTCAGAACCAGACTTCCAGATTGCCTACAGCAACCCGAAAGGGAAACGAGAAGGAACACTCTGGTACTCAAACACCTGGACTCCCTGAACTAGCAACGAAAAAGGATCTGGAAAAAATGAAATCAGAAATAATTTCTCACATAACAGCAGAGATTGGGCCCATAGTGCAGGACATGATTAATAAATCTAGAGAGGACACAGATGAAAAAAATAGAGGCGCTGAGGAACATGATGAAATCCCAACATAGGAAACAAATTGAACATGATGGAATCACAACATAGTAAACAAATGGAATCCATAAAACAGATGTAAACAGATTTCCAGGAGATTAAAAACTCCAATGAAAATCTATGCAGCAGAATGACCCAATGTGAGGTCAGAATCTCAGCTATAGAAGATAAGATTGCAACTAGTGAAGAGGAAAATAAAAATTTCTTTAAAATTGTAAGGGATGATGAGAAATCAATCCAGCAGCTGCTACACTATGCAAAGAAGAATAACATAAGAATGATCAGAGTCAAAGAAGAAACAGGAGAGAATCCAAGAGGAAGAGATGACAATCATAAATATCTATACACCAAATACTAGTGCACCCAACTACATAAAACAAATAATAACAAAGAAGAAAAATCATATAAGCACTAATAAAATAGTAGTGGGGGACCTCAATACCCCATTGTCACAAATAGATAGATCAACTAGACAAAAAACAAGCAATGAAATACTAGAATTCAATCAAACTCTTGAACAAATGAACTTAATAGATGTTTACAGAGT
>NW_004624895.1:1634326-1692868 GCF_000247695.1 Heterocephalus glaber | reverse complement strand
ACAAAATATATATATATATATATATATATATATATATATATATGTGTGTGTGTGTGTGTGTGTGTGTGTGTGTGTGTGTGTGTGTGTGTGCGCACGCGCGCATAATGCCAGAGTGTCAGAAAGGCAGGGAACATAAGACTCTTCTCATTTAACTTAACTGTGAACCTGTGTACCAATGTGAAAATCAGAAATAATAATCTGGGAAGAAACTGTGTCACAGCCTCTGAAATGTGGCTTGATTATTTTTTCTTTAGGTGAAAAACTCAAAACCTATAGCTATGCACAAGAAAAACTAAAGAGAAATTTCTTATAAATTATTGATGCAGAGCATAGGCCCTGAGGATAATGATCTCAATCAAGAGACTTGAGGACTATTAGAGAGGAAATCCCTAGTCCCAAGGATTGGCCAAAGAAATATAGGAAAGTATTCAAGACATGAACCAATTGATTCACTTCTGTGAAGCACTAGGGTTCTGTGACCCCATCATACTTGCTCACTGCTTTCAGCATCTCCCCATTTTTTGAGGTTCTCCACATTTAAGCTCATTTGTTCATTTATTCTTGGTGATATCCAAGTCAATACTTTAACAACCGATGGAAAAGAAAGGGATATGACCCAATTTATAGCATTTTCCAATTTCTGTGGTGTAAATATTTTCACCAGGGCTAATTTTAAGCTATCATGTGACATCTTTGGAAGTGGAGTCAGAAAAAGATGTTAAGAATAATTTCTCTTGAAGTGGTATAAGCAGCTGCAGTATACAACTTCATCTAGAGAGCCCAGAGAAGTGATAGAGGCATTTAGCACATGGTTCGAATATATAGCTCTGTATATTTTTCACATCTGGTGAGTGTACTTTCTGTTTTCTCCCCTTTGATAGGTTTCTCATTATAATCCTCATTAGTTGCTTACCTGTTCATATGAGTCAGCAGACCTGGTTCACTTTCATATACATATCTGATAAAGATCTTACATGGGAGTGGATACATGGACAGGTTGGTGATGTTTGGAAGATGGAAGAATGAGAATTCAACTATATGGAAGACTGTCAATTTTTCTTACAAGGCAAAAATTGTGTGTAGTCACAGGTGAAGAGAACAGGTTTTTTTTTTGGGGGGGGGATGCTTGGGCAGCATGTTTGCAAGTTTGGGTCCCACCTGGTCAAGTTGTCAAGACTCCCAAATAAAAAATGAAGAGGGGCTGGGAATGTAGCTCATTGGTAGAATGCCCTTGGGCTCAATTCCTGGTTCTACAAAAACAAACAAACTAACCAAATCATTTTCATTGAGCTGGCAGGGTGCTATGGCTTCTGTTTAGATGTCCCCCAAAGGCCTCATGATTTTTCAGAGGTGGCTGAATCTTGAGTGTGTGATTGATTCATGGTGGGGCTAGGCTGGAGGGCACTAGGATTAAGGGCATGAGTTCAACCTGCCTTAAGTAGTTTGAATTAGATAAGATGGACAGAAAGATGCTGTTAAGGTCCCTTCTTGCTTTTTACTACCTTCTGGCCACCATAAACTGTTTGTCTTCTGCCAATCTTCCCTTGGAACCAGCTGATTATGGACTGAAACCTCTGCAAACTGTAAGCCAAATAAACCTTTCCTCCTTTAACTTTGGGTGTCAGGTATTTTGTCTCAGCAATGAGAGAAAAGTAACCAACACACAGGGATAAAGGGATGGGAGAAATTATCCTTTCATAGAGGGTAGGTTATGAAGATTAAGTATCTTTTTAGAAATCCAAGGGTAGTGAGATGGGAGGAAGAATTGGCTTATATACACATTGATCAAGGAGCCCCCACATTGGCTAACTTCCTCTTTATTGAATGAACAAGACAGCAGTCTCAATGGCATAGGAAGAGTCCTGTCTGTGCCACTCATGTTCTTGAATGTCTGTGAAAGTAGCTGTGACAAGGCTTGGGCACAAATTCACATGGGTATACCAGCTCCACCACTCCTACTGCTTCATGGACAAGCAGGCCATATCCTGTAGTAGATGAAAAGTCAAGAAGGCACTGCAGAAAATTACAAGGTCCTAAGAGATTGTAAAGGAGACAGCCAGTGTAGAACAATGAGCTCATCCCACCTCTCCAATGTGTCTAGAAAATGGCTTTTGTTAGGTGATAAGTGATGGACCCAGGCCTCTTCTAGGTTCTTGACAGTGGAAAATGTAGGAAAAATCAGTCCTGAGTTGGTAAATGTTTTATCCATAGACCCATAGCCATTGACAAAGAGAAGAGCACAGTCTAGAGGGCCTTTGAGGACAGCAGCTATATAAGGATCATCTCCAAGGAGTTATTAAGCAATAGTGAATATTATCAGAGAGACCCATGTGAATGTGGTAGTGTCTTGGAAGGAGCCAGCATGCTAATAAGAGCATAATAAAGGTTGACCACTAGAGGAAAGAGTACAGCCAAAGTGACATGAATAGCCACAGGTAGAAGCTTCTGAATTGCTCACATAGCAAAAGGAACAGAGGCTCTGTTGAGAATGGCAACTAAAAGCTTCCTCCACTTTTAAAGAAGTGCAAAGAAACACCATGACATTGGCTGTTCTTACTATTGTTCTTAGGTATATCTAAGGTAGAATGTATGTAGTTCATGAACTTGTACAGAATTGAGGAAACAGTGAAATCCCATCTATGTCTGTTATACCTCTATAATGAATCCAAGGTTGAAGGTATGTGGTTCCCAGTGGAAGGAAGAAAGAGGCAGGGAGCTACTTGAAGTCTGTTAAGGTATTAACACATAAAAAGGGAACTGCCAGCACCTTTGACACCCAGTGTTTAGGAAATTCAGGGGTACAGTACATTTTGGACATGGTGGAAATGAAATGAAAAATACATCAAGAAGGAAGTAGGCATCCTGAAGCTGGAAGCCAGGAGCTCTCAAAAAAATGCTCTGTAGGCATACCTGGAATTGGATAGGGAGATTGTGATCCTATCACATTAACGAGCAGAGAGTATATACCAAAAACATAGCCATTCACATATAGTCCACTCCTACTTGCCACCATCTTTCTGTCTCCCACCCCTTGGCCTGAGAAACTCGGGAGGTGCTGGTCTGTGACTCACACTCTTGTATGCAAGAGTAAAAAAGTGTCAAGTCTTATGTAGATGGTGAGGCCTCCGAATGTCCAGGGGTCAGGACTCTTTCTTGCTCAGGTTTTCTCCATCATTAAATGTGCCAAAGGTATACACAAAGGGTTTGATTCTAACCTAAGTTCAATTTAGAATCACTGTGACACTTTTTAAATTTTTTTATTTTTTGGTACTGGGATCAAACTTGGGACCTTGCGCTTGTGAGACAGGCTGCGGAACCACTGAGCTAAATCCTGGCCCTATTGTGATTCTTTGATTCCCTGCAAGCCAGCCATTTCCATTGACCCTTTGTTTGCACCACCACTGCCATTGGGAGTAGCAGCTCTCACTGTTGTCTTAGACTTCCCAACCAATTAGGCCAGAAAAACTGTTCAACATCTTGCCAATGCACAAAGGAGCATTAGGCTTCTTGTGACATCATTTCTCCAAAAGAATAAATATATGCCAGATCTCAAACAACATAATGAGAATATAAGAGAACTTTGTGGTGACAATAAAAAATTGGAATAAGCAGCTGGCATATATTATATAGTTTTAGATATCTTCCCACTGAGAGCTACAAGTTTAGTATCCTTAATATTTTATTAAAGGCCCACTGCTCTCTTGACTTAGAGTCTAGCCTGTGGGTCCATTAAATAGGGAACTGCTTCCCTAAGAGGCCCTCTGCTTGTCAGCTTGTCATTTATGGAACCAATGTCTTGGCTGACTCCTTCCTTTAATTCCCCATACCACTTTTCCTCCTGGTTAAATGTAAGCCTAATTTTCTTTTCACCTTTTAGTCTCCCAGACCTACAGTAGTCTCTTTTTTGTTAATCTGCTTTCCTTGCTAGTAACTTTCCTTAGGACCAAATGACAAAAACAAATCCTAGGAAACAAAACCTACCACCACTGCAAATGACTTTGGGGAGAAGACTATAGGTGGTAGGACTTAAAGCATTTTAAAAATGAATTTACTGATTTATTTTCCTTGGTAGGCTTTTATTTTAACACTACTTGAAGTTATGTGGTCATACAGGGTATATACTCCTCAACTCATATCTACCTGTGCTATAATCTTTCAATGACAGTGCACTACAGCCTTTGGTTGTAGCTAACTGACCCTCCTCTGGAAAGCCTACCCTATTTGTGGAGCAAGTCCAGAGGGAGTAAAATTTCAGTGTTTCAAATGGAGCCCCTTTGGGCCTCATTCCACAGGGTTGTATGCATGTGTCATATGTGTGCTAATGGTCAAGGCCAAAGCTGTAGTGTCTCTGGAAGTGAGAAAGAACCTGGAATCTTTCTGAGACTTATATATTACATGCCTGCTTTTGTTCCCATTTTTCAAATTTGTAGTAAGCCCTCATTGAGGATCAGCACATCAGACCCTTTATGGCCAGATCTCAGATAAATACCAGGGCAAAAGAGGTTTTTTATTCAGAATGTGTCTTAGTTACTTTTCTCATCGCTGAGACAAAATACTCAACACTCAAAGGTAAAGGAGGAAAGCTTTATTTAGCTCAAAGTTTGTAGAGGTTTCAGTTGATAGTTGGCTAGCTCCAAGGCATGATAGAAATGCATCACAAAGGAGAAATAGCTCATGGTAGGCAGAAGGAAGCAAAGCAGTGAAGTAGTGAAGAAGCAGCAAGGGACAACAGCAACTCTCTTTTTGTCCATTATATTCTATCCAAGTGGACAGCACTCACAACCAGGGTGGGCATTCTACCTTTGGATTTGGATTGTTATTGTTTTTCCAGGACCTTGAAGTTCATTTTTAGGTATTTACTTGAGTCAGTCCTGTTTTTCTGATGTGGGAATTCACTGCTATGAACTTCCCTCTTAAAACTGTTTTCATTGTGTCATGTAGGTTCTGTTATGTCCTACTGGCATTATAATTTTATTGTAGAAACTAATTTCTTCTTTAATTTCTTGTGATCCATTAATTATTCAGGAAAGTATTGCTAAATTTCCATGTGTTTGCATAGTTTCTGTGGTTTCTTTCTTTCTTTTTTTTTTTTGGTACTGGTGATCGAACTCGGGACCTTGTGCTTGCGAGGCAGGCAGCAGAACCACTGAGCTAAATCCCCGGCCCTCTGTGGTTTCCTTTGCCATTGATTTATAATTTCATTGCACTGTGATCTGATATGCATAGGATAATTTTGATTTGTTTGCATTTAGGTATGCATGTTTTATTGGGTGGTGTGTGATCTATTTTGGAGAAAGTCCCATGTGCTGCTAAGAAGAATGTATATTCTGTTATTGGGTGGAACCTTCTGTAGATATCTATTAAGTGTATTCATTCAAAGGTTTGGTTCAACTCTGATATTTCCCTGTTGATTTTTTTGTCTAGTTGATCAGTCCATCTGTAACAGTGGGATACTGAAATTCTGCATTACTATTATATTGGTGTTTATCTGTCTTTTTTTGTCCATTAGTGTTTGTTTTATGAAGTTGGGTGTGCCAGTATTTGGAGTGTATATGTTTATAATTGTTAACTCTTGTGTTGAATTGTTCCATTAACTAATATGAAATGACCTATTTTGTCTCTTCTGATCTGTCTTAACTTGAAATCCATTTTGTCTGAAATAAGGATAGCAACTCACACTTTTTTCTGGGTTTTTGTTGCATGGAATATTGTTTTCTAACTTTTAATTTTTATCTGTTAGCATCTTTTTGAATTAAATCTGTTTCTTGTATGCTATATATTGTTGGGTTCTGCCAATCTGTGTTTTTTGATTGGGGAACTGAGATCATTCATATTGAGTTATTTCTGAGAAGTATTGACTCATTCCTGTTATTGCACTATTTCCCTATTGCTTATTTCCTTGTTTCCCCCCCTTTGCTTAGCTGCTCATCCTGCCAGGTGTATTCATTCTTATTAACATTATTGGCCTCATTGTTTCTTTCTAAGATATCCTTGAGAATTTTATGTAATGCTGGTTTGATGGTCACAAATTTCTTGAGATGCTCCTTGCCATGGAAATATCTTATTTCTCCATCAATTTTAAAAGAAAGTTATGTATTAGTTTCAGTTGGAAATTGTTATCTTTTAGGGCTTGAGACATTTCACTTCAAGTCCCCCAGCCTTTAAGATTTGTGTAAAGAAGTCTGCTGTGAGTCTAATGGCTTTAACCTTGTATGTGATTTATTGCCTTGCTCTAACAGTTTTGAAGATTTTTTCCCTGTGATGGACTTGTGGAATTTTGAGTATAGTGTGCCATGGAGAGGTTCTCTTTTAGTCATGGCTCTTTGGAGTTCTATATGCCTCACTTATCTGTATATTTATTTCTTTCCCGATAGAGTGGTACCTTTGTTCATGAACACTTTTGTTTGTGAACCATTTGGTTCACAAACAGAAGCATTTGGCAATATTTTGTTTTGGTTTGCAAACTCTGAATCAGGTGATGAACACAGCTGTGGCTGTCTTTCCCACACAAACATGAACATGGCCATCTTTTCCAGAATTGTGGAATAAACTGAGTTAATGAAGAAAGGTTCCATTGTATTTGGGAAGTTTTCTGCCATTCTTTCTGTGAACAGCTTTTTTTTCTTGCCATATATATTATCTTCTGATTTTTTGCTTATTCCAATTATTCTTAGATTAGTCTTCTATGCATCATCTAACAGTTGTTGGATGAATTTTTCTTTTTCTCTTGCTGTTTTTAAGGAGTCATTGTGTAGTTGGTTTTAAAATTCTTTTTTAAAATTTATTTTTATTTTTTTCACTCCTTCCCTCCAGGTGTGTCCCCATCACCCCATCCTCCCCAAATGTGTCCCCTCCCCCCACAAGCTGCAACCCTGGTGTCCTTTCCAGCCTTCCTTCCAAGGTCAGAGGAGGCTGTCACCATTAAGAAGTCAGCAGCCTAGTGCCTCCTCCTGGTGGCCTTGGCTGGAGGCCCTAGATGGCTCTGCGGATCTCCATGGGAACTCCACACAAAAGGTGACCTCAGACCCAGGAGCCCTGTTCCCAGTGATCCAACAAGTCTCTGCTTGCCTAGCATCCTGGATCCAGGCACAAAGGTCATAGGACAGGATAGGATGGGACAGGAGCATGTGGGACCTGATGGAGGGGTCAGCACAACCTCTGTCACCAATGCTGCCGGCCAGGCCAGGTTTGTGACCTGGCAGGTGCAGGAATCCTGAAAGGCCATTATGTTCTAGTTCTGAAATTCTGCCCTCACACTGGTCCATCCTGCTGCACCTACTTTCAATAAGATTTTTAATCTCCTGCATTTCTAATTGAAACCTTTTCATGCACTCTAATTCTTTGGTGAGCTGGTCACTCTTGTTTTGTATCATTTTGCTTAGTTCACCTAGCTTTCTATTAGTGTCTTCTTAGAGCTCCTGCATCTTTTTGGTTATCACTTCAATTATGTTTAATTATATTTTCTCTAATCCAACTTAGTACCTCTTTGAGTATTTACTAACCTCCACTGCTATGCTTTCAACTAATTCAGGGGTGTGGCTTATATTATTCTGTCCCTTGATGCTCCTTGGATTGGCTTTAGGGGAGTTGGGGGTTTGGGGAGCCATTGTGTTGCCTTTTCTTCCCACATTTCTATTGTTTTGTTCATTGTTTTGTTTGTTTTGTGCTAAGCTTTGTGCATGCTTATAGTCTAAAGACTTTATTGCTAGTATGAAGATCTCTTTAGTTGCTTTTCAGTGATATGCTTTGGGCATGGCTAACTATAATCTTTTTCTACAGCCCCAAGTTTAAATCACCCTGGTTATTTTGGGAAAAGAGGATGAAGTGTTGTCATTCTATAAATCAAGTTCTCTGGGAATACACTCTGGTATTGTTAATGTCCCAAAGGCAATCTGAGTGTTGTCTATAGAAAAATAAAGATAATTATGTGACCCTGTAAACATCAAGTAAAACAGATGCAGTATTATTGCCTGAGACAAATTAGATATTAACATACCATAAGAAAGAGTTATGTACCACCCTTATTCCTAGAGAAGAAACCATCTCTTTTGATGTAAAAATTAAGACAACCCAGGTATTGCCTTACAGTTAATATGTACTAAATGTAACAGCGGTATCTCTGCTAATGGTAAAAAAGTATTCAACAGTAGTTTTACAGAGCTAATTATCAAAAGATTAACACAGCTTTATGGTTATACTGTTAAAGATTTAGGGTTTGAAAACAGGAGGATGCAAAAGGAAAACTTTGAAACCTTAAACTGTATGATATGAGAAGGAGGAGAGAGAATTGGTATAAAGAATCTTATTGGGGAAAAGAAGGATGTCTATAGAATTGAACACAGGTAGGACAAAAAAACTGTCAAGAAATAGAGGGTAAAAGAAAATAAGGGGGAAAAAGAAAGAAATAATACAGAGAGTAAAAATAAGAGAGAAGTAATAAAGGGGAGAAAATTTAAAAGGGAGAAGAGGAAAAATAGAGAAATAAAGAAGAAAAAACAGATTAGAAAGAAGACTGAAGGATAAAGATTATTCATGTCTCAGGAAACTGGCAAAGACAGAAAAGAAGGAAAGAAAAAAACAAAAGCAGGAACAAAACAAAGCAAGAAAAATTTAAAAAGTCACAGTCACAAAAACCCCATAAAATAATAAAAAATCAAACTGAACAAAATTTGTTTAAAAAGCCAAAAGGAAAGAAAAAGAAATAAGAAAAAGAAATTTCTCTATGATTTCAACCCTGTGATTATCTTTTTGTGTGCATGGGTGTGTGTGGCAGTGTCTAATTCAAGAACTCTGTTCTTGGATGTAGACAAAGGAGACAGTCAAGGACCATTTGTGTTGGATAATCACCAGCAAGCTAGCAATAGAATTAAAGTGAAGTGCCAGTTCTGATACTCTCAAATCCAGGAAAATCCAGTCTGAACTTGGCCTCTGGTCATGGGGATAGGGCCTGTGTCATTTAGCTTATGACACCCTGGATATCTCTTGCCAGTTTGACCATGAATCCCTGACCATGAACATCTTTCTGTGGTTGTCCCTCAATTAGTCATTGTGGAAGTTTAACAATGGGAGCATTGAGATGAAGCCAATCTATGGCTGCCCTGAGTCCCAGGTTCAGTTGGACTCTCACTAGAATGGCATCCAACCAAGTATTCTCTCCAGGGGATATGGCAGACACTTCAACTAGAGTCACTCACCGGCTGTTGTAGTGCACAGACTGCACTGCTCTATTCCACTGGTGCATTTCACCCTGAAGGTGTCTGAAGTCACTCATGTTCACTATCTCTCTGTAAATTCTATCTTCTTTTCTCACACCATGAGCCAGGAGCTGGGTGGAAAGGTCTGATTGCTTCTTACTTTTTCTGCATTTTGGTCTGATTTCAATTTCTCTGTAGGCTCCAATTTTCCTGGCAAATCCTTCCTGGGTCCCAGGGATCCACCTCCCTCTTTCTTTTCTTCCCCAAGTTGTTATTTTCCAGGTATGGATTCTGAATCTTGGAGAGGCTGATTTGTTGATGTTTACTGCTTCACCATCTTCCTAGAAGTTCTGATTCCATATCTTGGCAATTGTGAATTGTGCTGTCATAACCATGGTATGCAGGTATTCCCATAGCATACTGACTAATTCCTTTGGATATATGTCAAGGAGTGGTATAACTTAGTCATATGGTAGTTCTATTTTTAATTTTTGAGGAACTTACACTATGATTTGCATAGTGGCTATAATATATATTCCCACCAGGAGGATAGAAGAATTCTTCCCCCACTCCACCTTACCATTTATTGTTTTTTGTTTGTTTTGTACTCTTGGTCATTTTGACTGGGATGAGATGGAATCACAATATGATTTTGATTTGCATTTTCATTTCCCTGATGACTGAAGATGTTTTTTCACATACTTATTGGCCATGTACTTCTTCTTTTGGGAAGTGTCTATTCAATTCATTTGTCCATTTGTTGATTGGAGTATTTAATTTTTTGGTGTATTTTGTGTTCTTTATTTATTTTCGATATTAGTTCTCTGCTGGAAGAGCAGCTGGCAAAGGTTTAGTACCATTCTGTGGGCTGTCTCTTCATTCAATTTGTTGTTTCCCTTGCTGTGCAGAAATCTTTTAATTTTATGTAGTCCTATTTGAAGACAAGGATCTAGTTTCAATTTTCCACACATAGATATTCAATTTTCCCAGCACCATTTGTTAAAGAGGCTGTTTTTTTCTCCAGTGTATGTTTTTGCCTAGTAATAGATGAATGGATAAAGAAAACAATGAATACAATGAGTATTATTCAGCAGAAAGAAGAATGAAATTATGTCATTTTCAGAAAAATGGATGAAATGAGATTTTTATGTTAAGGGAAATAAGTCAGACTCAGAAAAATAAGTATCTAGCCAGGTGTGGTGGCACAAGTTTGTGATCCTGATATAGGACATATGTTATATGGACCTCCAAATAATATAAGGGAATTTTTTTTTTTTTTGGTACCGGGGATTGAACTTGGGACCTTGCGCTTTCGAGGCAGGCTCCAGAACCACTGAGCTAAATCCCCAGCCCTAAGGGAAATATTATAACTCCTAATCTGCTGGATGTCTGACACACCAAGTTTGTGTTCTCCAAAATTGAAGAATGAATTGTAGGAACAATGGAGGCTAAGAGTAGGAAAAATTTATTGAGAGAAAGATAGCTTCTGTCTAAGAGAAACAGAAGGGGGCCCAGAAAGTGGGCTGCCCATGGACCCTGTTTCTGAAGGGAGCTTTATAGAACAAAGCCAGGAAGTGAGGTGGATATAAGGTGAGGTGGGCCAAATTATAGTCAGTTAATAAGATTACAATATAGTGGTTTAGGTAATATTGATCCAATGGGAAATCACAAGGTGGGTACAGGTGACACAAAATTATTGTCAACCAATAAGATTACAAGTATAGTAGCTTAGGTAATATTGATTAAATGGGGATCAAATGGGGAAGCTAGTCACATAGCAAGCATACAAGGAACAAACAAGGAATTTCCAGGAAGGAATGAGTCAAGGATCTTTCCTAGAAGTGATGGGTTAAGGTCTTGGTCCCCCAATCCAAGTGATTGATGTCTATTTAGAGTATCAATTACTGCTGCTCTCCCTAGGGGAAGTATGTGGGTATAATCTGTTCTCTTTGTCTTAAAGACTAGCTTTCAAGGAATGCACCTGCAGCCACAGTTGGCTTCTGGCACTGACTTTTTTTGAGGGCCCAGCCCTGTCTGAGTGCCTGTAATATTTCTAACTAACTTAGCTATCTACAATAATATCAGTACTGTGGGAGGCTGAAGCAAGAAAACTGCAATCTAAAGCCAGTCTGGGCAACTTAGTTACTTAGCAAGACCATCTATGAAAATAAAAGATAAAAGAAAGTCTGGGGATAGAGTTCAGTGTGAAGGTTCTTGGTTCCATTCCCAGTACAAAACAAGCAAACAAAAACAGATATCACATTTCCCCTAAAATGTGGATTAAAAAATAGAGGATAGATACAGTAATTATTAGATAAGAGGAAGGGTAGAAGGGGGGAAAGGGAGGGGAATGAGGGATGGAAAAAGTATTATTAATTGTATTAGTAAGAGATCATGGTGCTGCCATAAATTTACTGAGATGAAAAGGTGTTGTTTACACTTTGTTAAGTGAAACAGCAAGTTACAAAATGGTACATATGACATTGTTAATTTATTTTTAAAAATACATTAATGTATAGAGAGATACCAAGAAATACCAAGAAATCACCTAGAATGGTGTTCACTTAACTGCTTTAATCTGTGTCTGGGAATGAGATGCTGAGTATATTTTTCTTTTTAAGAATATTTTTTGACTTGTGTTATGATAAAATGTTTCTAAGTGGAAGAAGAATTGTTACAAGTATGTGAGGTGATGGATATATTAATTAGCTTGATTGTAGTAATAATTTCACAAAGTATATATCTTAAAACATGACATTATACACCTTAAATATATATGATTTGTTTTTCAATTATCAGAAAAGTCTGTTCATGTTTGGAGAAAAATGAACAATGTGAAGGCCTTCACCACTTGGCAACACATTCTCAAGCATGGTAGTGTCTAATATAAGTGTGGATTCATCAGGAGGGCCATTTCCTGCAGGAAGGGAGTTGAAGGATGAGTTCCTCAGGCATCTGGGAACCCAACGTTGGAAAAACAAAGCCAGGTGTCCCATAGATTCATCAAAGTCTGATGAGGGAATGAGAGTGGGATTGATCTCCAACAGTTGTAGAAAAGGTTGGTCCTCAGTGGTAGGATGCAAGTGGGTAGTGAAAATGGACAGACTGATCACAGAGATGCTAGGAGAGCCCATCTGCTCCATGTCTGCTGGAGGGACAAAGCAATGTTGAATTGTGAAAAAAAATCACAAACATGATTGGGGATGGCAAACTGTGTGGTCCTAGGCTTGGCTTTCACCAGACCAATGACCTACATTTCTCCTTTTGAAATCCTTCAGCTTTTAATGGCCTCTTTTGTTCGAATTCTCAATCTCCGGTGCTGAGACCCAGTGAACTTTTCTTTGCTGTGTATTTGTTTTAATGACAACTCAGTCTCCTTTTACTACATTACTATTAGCTATACAGTGTTATGCCTTGTATTCAGAACCTGTTTGCCCAGCTTCCCAGGTAGATTTGTGCTCCACCAATTATACGTAGAAGGCACAATCAGTGAAACCCCATTTTTCCCTACTAGCATCTCCTGGTGTGTTCAAATGTGCAGAGTTTACACAGGCACATACCTGTAATCCCAGCACTCTAGGAGCCTGAGGCAGGAGGATCTCGAGTTATAGCCTAGCCTTGGCAGCTTAGTGACTTTGCAAGACCCTGACTCAAAAACAGTATTTTTATTTATTTATTTATTTTTAAATTTATATATATATTTATTGGTACATTTTAGGTATAAAATATACCTACATTTATCATTGAGTGTTTGTACCAGAACATGATGTATCTTAGTTCTTATTTTTTCTCCCATTACCTGTGCACCCTTCACCCCCTCCACCCTTCCCTATTCACATAGAGTTTGATTCCATTTTTTTTTCTTTCTCATAATTTTTCCTTTCCATTCTTCCCTTTCCCCTTCCCCTCCCACCATCCCCAAACCCTTGGACCTTTTCCTATTTCAAATTATTAATTATTCATTTTAATCATTTTCATCCTTATTTATACTTTCAATTTCTCACACTAGAGAAACTGTTCGGTATTTACACATGTGTGTCCTATTTATTTCACTTAAGAGTATGGCCTCAATATGCATCCATTTAGCTATAAATGTCTCTAGTTTCTCATTCTTTATTGTTGAGTAGTACTCCATTTTATTTAAAAAACCACATCTTCTTTATCCAGTTTCCAGTCAATGGGCACTTGGGTTGTTTCCAAGCTTTAGCTATTACAAACTGTGCCACTATAAACATAGGTGCACATACATCACTGTGGTATGATTCTTTTAATTCCCTGGGGAAGATTCCCAGTAGGGGAATAGCTGAGTCAAATGGGACCTGTAGTCCTAGTTCTTTGAGGTATCTCCATACTGATTTCCACGGTGGTTGCACCAATCTACATTCCCACCAACAATGGAGAAGGGTTCCTTTCTCTCCTCACCCTTGTCAGCATTTGTTATTGGTTGATTTCTTGATAGCAGCCATTCTTTGTGGGGTGAGGTGGAATCTCAGTGTTGTTTTCATCTGCATCTCTCAAATTACCACGGATGTTGAACATTTTTTCATATATTTATTTGCTGTTTTTACTTCTTTGTCTGAGAAATGTCTGTTCATTTTGGATGCCCATTTTTGAATTTGGGGGATCTGATTTTTTTCAGTTCTTTATATATTCTCGATAGTACACCTTTGTCTGAGGTACAGCTGCTAAAAATTTCTTCCCACATTGTAGGTTGTCTCTTAGCTCTGTTGGTAGTTTCTCTTGCAGTGCAGAAGCTTTCTAATATGATGAGATTCCAGTTGTTGATTCTTTGTGCTAGCTCTTGTGCTACTGAAGATTTGTTCATAAAGTCTTTTCCCATGCCAGTGTCATCAAGAGTTCTACCTAATTTATCTTCCAGCAAGTTTAGTGTTTCTGTCTTAATATTTAGATCTTTAATCCACTTCAGTCTTAGTTTAGTGTGTGGTGATAGGTATGGGTCTAGTTTTAATCTTTGGCAAGTTGAAATCCAGTTTTTCCAGCACCATTTATTAAATAGGCTATCTTTCATCCAATGAGGGTGGTTGGCTCTGTTGTCAAAGATGAGATGGTTGAGTATAT
Organism: Heterocephalus glaber; assembly: GCF_000247695.1. The sequence goes on along the minus strand of NW_004624895.1, from coordinate 1,678,595 downwards.
CTGGAGTTGTTTCTGCATCTTCTAATCTATTTCACTGATCTTTGGGTCTGTTTCTTTGCCAGTACCATGCTGTTTTTATCACCATAGTTTTGTAGCATAGTTTCAAGTTAGGGATTGTGATACCCCCAGCCATGTCTCTGTTGCCTAGAATTGCTTTTGCTATTCTCAGTTTCTTCTGCTTCCAAATGAATTTTTAGATTGTTTTCTCTAGTTCTGTGAAGTATATTGTTGGAATTTCACTTGGCCTTGCATTAAATCTATATAGTAGTTTTGGAAGTATGGCCATTTTCCCTATATTGGTTCTTGCTACCCAGGAACAAGGGATATCTTTCCATTTTCTTATATCCTCTTCAATCTCCTTTTTCAGAGTGCGTAGTTTTCAGTGTAGAGGTCTTTTGCTTCCTTTGTTAGGTTGATTCCTAGATACTTCATTTTTTTTAGAGGGTATTGTAAAAGGAATTATTTCCCTAATTTCTCTCTCAATGTGTCTACTATTTGTGTATAAGAAGGCTATTGTTTTTTGAGTGTTGACCTTGTATTCAGCTACTCTACTGAATCTGTCAATTAGGTCTAGAAGACTTTTGACTGAGTTTTTTGGATCTTCTATGTAAAGTATCATGTCATCCGCAAATAATGACAGTTTCACTTCTTCCTTTCCTATCTTTATTCCTTTTATTGTTTTCTCTTTTCTAATTGCCACGGCTAATGTTTCCAGAACAATATTGAACAGGAGTGGTGATAGTGGGCATCCTTGTCTTGTTCCTGATTTTAGTGTGAAAGTTTTCCATTTTTGACCATTTAGTATGATGTTGGCTGTTGGTTTTTCAAAGATAGCCTTAATCAGGTTGTGATAAAGACCTTCTATTCCAATTTTCTGTAGAGCAAAACCAGTATTTTTAAAGGGGGATATACTTCAGCTTGAGGATGCTGGACTCAATCCCCAGTACGAAAATCCACTTGTTAAAATTCACATAATAAAAGAGTTGATCTACTGTCTATTTAGAACTTTAAAATTCATGATCATGTATTATAATCATTCTTTCTTCATCCAGCTTCAGCCTCTGATAGAATCTGCTTTCTATGAAATGGTCCTTTTTCTAGAATGTTCTGTCTTTGTTCTTTTACTCTCAGAGAAATACCAAAGGGAGAAGCCTTAGTAGAGCTCTCTTTTAATCTAACTCTACCTTCTCCATCTACTCTTTCATTCTTCTAGAACGTTCTGTCCTCATGCTCCTGCCCTTGCAGAAATTTCTGGAGAGGGGAATTCTACTCAATTTTCATTCAATTACATTCTAAACCTACTTCCTTGATATTTTCCTCAAACCAGTTCTCCCAATAACTCCTGGGGACTTCTCATCCCAAAGATCAAATTGTCTGCCCCCTCTTCAGAGTTCAGAGCCCTGAAAGCATCCCTGGAACTGCAGAAATGTTGTGTACTATCAGATCATATCTTCCACCATCTATTTCCTCAGAAGAATGACAGATCACTCCAGCAACAAAATATTATCAGGGACAAAGTGATCTCCTTTAATGTGGGCATGTACTTTAGCAGAACAAGCTGGGACTCTGATGCCTAAAAAAATATAGATATCAACTACATATACTCAGAGTGGTTACTTCGAAGATATACAGGTTTGTTCATGTACAACTAAAAATTGGTGTATCTTACCACAATTCTCAATAATGTCTTGTTGCAGGCCTGGTGATAAAATGACAAAGCCAATAGCCAGGCAGATAGAGAACTGAGGTGTGAGACCAGCTCTCCCATTAACTGGCTGTGTGACCTTGAACAGATCACTTTCACACTCAGTTTCTGCATGTACAGAGAGTAGAGATTGCAACGTAAAAGGACCTTTCAAAGTGTTTGGTTTTTTATTGTGAATATAATTTTTACTAAATAATGTCACTATGCAAGCACTAGAAGGACTCTGGTACTTTCTTTGCTTTTTTTTTTCTATTTTGTTCTTTCCTTGCAGTAGCGGGGACTGAACTCAGGGACTTCACACTGAAATACATCCCCAGCCTCTTTCTTATTTTGTATTTTTAGTCAGGGTATCCATAAATCACTAAATTGCCCAGGCTAGCCTTGAACATGTGATCCTCTGGTTTCAACCTCCCAGAGTGCTGGGATTACAGATGTGTGCCACCACACTTGGCTCTGTTATTTTAACTGCTTGTTATTGCCCACAAAACTCATTTTATGGCCTAGTAAGGTATGGTGAATGGTAGTGTGGAGAACACTGAACTAGAGTGCCTTAATCCCTTCATGCTTAGAGCTCCATTTTTGGAATGCCCATAACATTGGAATGTAATTTTTTTTTCACTTCAAACTCTTGTTTTCTTAATTTTTTTTAGGTAACATATATGAATTCTCAAAAATTTAAAAATTGCAATCTTTGGCATAAATTAATTGAGTTTTTTCATTCTAATGTTCTAAAAAATTAAAGGATTTATATTGGAAATGCAGTAAAACAATGTTCATCCACAGCCTGTTCTGAATGTCTTTGTCTTTCTGTACTTGGTAGCAGTTATAAAAGTCAGGAATTCTATATGTCCAGGCAATAAGGTCTGCTAGAAAAAATTGCCCTGCCCCATATTCACCACTCCTACACACAGCATGAGCATGAGCATTTAGCATCTTTAAAGCCAATGCCCTCACATATACAAAGGGATAAAAATGAAAATGAAAACCGTACAGGTAATAAGGGTAAAATGAAATCATGAGTGCAAGGGCATCCTAAGAGGCCACTTTGTCCTACCGATGTCATACATATCCTCCATTTTGCCACTGTCTTTAACCCCTCCTATTGTCTAACACCTCTGGTGGCCCACATTCAGATGATTCCTGAAGATCCCTGAGTTTGCTCCTCCTAGCTTTGCATAAAGAATGGGACAAATTTGGAATTTAAATTAGTTTGCTTTCTTAATTTTCTCTAGTCTTGCATTATGGTAGACACTTGGGTCATGTGAACTCAAGCAGCTTATTCAAACTTTAAGTCTTATGTGGGGGCATTGGCCAGAGGTATGTATGAGATGGATATGCAGAGGTAAGAGACTTTTTGGACTTTCCCAGGATGTATGGTTAGAGATTAAAAGATAGCCTACAGGGCCACAAATCCAAGTTGGATCAAACACACAGTGCCTTAAGGAATGAATGCTTTGTCCCTTGTCATCCTCATACTCCAATTTATTACTTAGATTAATTCTAAGGTCAGTTATGTAACAGACTCACCCTGACATTTTCCTGCCCTTCCTTTGTCCCCTAAATGAATTCACGCATAGATGCCCTTCTTTTGCCCTTTATTCTTGCTTCTTGGTTCTATCAATAAAAAGCCACAGCAGTTTTAGTTCAAGGCTGTCATAATGAGACTCTCTCATGCTGAGGAGCCTCTGTTAAGGGTATCCCCCCTGGGCCTTCTTGGAGTTTGAATTGGGCATTAACTTTGAATAATCTCATCCTTCGGGCAGTGCCACAATTGTGAACTGCGACAGTCTCACTTTTGTCATTAAGGTAGAAATAACACCCCTCCTTCTTTTCAGGGTTATTGGGAGGATATGATAATGGAACTATTGTTTATTGGTTCATCATTTATTAATTTGACTAACATTTATGATCACTATATGTCCCAAAGACGGCCTTGCATGTTGCTCCCAAGAAGTCTCTGTTGTCAAGAGGAAGATACACCTGGATAAAGGTGTGGAGATCATGGGAAGAGCTATGGAAGAAGGATGGTAACAAATAGCACAAGGACAGGGCAATAGTTCACTGTCAACAAGAACATCTAAGTATAAGCCTTGGAGTTTTGTTGGTGAGGGGCTTTGAAAGAAGAAGAGTAGTATTTTAGTGTCAACAATAATGATATCAAATCATCCCTTATATAACTTTGCCACACCTGCTCTTCTATAGTGTCTAGTGTCTTCTCCTTTATGTTCTTTCTCATTTGTCCTCCCTTTCCTACATCTATTGTCAACAGACCTGTGAGCCAAATGTAGGTGGCTGTGATATCTACATGTTATAGTTGATGGAACTCAAGTTCCAAGGTCTTAAGATATTTTCCCAGCATCCCTTATGCAGACAGCCTTCTTCCCAGCCTCCTTCCATAGGTATGTGTCATCTAGCTTATGATGGACACTATCTTTTATTATGGGAATAGAATAAATCAATGATGGTGTAGGATATGGCATGTTTATCGCTGTCTGTCATGCCCAGCATCCTTCAGAACTTGAAAGGTTTTAGTGCTTTGGGATATAACTGGCTTGATTTAATATTGCTGGGCCCGCCTGGAGTTTGCACTTCCAGAGCATTTCATGTTACACATACATCATATCTTCATAGCTTTTGACTGCATCATTGTGCCCAGTTGTTCAGCCTTACCATAGTACTCTGTCATAATTAAACTATGTAAGATAATAGCACAGACTCATGATTAACATATTAATAGGCTTCACACTGTATATCCTGACGATGTTACTCATTGCTCATGATGCATCACAAAGTGATTTTCCAGAGACACCTGAAGAATAGTAAGTCTAATTCTAGCAAATGAGTGATGATAAATTTGACTTCATTCATCGAGGGAAAGGTCGTAAATGAATAAAATCCAGGTAATGCTTAACTAAAGATGTGTGGTAAAAGATGAACTTGTCAAAGATGTAAAATGAAAGCTCCATTTTATTCCCTGACTTTTGGACTTCTCTAAAATGACCTGAAATATTTGAGGAACATTCAATAAAATAACTAATATTTATCAAAAGTGTCAAGGTGCATATGCCTATAGTCCCACCTACTCAGGAGACTGAGGCCAGTCTGTGCAACTAGAAAGAACCTGTCTCAAAATAAAAATAAATAGGGCTGAGGATATAGCTCAATGTTTCCTAGATTCAATCCCCAGTACCATAAGAAAAGTGTCAAGTAAATGAAAGACAAATTAAAGGACTGACAGAGACTGGAGGAGACCAATGAAGTACAAACCATTAAAATATGGGGCCTGAATTGGATTCTAGAACAGAAAAAGGACATTAGTCCAAAAATCCTAGTGAAATTCTGATAAGATCTATAGTTTAGTTAATAGTATTGAAGCAATGTAATTTCCTGGTTTTAATAATTGTGCTAAGGTCATGCAAGTTAACATTAGGGAATGATAGGTAAAGAGTAGATGTGAACTGGACTATTTTCTGCACCTTTTCTGTAAGAATAAAATTATGTTAGAATAAATTAAAAATGATCTGATATATGTGGATATTCCTTACATAGCAACATAAATATTTGTTTCAGGACATTACCCTGACCCATGTTTCAGCTTTGGCCTTACAAATTAGTCATATTTTGTAGGTTTTATCCCATATGGGTAGTGGGAATCCTAGGAATGATTCTGAAGAGATAAATGTGATCACAGGATTGAGCTTTGTGATCCTAATCTCTTTCCACCTTATTTTCCACATTTAGAAAAGCTAAGGGTGGGCTCAATTTTTAACGACCCTTTACAATTTTGAAATTTGATGGCATGGCTTCTAATGGTGTGCATGTTGAAGAAAATGGACCATGGGAAAAGTTGAAACAGGGATTTAAGGAAGGGACAATTTAATTGGAGCTAGTAGGACTTGGCAAAAATTCTGGAGACCATGGTGTCTTCTAAGAGCCCTTTACAAAATATTCAAGGCTGGTCTTACATGTTACTTTTGTCAACAGTTATGGCATCCTGTCAGATAGGGGGGATAAGAGATGCTGGGAGCAAAATATAGGAAGCATATACTACTGGAAATGGAAATCAAGGATCCTTTCTTTGTTTATATGTCATCTACTGACAGAGAATATGGACTATTTTCATTCAAAGCATTATTGTTCTCCAGAAAAGTGAAATACTGTGGTAATTGTAAGTCATAATTTACTCTAGAATTGTGTATACATTCACTGCCTCTAATTTTGAGATGAGGAAATTGCAGCACAACATGCTCCTGTGTCTTTGTGGAAGGTTACAGGAATTCACTGAAGTAGATTCCTTCTCTGTTCTGTGCACTACAACCTCAGTAATCATCATCATCATCCCTTTACACATATAGCACTTTTAACCTTTCCAAGCACATTTAAGCCATTGTTATTTTGTTTCTTTTTCTCCATCCTTTGCCCTTGATGTCAGTAAGATACATATGACTATTGCCTTTTTACAAAGGAGTGGGGGCATATTTGAAAACATTGATCCATGAACCATATATGGACCTATCTGCACAGGAGATTCGTGAACTATCCAAGGGAGGATTCTTGGTGATGTTTTGAATATTTTACCCAGTTGTTATCTCTAGCTGCAGGAATACTATTGTTGGCTCACCTTTTGAACATTTTCTCACTTAGGAAGATTCAAACATTATTAGAACATCACTCAGTACTTCTAAGTTGTTCCAAGTCATAATAATTGTCACAATTGGCATAATTATTTTTGTAAAATTTAGCGTTTTGAGTTAGTCAGGCTAATCAGGTAAGAGCAATGGAAAAATCATTATTTCACATTAGTATTAAATGTAATGTTTGGTAAACCTTTTCTGACCCTACTGACTCTACTAATTTTTCTTGATTTTCTGTATTATATTGTAAGACCGAGGGCCTTACCAAATGCTCTGAGGAGCTGACTGCAGTGAGGATCACCTGGGAGGAAACACACCGGAAAGATTGAGATAGTAAAAAAACAGACCTTTATTAGTCTGGCCAGACGGCACCCTCCAAGCAACAGGCTTAGAGAGGCCCCGAGCTCAGGGGGTTGGAAGGTTTTATAGGGGCTGCAGGGGAGCTTAGCAAGCAGAACTACAGAAGCAGAATTTTTGTGGTTAGGGGGACTTTTAGGGGAGTTTGCAGATGTTCTTTACTTAGCTAACAGAATGTTCTTTACACAGAAACAATGGTACATTCCATGGTGTCTTAACAGATAAACAAGTACATTCCGGGAACTCTGTGTCCTTTTGTGAACCCGAAACCCACAGGGACAAGATGGAGGGCCTGTAAAAAGATGGTGTTACTTGTGCTAAGTCTCATCTGGGCATTACAATATTCTTAATTACTAAAACTGGCTATATTTCTTCTCATTACTAAGCGTTTCATTTTAGTTAAACAGAGATGACCCCACTTAAACTCTCCTTGGATGCAGGTTCTCCAACTGAATACTATTTCAGCATTGGTTAATATCAATAAATGAGTATAATAAGTCCCCAATTTATGAACATTTGAATTACGAACTTTCACAGGTGTACTGTATAAGACTCGCATTGTCAGATTATGAATGAATCTAACTTATGAACATTCTCCTGGAACAGAACTTGTTTGTAAGTTGGGGTCTTAGACTGTAACTGTGATTTTCTAACTTCTTTGAATTGTGATTAGTGGGAAAAGATCTTTAGTTATGTGTTTTGGTTTCATACTTGAAATCAATTTTTTCATCTCTAGGAGGCCTCAAACTACACTTACACAATGTATAAAAATTTTGGTTGGAATTAAATTTTAGAAATGTTTCTTGTGAGGCAGCACCCTCTGTTTTGGTTTTGTTTTTGTTTTTTGAGACAGGGTTTCACTACATAGTTCAGGGTGGCTTCAAACTCCTGGTGATCCTCCTGTCTCATCCTCTTAGGTGCTGGGACTACAGGCCTGTGCCACCATGCCTGACTGCACCCTTTTTTTGTTAACTCTGAAAGAGAAAATGACATGGGCCCAGTAGCATTCTGGAAATTTTAAGTTTCATAGCCTTGATTAGACAATTATAAGAAATGGCTTGTGGTAGATTGAATTTTAATAATAGCCTGCCAAGATTTCCCACCTTGACCCCCAGATTGTGAATACAATGACACGTTTATCTGCAAAATAGACTTTTAAATTTACTTTAAGAAATATTTTCCAGGTGAGACCAGTCTAACCACATGAGGCCTTTAAACATGTTTTCGCCAGCTGGTGGAATATACGGAAATCAAATGGATTCAAAGCATGAAAAGGACTTGATGCATGGTTGCTGGTTTTATAAATGGAGGACATCGAAAGGTCCGCCTGGGAGGAGTAAAGAGTAGTCTCTAGATACTAAGAGGCAGAAAGGAAGTGGAAAGCTTGGTCCTAGAGCTGCACAAAACAGAATTTGCCAATGGCTGAAATGAGCACACTTTCCAGAGCCTTCAGATAGAGTAGTACGGTTAGAAACAGTGGAGCTGAGGAAGTCACTCCCTTCCACTCATTTAATTTCAAACAGCACCCTAAGGCCATTCCTTCTTTCATTGTCCTAAGAGAAGTAAAGAATCACAGAACAAAAACCCAGTAAATCTTTGATGCTCTAGGCAAAAGCACATAGTTATTGGATCTCCTGGCCTAAGCTTCAGTCATTTTCACCCTACCCCAACCTTTTAAAGGCTCATGAATATATATATATATATATATATATATATATATATATATATATATATATATATATATATATATTACACATCCTACATGTAATTAAGATCAGAGTGAGTTCTGGAACAAGTGTGCATGTTGAGAGCCCCTGAGATGACATAACTCCCTGTCAATAATTCCTGTCAACCATACCTAGAAATTCAGGGGAGGCACCTGGGCTGAGGTGCAGATCCTTTAAATTCCAAAAGCCTGATTCATTTGAGGGCTGCTGTGTGATGTGTTCTGCATGCAATACTTTTGCTTTCCCATCACCCTAGCACCACTTCTCTGTTCATACCATATTTTTGTCAGCACGGACTTGCCCTGAACAAAACTTCCCAAGATCTTCAATAAATGTAGCTGCTTTCCACTTGCTGTCTGGTGTGTGCTTACAATTCATTGCTCATCGAGTCTGTATTATATGTGCTAAATTCATCACCTGGTAACAAGAACCTAGCATGGCCAACAACTTGATTTCAACATTCTGAGACTCCTAGTACAGAAGCCATTTGAGCCCATAGACCTCTGAGTTTCAGAAATGTGAGCTAAGACAGGAATATTGTTTTAGCCCCTAAATTTTTGATAGTTTGTTATACAGCAGCAGAAAATTAATATACCATCTTTCAAAGTAGAAGGACCTAAAGTTATTTATTCTGGATAAGAAATGATAATTTTTCATGTGGAAGAAATAGTAGATATTCTGTCTTGCTGATGAACAGTATTATCCATCTCTAGGCCCAATAAAACTTTTTGAAATGATGGAAATGTTTTACTGCAATGCTGTTGAACACAACAGCCATACTTACAAGGCTATTGAGCCATTATTAAATGGCTACCACTCCTGAGGAACTAAGATTTGAATTTTATTTCATAGTAATGACTTTAGATTCAAATATCCACATACAACTACTGGCTGCTGATTTGGATAGAAAAGCTTTAGAAGTTAAGAGCAGGAAAAATGCATAGAAGAACAATGGCAGCAGTGGTAGCAGATTTATGCAGCACAAGCAAGAATTTTCTACTAATTGGATCTATTTACATGTAGAACGGCAGGTCTTTAAGTAGTGAATTTCCAGTCACTAGAAGTATAAACAGAAGTCGGGTGTATCCAGGATACTATAGAGGCAATTCCTGCTTTGGAAAGAAGTTTGTCCAGACAACCTCTTTGGACTTTGCCAATTCTGAAATTTAGGTTCTAAGAAATAGAGATAGTTTTGCTGATTCAATAATGGAGCCTCTCCATATGTGATCAGGAAATAAGTAACTTCAAGAATTCTCACCCACTCCTGCTTGCACTCTCTAGCTCTTTCATATATTTATTTTAAAAAATAACAGAAAAAAATTTTTTGTGAGGACTTAAGTTTCTCATAAATAAAAATACATTTTTCAAATGCAGGGCTTTCTAAAACTGTTAAATCCATATAACATAAAATTAGTTATCCTAAACTGTACAATTTGGTAATATATAGTACACTCACAATATTGTGGCTCTGTGTGTCCATGTACTTAAGGTAACTGATTAGAAGAAATGAAAGGTTTACAAGAACCATCAGAAGGATTCCTGGAGACAGTGTCTGCAATGTTATTAGCACTTTTAGTTTTATGTCCTTGTTTCTAAATGTGAATTATCATCTTGCTTTTTAGGTCAAATAGGCTTTTAAACTTAATACCAAGACACGAGTGAGGAGGCAGTCATATTAGCTGGAGCTCAATTCACACGCATCACTCATTAGACTATAACCTCAAGAAAGTTGCTTTATCTCTCTGAGCCTCAGTTTCATTATTATAAAAGTAAGATATACTAATATCTACTTTAGCATATGATGAAGGTTAAATGAATTGGTAGGAGGTACCTTATACCAAATGAAATACTTAATAAACCTGATGTATTATCACTATCACATTCAGCATCAGCATCTAAAGAGATATGTGATGACTCCTCCTTCAGGAGAGGAAACCAGTCTCTTTGAATGGTACACAAGACCAATTGACCAGTGAGGTAAACAAGGAAGGAAGCACCCTATGGTCTAAGACAGTTTCCTCCCCTTTGGCTCTGCAAAGAAATCTGCCTTAGCAGGAAATATATCTAAAATTTAGTTGAGTGACTGGAGAGTGTCAGGCTCTTGAATGATTGATCTTGTCCAGAATCCCTAGGAAATAAAAGAAATTGCTTCTGTTAGAGTTTATTTTAGTGTCTTGCTGTAGAACATTCTCACACTCCAGTGACCTCTTCATCTTTACCAATCCTTTCAGGTGATGGAACTTCTGAGGAAGTTGAATCTAAGAGTTATAGTATAGTCTCCATGGAGTGCACTATATTGCAAGCTTCTTGGAGAAAATTTGGGGGAAAACTCAGTTCATTATTTGCCCAAAGCATGAAGCCATTAGGGGAAACCATATCTTTGACTTAATTGCTTCCAGAATTTGGAAGAAAGTATTATTATAGGCAGCTAAGTTAGATAGAAATTAATAGGCAATCAGTTGAAGAGGGACTGGGCTCTCAAGGAAGTCAGCAGAAAAAAATGATAAAGATATCAGAATTATGGCTGGAGGCACAGCTGAAGAAGACTAAGTTTCAAGATAAAGATGCAATGGCCAGGCTTACATGCCTCCCTAAAGGATAAGCCATAACTTGGAATTATACTATAATTAGCACCATCTGGTCCAGGAAGTCTATATAGGCATCAGTCTCCCAGGTGGGTGACCCATCTCTTCCCAAAAATGTGTTTGCTCTTTCTATATATCCTTGATATATGACCTGCTTCCTTATTGAATCAATATTAGCTAAGTGGCTGTACTTTTAATCTTATTGGTTGATTGTAGTTTGACTCACATTGTACCCACCTTGTGATTTTGTACTCATCTTGTGATTTTGCTCTATAAAACATTCCTAAAGAAATGACTTTGTTGGCATCTCACTTTTGGGTTCCCTCTTGTCTCTCAGGAGCTATTGCTCTATAAATCTTTCCTACTCTTTTTTTTGTATCATTCTCTTAGTCTCCATTGCATTGATTTCTCCTCTGATCTTTATAATTTCCTCACTTGTATGAGCTTTGGGTTTGTCCTGCTCTTCTTTTTCTAGAAGCTTGAGGTGCAGCATGAGGTTGTTTAATTGAGCTCATTCTATTTTCCTAATATGCGTATTCACTGCTATGAATTTCCCTTGTAAGACTGCTTTCATTGTGTCCCATAGATTCCGATATGTTGTATTGTCATTGTCATTTCCCTTTGGGGTTGCTGTAGGTGATCTGGAAGTCTGGTTTTGAGACTTCTTTACATGTTTTCTCCTTTTTACTGGGGGGTGGGCGCTGTTGGTGCCTGCACGGATTACCTCCTCTGAGCTAGGAGAGGTGTGCCAGGGGCTGGGAGCGGCGGTAGGGATGGTGGCCCAAAAACCCTTTCCTCTGGGCTGGGAGCAGTGGGAGGGATGGTGGCTGGCAAGCCCCTTCCTCTGGGCCAGGAATGGCGGGACTCAGTACCGTGGTCTGGTGGTCCAGTGTCCTCTGCATCTTTGTAGTGTGGAACCAGGTGGCTCTACAGAGGAGCGGGGTGGAGGGGGTGTCCAGTGAATTGTTGCTGGGTAGCGGGATGATTTGGCGTGTTCCGCGAGATTCGTGACCTCGGTAGGGCGTCCTGATTGTTTTTAAGAACACAATTGGACAGAATCAAATTCTGAGTGAGAGAGTGTATCATCCTAGTTTAGAAAATAATTTCCATTAAAATTACTTGGAATTCATTTTATAAACCATTCTTATTATGATACTAGGCCTCTGCCTACAGAAATATTGGGAGAATATTCCTTCCTAATTTAATGGAACCAATTTTCCCAACAGCATCTCCCATAATTTTCTATAATTATTAGTCAAGATGTACAAATGTACATACATTGCCAGCAACAAGTCTTAAACAAGTCTTAAGTAGGATGGAAATGAGCTTACGTATCTTCCAGGTGGGTGATCACATATTTTTTAAATGCCTTTGTGCAAATGACACGGAAAACTTTATGGGACTGTTTTACTAGAGATAAGGATAAAAGCTAATTAAAACTCCAGACACTTCTTAGGAAGTATTATGAAGCACACAAGAAGCTTTTAACTTAGTTCCATGTTTAGGCAATCATTTCTTCAGTTTCTTTTAAAATGATTCTCCTTTGATCTCAGTTATAAATGACACATGGCAGGTAGTCTTTATGTGCCAAATAAAATAATAAAGTTGAGAGAAATTGATGGACTTTTAAAAAATAAACTCTTCTAATTTTGCATTCGTGGTTTATGTTAAACACAACTTTGAATGGCTGTAATGCTAATTACAAGCAACATCCTGTGGGATCCTTAGCCTTTCTGCTTATTTGAGCATTTTCAATTATAAATCACTTAATACCTCCATCGCTCTACCTCTCCCTCCCTGATTTTAGTTGCAGGATAAATAAGGATAAATATCTTCCCTTATATGGTGCTAATGAAACTTTCAAGTTTGAGTTAATTCCAGCACATTCAGTACTATAGCTAACTCCTGTAATTTCTAATACCCAGAAGAATACCTCGCGTAGGCATGATCACTTTGCAGCCCACTCAGTAACATGAGTAATGATCTTTAAGTGAACCGTATCAAGCCTGTAAGGGCTTTGGATAATTTAGGTAGGAACATGGGAACAAATCTGCATTTCTGTAAAAAATGTCATTCTGATTTTCTACTTAGTGGGACTACATAATTTGTTAATGCAAGAAAACCTCATAGGGCTCAAAAATGTTTTCTTCCCACCAAGCCAGGGAGGGTGTGTGTGTGTGTGTGTGCGTGTGTGTGTGTGTACACACGCATACAAAATATCTTCAGAGATAGTCCTGAGATGAGTATTCCTAACCCCAATCAGCTTCTGGAGCTCTGCCAACTTGACATTCAAGTCCTTTCCAGTGAAGGATGCTTGTTCTCTTATGTTAATGCCCTATGCAGCACCTCTGGGAGAAAGGGAGGGACACTACAGTTCATTTTTTCTTCTTTTACAGTGAGTCATTCTATAATAAGGAATCTCAAACTTGAGAGAGAAAATCCAATAGCAGAGGTAAATGATCTTGATTAGGGGAAGGAGAGATGGGGAGAGAGATAATCTGTTCTATATAATATTTTGTAATTGTGATTATAGCACAAAGATTTAAATTTCCTTAGCCAGAGGCTAGGAAGAGTAGAGGGCAGTATTGGGTGAACATCCTGGGAAAGGAAGCCAGTGTTGGTTTGGTGGGCTGTCATAGGAACCCTATTATAGAAATTAACTAGAGAAACCCATCAGAGCTTTTGACTGAGAACTATCACCATTTCCTAAAATGACAATCATGCTTGTTTTTGTTAGAACCTCAGGACATGAGCTTCACTAACGGCAGTGCCCCCATTTTCTAGATGACCAAACTGGTTCCATGGAGTCAATGAAAGGTCTTTTTTTGGTAATGTCTATAACAAAAAATAGCTGGCATGTACCTTTTTAAATTCAACTTTGACTGAGAAGGATGAAAAATTTAGATCATGTGCATTAGCCATTCATGTCACACCCCCTCCCCGACTTTTCTTTCTTTTGTAGTGTGCAGTAAGCAATGATTGTGTGGCTACGTGAAGATCACTTTCCTTTCCTGAGCTCTAGCTTGCTCCTCTGCAAAGTGACAGTTGGGTCAGAGGCTCTCCATATTTCCTTTAATCCCTGTCCTACAATTAATTAAAAGTCATTGAGCACAGTCTCTTAATCATTTACACAGTATCTACTGCAGTGGAAATATAACTGCTATTTGAATATGAATCAATGAAGAATTAACATTAAAATTTAGACCTCATGGTAGCAACTGTGACTTGTGCAAGGAAGAGTTTTGAGGTTTCTTTGTCCAGGGACCTGCATCAACACAAGTGATCCAGAAAACTCCTGCTCATGCTACCTTATGCCTCATCACCAGTGATGCTAAATGATCATAATAATCCCTGAAGGAAAAATGGAAGCACATTTGTCCCTTCCATTCATAATTGGCCTGACACTGAGTCCCAGAGACTGTGCACATCAAGTCTCTCTCTGTTGGTAATAAACGCTCTAGGTGTCATCGAGCCCTTATTAGGCTGATGTGCCTTTTTTGCCTAGGACTATTTTAGTCATCTTCACTTGCAACTTTCATTTCTAGGGGGACAAGTCAGACAGACTGCATTGTGCCAGAGCTGAGTTAAGGAAGACTTTTTATTGTCCTTTTCAGAAGCTGGATTGAAAAAAAATTACTTATATACCTGATCGGGAAAGAAAATCTACCTGACTAATAGCTACATCACACATGGGAAGTGTGGTAGAGTGGAGAAAATTATGGTTTTAGAGTCCAGACAGACAGCCTTACATTGAAATCCTAGCTCTGCCACTTGGGAGGTCTGTGATCTTGGGCAAATATCTCAAGCTTTCTGAACTATAGTTATCTCATATGCAAAGTGAATATGATAATGCCAATTCTTAAGGAATGTTGTAATATAGAAAGAGGAGCTAGGACAGTATCTACTACAAAATAGTGCTGAATAAATGGGAGCTATTTATCAAGGAATATCAAATGTCAGCATTGTGATAATGTTTACGTTTATATGTGTATTTCAGGAGCTGCATGTGGGCTTGTATATTCCTCTCTGGTTCCTCTCCAGTGCCTATCCCAGTACCTGGGATATAGTAAGCATTCAATCAGTTTAATTACGAGAACGAATGAGTGAACAACAGTAATGTGAAATAGATCATGGAGCTAGTGTTCACATTTTTGTTCATCAGCAAGCTGTAACTCTAAGGGGTTATGACTTGCTCACTTGCTAAATTGGTAAAGCCAAGATTTACACTCACACCTTTTGAGTCCAAGGTATGTGCTTGTTTGCAGTAATCAGTAATTGCTTTCTTCCCCCAAACTTAGGAGCATTTGTGTTTCTGAAGACCTGTCAGTCATTCCTTTGCTCTATTAGGTCTCCTTTCTAAAGAGAGTAAGTGGGATTATCCTATAACTTGTTCATTTATTCTAGTTTATAATAGGACAGCCGAGCTTTTGAAGGAAAGTGCAACTTCTGTGGGGCCACAGCCTCTGCTCAGAGCCTTTATGTTATATGAGTGTCTATAAATGCTTCTAGAACAGTACACTGTATTTCCCAAAACATTGGGGCATCTGCCTTCTATTCTTTGGTAAGCTCACTCTCAACAAAGAAGCAAAATAGCATACATTCAACCTTTTCAAACTTGTCCAGGACATATGTGCTTGATTCATTGAGCCTACCTTTCCTACTAAAGAGAGGGGGTCCCACTTTGGACTTGATATTGCACAGGTTTTTCCTAGTTATTCTCTGACAGCTCTTTTACCAATGGAAACAGGCAGGTTTTGTTTACTGATCTCATCTGTATTCTTACTATCCTTAGCACTGGCAACTTCTGGAGCAAGGATCTTACAGAACTTCCTATGACCATTTAGTGAGTCAGTAACAAGGCTTGGATTAGAACTCGGAATTCCTGAGATCCGGTCTTGCACTGGCTTCAGTACTATAAGTGACGACAGCTGGAGATAACAAGATTCATCTGAAGATTTTTGGTATTGGGCTTTCAGATACTGGTGAGGAAAAAATTCATTAGATGAACTATATTTATTAAGATATAAAGTGTATAGTTACTTTCTCTGTTGAATTTAGAAAAACTTTGATTTCAACACCTGCTAAAGCCCAGTGCTTTTTCAGATATGACATTCAGGCTCTCCAGATGCTCTGAGCCATTTTAAGCCGTTGGATGAATTACTGTCCAATGGGATGCTTTGCCAGTTTCTTTCCATATTACCAAGAATGTTCAGTTCTCAGAATTATACCAAACCTCCCCCTGCCCCAAACCCAGGCACCACACTCACATCTTGGATGCTTTGGTGCCTCTGCTCTGTTTGTCCTAGGAAGAAGGTGAACACTGTGTATAAGCAGGGGACAGGTCATTAGGCCATAATTTATGAGATGACAAAGGCATATGATGGCTATTGATGAGAAGTAAAGAAGGTATTGCTATTGCTAGGTCGGTAAAGAACCTTTTAGGATTTATAGGGTGGAATTCCATGTGTCCTGAATAGCTGAGTGCTACTCCTGGTTAAAACAAAGCATTGAAGAAAATGAAAACAAGATACCATCATATCCTTGTGAGTGGTGGCTAGAAATTTCTTATGCAGAAACTATATTAAGAATGTAATGAAAAAATGTCCTTCTCCTTTAGTTAACAACCTACACTGGGGTGGGAGTGGAGGATGGTGATAGGCAGTGAGGGATCAGCATGAAGAATTACAAAGAATGCATACTTTGGAGTCAGAGGAACTTGAATTTGCAGAGAGCAGGAAACATAGATGTGAGCAGCCCCATTGCTATAATCTATAAACAATCTTAATAGTAGTTACATCACAGGATTTATTTGAGAGTTTGATATAACATCTAAGACGCTTTGGCACAGGATCAGGCACACAATGAGTCCAATAAATTATATCTGTTGTTAGAACTTGGGCTGTGTTATAGTTCTCTGCCACTCTGCTGCAACAGGGGAGCCACGAATGAAGGGTGACAGGGCTGCTGTGTAACTCAGGGCAAGAGAAAAGCCTGACACAGAGCAAGTAGCCAGATGTTCTCATGGGTCTATGTCAGACTGTCTGATTTCGAGTCCAGCTATGGCACTTTCCAGCTATATGAGCCTGGGCCAGTTTCCTTTTACTTAACTTTGTAACCCTTAACTTACTCAGCTGTAAAATGGGAATAATGGTACCTTCCTGATAGGATTGTCACGAGGATTTTAAAAGTTAATACATGTTTGTTAAAACACTGCAGAGTACTGAACATTCAATAAGTTTCTGCTGTTATTTTATTGTTATAGAATCTAAATAATTATCCATTGTGGAAGACCAAGTGGGAAGAATGAGGTCTCCTTGGTGAGCGCTGAGGAGAAAGAGGGCAGGCAAGCATGCTAACACTCTGCAGGAAAAAGTAAAAACACCTGAGGTTAAGTTGTTTATCCAGACAAGTACCGTGGGGGGTGGGAGAGAGATGAATCCTGGGGAACTCTAATTGCTTGTGCCCACATCTGAGTGAATAAAGCCAAGGTGCACTAGACACTTAGGGCCCTATGTTGAAGGGAGACCTGAGTCCCCCAGCCCCCCCCCAGATTTTAACCTGTTTCTGCATCTCTTTTTCATCCTTGTCATCCCTTGGTCAGGTTCAAGTTCATAAGCTAGCTCCTCAAATCCATCATCTGTGTACAACTGTTAATTTTGTATGCAAATCAGAATAGTGCCTCGCACATAGTGGGCACTTAAATATTGTCTATTATTTCCTGAGTGTTTTACTTCAGGAAAAATATCTGTGTTTTTTTGTCCCAAAAGAAAACAACTATTTGAAGCTGTTATTATTTTCACTTTACATGGGAAATTCAAGGCCCAGGTGTGCCCACATTTTTTATTTGGTTTCATTACCACAGCTAGTCTTTTCTCTTCTCATTGGTATGTGGCAGAATGGACTTCAATCTGAGCTTGTTTGACTTTAAACCCCATGTTCAATATATTACACTACTCAGTAATGTATACTGGATGAGGCAATATACAGGGTTAGTAGAACTTGGGTTCAGAGATTGAAGTAAAAGAATTGTCTTCTATGTTCTGTTAGCTGGGAACATCCAAGGAAGTAAGAATCTTGTTGAAACTCAGGGTTGAGTGTCTGGTGTGGTGGCACCTGCTAGATACAGACTGAGACAAACGGTAGGTTCACAAGGCTTTTGTAGTTGTTAACATTTTGAAGAATTATGGGTTCATGGCAATTTAGATCCTCTATATTTTATGTAGAATGCTAAAGATATCTGTTAATTATGTTCATCATTTACAAAATAAAAATAGATTCAATTTATTTGTTGCACATGTGATCATGTAACCTGCACTTGGTCACTTCACTATAATAAAATGATTTATTTCTGCATGTACCTCAATGGCTTGATCCTAGCTAGATAAAACCATGTAAGAAAATCTTCCTGGATTTTGTTTTTATTTTTTTATATTTTGATACAGAGTCTTGCTCTGTAGTCCAGGCTGGCCTTGAACTCACTGTGTAGCCCAGGCTAGCTTCGACCTCATGGCAATCCTTCTGCAGCTATCCTCCTGCCTCAGCCTCCCAAATGCTGGGATTACAGGCATGTGCCACCACACCCAGTAACTGGATTTCATTTTTACACAGGGTGGAACAATCAGGGCTAAAGAAAATTGTGCTAATGTTTGTTCCTAAAGGCACCTTGGCTGTGGAAAAGATCCAATCTCTGACCTTTGCAATGGTGTGAGCTTTGAAGAGAGCTACACTGACTGAGTCTCTACCACTGGCAGTGACAAAAAGCTGCCTGGGTTATTGTAGGGCTTTAATCTCCATAATAACAAGAACCATGCTAAATAAAACCTAAGTCTACGCAAAACAACATGTAATCACAGCTGCAAATCAATAAAGATCTCTCAACATCTCCTTCCAACCAAAATGTTACCTGTGAGCGCCCTTTGTAGAATTTCTGGAGCAGTCACTTATTCTGACTATGTGCTAGGTATAATGTCATATGTTTTGCTTACATTATATTCATTTTTGGACATATAGTTATTACTATCTTCATTTACTTCATTTTATAGATGAGAAAAATGGAGTCCCAGAGAGACTGAGCAACATGATCCGATCTCATGAGTAAGAAGTAATTGGATTGGGATTTGAACCTGGATCCATCTGACTCAGACTATGGCTGTTCTACTGCAACATGTTGGGGAAGGGCATCTTGGACCACAAAGGGTTACAGTGTTCACATCTTCAATAGGTGATGATTAACAAACCAAAGGAACTCTAATGATGTCACAGATAGAGGGGTCTGGAACATCAAGATCACCATGGCCACTGTTTGGACTGTGGCCTGGAGCATCCTCCCTAAATCAGGAATCAATGACTATCAAGTTCTGGTGAGGTAAAGTTTTGTCACTGAGCTGGAACATTTAATTGAAGTATGCGATGTATATCTATGATATTTTTGCTGTTTTGGATGAGAAATTTGTTCAAAATGCTCACCCTTGGGAATACCTTCATTAGTTCTACAGAATCCAGAGAGGAGTGGATACTTCAGATGTAATAAACAAGTTCATCTGAAAAGACAAAAAGAGGTCTTCAAAGCATGAGAGGAGTTCCTAACATCACTCCTTTCTGTCTTGGAAATCTCTCTCGGAAAGCCTGAGGTACATCTTAAATTCACATGTTTGAGAACAATGTACCAACATTCATGTCAGGAATGGGACTTTGAACTGAGTTCCACAGGTAGAATAGAGATGTTTTTCCAGATGAACTAAGAACAGATATAGAAATGTAGGAAGGTATAAAGGTGGTTGTGAAAGGCATTGGACTATTGCTTACACACTTTTATTAAAAGCTTCACTGTAAGGCTTTTTATTTCTATTTGATGACTTAGATTTCAATTTAAAATGGGATTCTGAAGTATAGATTGGAAGTCCTTAAAATTTTGATTTAGGTTTATTATCTAAGTTTACATGATTTCCTTTCTTCTTGTAACTCTTTTTTTCTTGACTCTTTTTCTACTATATTTTTTCCTTCTTGTTCCTTTCAGTTCTTGTATTGTTGGTAAAGCTTGTTTGTTTTGTCTTTCAGTTCTCAGCCACTCTTCTATATACTTTCCATTTTACCTGTTGTTTTGAGGTCTGTGAAAAATTCATTGATATGAAATAGTAGTTCATCTTTTGTTGAAAAAGAAGCCTTCTTTGTTATATGGATGATTTATATGAAGAAATAGCTAAGCTCTGTTTTGTACCAACATGGTGCATTTCCAAATGATTTGTCTTTACCTTTTAGTACTGGGTGGTCTCCTTCATGATAAAACTTGTGCCAGAGCCATACTGAAGCAAAATTAGGGCTTGGCAATGGAGAAATATCTAATGGTTATAAGGGCTGTAACTAGAACAACTCATGAATATCACTTCCTTCTCAGTAAGGTAAATGTCCTCTTTTTGTGCCAAGTTGATTTACACAGAGAAGGACATCTAAAGTCTTCACTGAGTTGAGCCTGGTTCGTATGTTTGCAATCATGGGAAAAACCTCAGTGTCTTCAGCATTTTAGCAGTTTCTGAGTGGCAAATTTGTTGCATGTTTTTATTTTGCTCTCATTTTTCCTCAGAGTTTGTATGACACCTGCCTATCACTGTTCAGACTCTATCAATGTGGTGACTGTATTTTCCAATTACAAGTCAGGACACACAGTCTGAGAAATTACAGTGGATTTAAGGATAAAATGGAACCAAATGTTTGAAGTCCAAACTATTACAGAATGTGTAGACCATTCTTCTTAGAAAAATAAGCGTGTTCAGGTTTAGTCAACATGGGAACTTTTGCTAAAGCCCCTGTTCTATGTGACAAAAGTTGCTTTCTTTCACCTTTTGAAATTTTTGCTTCTTCTGAGATCCTACAGCTGTCGATTCAGGTAAGGTTACACCAAGTTTAACCCCAGTAAAGTCCTTCCAAGTCCTGTTTGCGCACTGTATCTGGTACATAGTCACTGTGTCACAAGCACTGCACATTGTGAAAGTGATGTGTTTGTGTGAAAATAATAGAAATAAGGCACCATATTGAATTATGATTCATATAACTATAAAAGATATATGGCTAGTACAATCCATATCTTTAATCTTCATACTTCCTGTATGAAATTTTAAAGGCATGTAACTTTCAAGAGTCTTACAAACTTCTCCTAGACTGAGAGGGAACAAAGTGGCCACAATTTATGAGAGTGAAAGAAGGCACTTTCTTATTTGCAAATAAAGGGGAAAAGCTTACTTCAGGGAGACACCATTAATATTATGGAAGGAACACTTTTAAGCTCAGGACTGAGGTTACTCAGACCACTAGCAGGATACTGAGTGCATAACAGGTAGAAATGCACAGTTGGATCTTACATAAATTCTGTGACTGTGTTCTTAGAAAACAGCAGGTAGTATTTGAACAGTTTAATATAGTCTCAACCCTGAATGTGAAACTAGGTTTATTTTTCCTATTTGAGAACTAAATTCTCAGCTTCTTTGTAGGAACATTCCTTTTCTACTTTACAACTAGGAATTGCATGTCCTTGGTTTTTCAAAGCCCAGGCTTGGAGCTGAGACAATGATAGTCCTCTGTACACTCTGCTTTTCCAACTCATGGGATCTGAAGTTGGTATTATTTCTCTGTTTGCAGTTGTCACTACACTCACTGTGGATGAAACCTTTGTGTTTGGCGTAGAGCAAGATAGATAGAAGGGATGGGAGGTTTTTATGTTTCTGGTTTAAGTGGTCATCCTGATGAACCAGAGTCTATCCTTGCCTCCTGAGAACTACCTCAGAAAGCAGATCAGGAAGGTAACTTTCATTGCTGGGGTCTAGATAGAAAAGGCTCTTAAAAGCTCTTGGAATTTGTTTTATCAGGAGACCTTCATTTTGTTTGTCCAACCACCATTCTTGGCTAAAGCTTAGTACAACCTCAGTGGAGATTGCCTCAGAGCACTGCCAGTAGGATCTACATCTATGGCATTGTAGGTTTAAATTTTTTTTCTGAAAAAATATGACCTGTGGTCCTCATTGTGTACATGAAATAAAATTTAATATTTTCCAAGTTTTCTGATCTTTGTTTTTTCTCTCTCTTATTACTGCCTTCATTTAATTAAGATATATTCATTAAACTTTTAGTATTTGTCAGTGGTGGTGAACAATATAAGATCTCAATTTTTTCAAAGCAGCTGCATAGAGTAACAGCTGATGAGAAAATTAACTTTGTCATTAAACTGCTTGGGTTTGAATCTTGACAATGCTACTTACCAGGCATTTGGTAGTAGACAATTTTAGTATATGTGCTGCTGAAGCGAGCACTGGTAGTAGACAAGTTGCTTAACTTTTTTGCTCTAATTTTTACTTCTGTGTAATGGAAATAATAATATTCAACCCAACCCTCATAAGATTGTTACAGAACTAAAAGAGTGACTGGCCTATAATATGAAGCTTAAATTCTAGCAGAGAAAATGGCTATGTAAGGTTCATAAGTCAAGGGAATAAACAGACTGATGGATCCAGTATACTGATACTGTTTAATATCCTGTCATAGACCTTTTTTGCTGGAAGGGAATCTTATGAAACTATTTACACTCTGAATGGAGTAGTCTCAATATGTTTATATTTCTATGAAAGAAACAGTTCACACTAGATATGAACCAGATGTTAAACTTAATGCACTTTGGAATTATCTTTGAGGTTCCATTCCCAGAGTACAAGTTGGATGCTAGAGCTCCTGCTATCACATCTATTTTTTAGACAGAAAAACAGAGGAATAAAGGAGAAAGAATATACTATCTCTCTCTTAAAGAGAATTTCCGGAAGTTCCATGTAACACTTTTTCATATGGCTCACTCTTTTGAACTTAGATCATGGCTTCACCTAGCTGAAAAGGAGGCTAGGAAGTGCATTCTTCTCTGTGTTGAGTGTGCTCTGCTAAAAGTTAAGGGTCTGTTTACTAAAAAATAAAAGAAGAGAAGATGGATACTGGGAATGAATTAACAGTGCCACAGTGCCAATCTAGTTCTTTGTCTAATTTTTTTTTTCTAAATTTTTGGTCTCCCTTTTTCTCACCAGAGCTATCACTAAACCTCCTCTTATTCTCCTGAGTTATAACTAGCTTTGTTTTGTGGGTCAGATAAAATTAAAAACGAACATTTATTGAGCACTTAATCTGTGGAACTATTTCAACAACAATGCTATGAGGGAAACAATTATTATCCTCATTTTAAGGATGAGGAAGTTGAGGGCCAGAGGTATTAAATTATTTTCTGGGTAGTGGCAGAGTTAGCTTATTAACATAACATGCTTGATTTACTAAGAGCAAGTGAAATGGCATGCAATAAGAGTATGGAAAGGGCAGACAAAGGCACTGTAAGAACAGTATTTTTCTTGTGAAATGTTTATAGGCTCCATATTCATAACTTATGGAATCTGGGTATGATATAGCGTTTTAATATTTTATCTGGTTTAATACAACTATATTTTTTATTTAACTTATTGATTTGTCACTCAAGAATTTTCACTATCTGGGCCTAGCTCTTCACATACACCCTAGCTCATACCACTCAGTATGATATAATGGGAAGAAGTTTTAGAAATAGGCAAGGTTTGGTTTGTTCTTCACTTCTACCATTCCCGCCTGCACGGCTGTGGGCAATCTGCCTACCTCTTTGTACCTGAGTTTTATTTTTCTTTAAAATAGGGATGATAATACCTACTTTAAAGGGACAGCTTGCAAAGATTAAATGAAGCAATATAGGTAATATTTTTAGCATTTAAGTGAATGTCATTTTTCTTCAATCTTCTCATTTTCTTTCCTTTTTTTGCCTTACCTCCAACCTCACCCTTCCTCTTTTCCAGTGTGTGCCAGTAAAAATGCTTTTTAAAAAATGGTTTAGTTATCTTTCTTTGAGCATAGCCTATTCCTTTGAACTTCTATGTCTTTGGGTTTTGTATTGTTTCTTCCTGAAATTCCCCACTCTCTTCTCCCTCTTGGCAGACTACCATCATAAAGTCCAAAGTCTTCCCATTATATGTTTTGTTTGGTCTGTGTAGCGTTTATTACCTGCTTTTAAATTAGGGCATAGTTCAATTCACACAGCATATGAGGTGTGATGAAAATACAGTCTGTGTTTAAATTTTAAATATTTTGTCACAGTAAAAGACACATAGCCATTAATCCACCTCAATCCCGCCCCCCAGCTTTGAAACACTTACCCCACTGTTCTTGACACTTTCTGAAGCAGTTCTGGAAGTCTTCTTTCATGAATGACTTTAGTCGCACTGTTGTGGCTGCCTTTATGTCCTCAGTTGATTCAAAACATTTATGTTTCATGGTCATTTTGACTTTAAGAAAGAGCCAGTAGACACAGGGTAACAGATCCAGTGAACAAGGTGGATGAGGACACACCATAACGTTTGTGCAGTTTTGTTTTGCTGTTGGATAGTAGTTGGCAATAACATTCACCATATTTTTCTCCACACTTTGTAAAGTAGCTCATAGAAGAAGATTTCCAAAACTGCTTCAGAATGTGGTGAGAATGATGGGATAAGTGTGTTTGAAGTGAGGGGGAGTATTTTGAGGGAGATTAATGTCATTGCATCTTTTACTGCAATACATTTTAAAAATTTAAACATTCAATGTATTTTTAATCACTCCTTCTATGTGTGCTACCACTTGCTAGTTTCTTCCACATATCCCATTTATGCACATTTATCTATGTTCTCTGCTGAACTCCTGAAGGCATTTTAGAAACCTCTCACCCTAGTTTCAGTCTTGCTCATCACTGCAGAGGCATGCCTTTTCTTCATGAAAGTCTTCCTTGATCTCATTGTAACTTGAAAGTTCTTGCCCGTCCCCCTTTTAATCCTAAAGCACATAAAATGAACTTCTTCATCTTTGTGATAATGGTGTGTAAAGGTCTTACTTATGCACTTATGCTGAAGTCTAAGCTCCCCAAAGACGGGAATCCTATTTTGGTTATTTGCACAGCCTGCTTGCTCTTCAGTGTCTTGAAGCTATCATGCTGTCAGTGTTAGGCATTTTGATGCTTACTGACTGGTCAGTGAAACAACCCTTTTTGTGAAGCTAAAGTACACAAGTATACAGAACAAAAAGTATTTTGTGGAAATGCATTTAAAAATGGATAACACTTGGTAAGAATTCAAGAAGTGTCTGACCAGATGATTCTCTGAGAAAGACTGAAAGGAGTTTTTCATTCAATCTGCAATGCTGGCATAGGATCTGTGTTTCTTTAGTTTTAATTTCAAATTGGTATTGACGTCAGTCACTGAGAAGTCTTGGCTTGCGCTAAATTTCATATTAAACAGGATGGGCTTTGAAAAGCAAATGGAGTGAAAGCACAAGTTAGTGTAACCAGTGACTAATTAAGGTGAATTTTATGGCTATTTCACTCTTTCACCCTGAAGAAAATTCAAGACTCGTCATGCACCACTTCTATTGATGAATAGGAGGCCAGAGGGATCAGAAAGGCAATGTCATTGAGAGGCCTAGATCATTCATAGATGAGTTGACTGATGGGCTTGCATCTTGAAAAATAATTATTCTCAGCAGGTCATTTGATTTTCTCTGGTCATCCAGAAAGATTGGGATGGATTCCATACACTCAATTCAAACTTTTGAATAAAATAAGAAAGCATTGGTGGATTCTAAGCAGATAGCAAAAGCTTTCTCAGGCTTTTTCAGGGATGAAAGGAATCTTTTAGAGCTTCCAACAAAATGGGTAAGAAGGCCAAGCATGAATTCTGTTGTCCTCACTTCTCTGTCCTTTTTGGCTTTAGTGTCAATGATATTTTCCTAAAAACCAGAGTTCTCATCTTCTTCACTCTTTCCTTCAGTCAGGAGGTACCATGAAAGATCTGTGTTTGTAGCAGCATTTGCAATAGTGAAAAATGTAGAAATACCCAAAGGTCTACCAGTAAAGAATTCAATAACTTCTATTAGGTTCAACCAGAAGCTAAGCAGCTATTCAAAAAGAAGGTAGGGGCCGGGGATTTAGCTCAGTGGTTCCATCACCTGCCTCGCAAGTGCAAGGTCCCGAGTTTGATCCCTGGTACCAAAAAAATATAAATAAATTAAAAAAATAAAAAGAAAGTATATCTATATATATGTTCATAGACTTCTGAGGTATATCATTAAATGATGAAAGTCAACTGTACAATAATAGGCTTTTGTAAAAAGAAGTATGTGTACATACACATGTATATGTACCCACAGAAGTCTGGAAGGGTGTTTATTGTAAGGCCATCAGCTATTTATCTGGTGGCAGGTATGGTGGAGATTGTAGAGGGACAGTTCTCTTTCTGTTTTATATTCTGTCCTGTTGTTTATGTTTTTTATAACAAGCAAGCCTTACTATTATATTCAGTACAATTAAGATATCTTTTTGTAAACTGAGTCTTTTTTGATATCCTTTATGCACACTGGCACATGAGTTATTGACAAGTTTTGAATATTGTATCATCCTTTTGAGAGAGGAGTGAGATTTCATCAGGTATCAGAGTCTTAACCTGATGAGAGGTGGCTTCAGAGATGGAATTTCAGATAGTTATTAGTAAACTGAAACTAGATATTCCATTTCCTGACCTTCCCTGATTCTTTCTTTTGGGTCAAGTGATCTTCCAGCCACTCTCTGCAGGGCCAGCAGGGGCAGTAGAGCCCCAACAGGTGAGCCCTCAGGCTCTCCAGGGCTGCTCTGACCAGAGTGGCTTCTTTTCTGTCTGCTTCTTGGATATTAGGGTTTCAAATAGGATTTCATTTGGGAAAGAGAAAAGATTCTGCTGCTTAATACAAGTTTGTTAACCACTCTTCTATAATACACTAGCTATAAAATAGTTGGGGAAAATATCCTTCATTTATGGATGAGGCTTTGATATTCAGAGAGTGAAGTGAGTTCCTGCAGGAGAGACATGGAGTAAGTGATAGGGTCATAACTTAAGCCTAGGTCTCTTGGTTCTCATGCTCAGTGATCTTTTCACCACATCATATTGTTTTCCATTAGTGGCCTGGAGAAGCCATTTTCAGTGAGCTCAGGGCAGGAATACAGCCGAGTTAAGAAAGAGTAAGGTGACAAGTGGTGTTGAAAAGCATAGTGGTATTATATCGCTGCTTAAATTCACCACTCCTTCACCAGCTTTGTCTATTGGTGAGAAGAGTCCAGGAACCCAGCACTTGTTTGGTGATTGCTTTTGGGTGCATGGCCTTGCAGCATGAATGTCTATAATTGAATTACCAAGGCAAGCCAACTGTAGGTACCCATTCTGGTTTGGCAATCTAGAATTAGATGTATTTTTTTTTCTTTCATCTCTATAGCAGTGGAGCGTTTTTGTCTTGGATCCACTGATACACAGTATGTCCCATATCTACATTTTATAGATACCTTACTTCTCAGTCATTGATACCTTTATACCCAAATTCCTCAACCAGAACCTAAAATCTTAAAACACTGCTAAGGCATACAAGCAGAGACAGGAAAAGTTTTTGTTATAAAGGCAAAATTATGAATAGCTCAAATTTGTGTGGCTTCTCTGAGACATCAATAAGCCAAATATTTACTGTTTATATGTGGAAAAATATGCAATTAATGACCTTATCCATGACTATGTTGTGCCTTTATGCCTACCTGAACAGTGTCATTTTTAACGTCTGTTCTCTTCCTACAATGTGGCCTTTGAAAATTTTTTGATCTTGGTGCATTTTTAAAAATTCTAGTTCTAGTTGACAAAAATTGTATAAACTTATGAGGTACAATGTGATGTTTTGATCCATATATACATTGTGTGATGATTAAATCATACTAATAAGCATATTAACCATATCAACATTTACCATTCTTTATAGTGAAATATTCAAAATCCTCTCTTCTAGCCATTTTTAATACATTATTAACTATGATCACTTTATTGTGCAATAGAATACCAGGACTTATTCTTCCCATCTAACACTAACTTTGTATCCGTTGTCTTGGTACATCCTTGAAAACCCCTTTTATTTGCCCTTTATTTTGCCCCTAAACCAGGGATTGTTCCTGTCTGCTGCTTGGAGTTAATCTGGCAACATTGTGTCAATTTATGTCTGTTCTCAGGAGCAGGGAAGGTTTGGTAGTGAATCATTACACAGCTTTTCATTGGGAAGTGATCTTAATAGCCCTAGATGGGATTGTTTTTAGTTTTTCATTTTATTTCTAGCTGAAATCTTCAAAATCAATAGTTGAAAGAAGACATACTGTTTATTCTAATTGTAATACAGGCTTCTCTTACATCACACCAGCAACCACTCATCTTGTGGAAAGGCTGTGTGAATGATGCTCTTTCCTTGGCGTTATTTATTTATTTATTTATTTATTTATTTTACCTAGAGAGCAATATGGTTCAGGAGAGATTAAAGTGCTATAGGGAATAGATTACCTTGAGCTGGAGCTATTTTCATGATAAGAAAACAAGCTAATGAAAGTTGGTTAGTTTGTCATGAGCAATTTATACTCAGTAAATGAGAGCATTTTCTTTTTTTACAAAACATCATTTACAAGAGCAAAGAGAAGTTTTCCTATTGGTAGAATGTTGTACAAGGTCGGGAGTAAAAGCATAGGATTGTGGATGTTAAGGGGAAAATGGTGTTCTGGTTTTCAGGAGGCCTGGATATTTGTCCTGGTCTTGAGACTGATTTTATTCAAAACAACACTCACCTCTCATAAGTTGTAGTTCCTTATCTGGATAATGGGAACAAAAAACCTGTCTTACCTATTTCATAGTTATTTTCAAGATCAAAAGAAATAATAGATGCTCTAGGTCTTTGAAGATCTTTAAATGCTGGACACACACACACACACACACACACACACACCCCAATCACCAAGTTGTACCTCTGGAATAGTTATGAAATTAAGTCCCTTTTCTATCTGTACTTTTCTACCACAACCAGAGTTCAAACCTTTTCCTAGGATACTGCAAGTGCCTGCTAACCTATCTTTCTACCTCCAGTCTTTCTGTTTTACAACCCATTCTCCACTGCACTGCCAGATTAACCTGCTTAAATCTACTTTTAAATATGTCTCCCCCTCTGCTCTAAAACTATCAATAGCTCCCTATTACATATTAGATCAAATCTAGACTCCTTTGCCTGTTATTAAAAAGTATTCATGTTCCAGTAAATCCTACCAAGATTTCTCTTCCTATTTGCCACTCTTCCCCTTACACTCTTGCATCCTCTATACAGCCTGTAACATTTATCCTCTGAAAATGCCATTCATTTTCTTAGACTCTTTAGAATATTGTCATTTTCTCATTCTATTTTTGTTTTCAAGCATCAACATTCAATGATTTAGGGGCTGGGGGGCATAGCTCAGTGGTAGAACACTTGCCTAGCATGCATGAGGCCCTGGATTTCATACTTAGCGCTGCTAAAAAAAAATCAATGTTTTAAGACCCAGTTTAAGTACCCTTTTCCCCCATAAAGCTTTTTGATGTCTCCCTTGGGAGCATCTGTTTGGCAATTATATTATGAAAGGAATTCAAACATTATGTGGTAGTTGACTGTGATGACTTCCTAGATTCTTTCCAACTCAATTCCTTTGCAACTTAATTCCACTAAGCAGGGACTACGATAAAAATGAGTGGTGAATATTTGTTTTGTAAATAAGACAATCTCTTCTTTCTCCTATTCTTCTATCTTTTCCTTCCTTATACCTTGAATTTCTACTTTCTCTTTTCCTGCTGGCAAAATCACCTTGTTTCCGCCTATGAGGCAGTCAAACAGCAACCATATATTGGAGCAGACAGGATGTGTGTCAACATATCTGAAAAAAAATGTTTCGCATCTGTTGGTCTGGCACACACTCTCAAAAGCATTTTAATCACTGTTGTTACCCTCTGTATTCTTACAGTATTTCGTGCCACTCTTCAACCACTGTCCTATCCTTCTAACTCCTTTGAGTACATCTTCTTCTGCAGAATTTAAGCTCCTTGAGGGCAGGGATTTTTCTTATCATTATTTTCTTCCCTCACAGAACCTACTCGTGCTCAGTCAATACTTGGTGAACTGAATTGACAGTGAATCAAGAAGGAACTTTTGAGTATTTCTTTCTGGGGCAGAATGTACAAAATAAAGGATTTCTTGGCTCTTACTCAGCCTTTGTGACATCAGCCTTTGTGAACCATCTCTTTGTCGTTGGACAATAGTCAGTCCCCTACCGTGAGGGAAGGACTCTGATTTCTGGCAGAGCAGCTCTTGGCTTTGTACAACAATTCCACTGAGTCCCTGGGAGCAAGAACTATTTCAGAAAGAATGATTTGTTTGGTTTCCATTCCAAGCAGGGAAAACAAGTAGCAATAAAGCACAGCATAGTCATGAACCTCTCACTAGGAATCCTATGGCCATATGATAAACATGTTCATGAGATTCAACAGAATCTCATGAACATGAATGGAGTGCAGGAACCACAGGATATGAGATAACCATTACCCTGACAATCTAGGGGAGGGGAACCCCTGAATGAGTAAAGAGGACCCAGTGCAGCCCTCTTTAGTATAGGCAGTTTGCATTAACAGTGTGGTAGTACTTGGAAGAGAAGCTAAGCAGTGTGGAGAACAATGGTGGTCTCTATGAAGATTTTATTAGACAACAGTGGTGTTCTTACTTCACCTAGATTTCTGATCACAGAAACTGGGTCTTATTTCTCTCTCTGTCTCTCTGTCTCTCTGTCTCTCTGTCTCTCTCTCTCTCTCTCTCTCTCTCTCTCTTTCTCTCTCTCTGTCTCTCTCTCTCTGTTCTGGAGGTTAAGGATATACCAAGAAAGCAAAGACACTTCATATCAAGAGACATCATATCCATGTCAGATATCAGATTCTTATTCTCAGAAGCTCGATAGACAATTGGAGATACTGAATTTTTAAACTGGGTTGAAGCCATCCATAGAGGCAAAATTGTTGAGATTTTTAACTCTTACAATGAGCACATAATGGTTAAAGACATATTATTGTCAATCAAGCTAGGATTTGGGAGGAAAGTTTTGATGATAGTATAATCATGTTATTAATTAAAGGGGAAAATGTGCCAATGAAAAGAGTCAGCAAGGAAGCTTAGAGTGGTAGGCCAGAGGGACTCAGAATCTAGGAGGCATACATATTCCAGGTGCTACAGTGAGCCTGTTTTTCAAAGAAGTGAGAAGTTCTGACCTCACTATGGCCTGGGTAAAATTTTTTTTTTTTTTTTTTTGGTACTGTGGATCAAACTTTGGACCTTGTGCTACCAAGGCAGGAGACAGAACTACTGAGCTAAATCCTCAGCCCTGGGTAAAATATTCTTGAGGAGCAGCATCTTTTCTGTGCCCTGAGTTTATGTGCATCCTGCAATATTCTGTTGATGAATTTGAGTCTGTGGTTTATTGATACAAGGAAGAGATTTGAATAATGCACACATACCACTTTGGCCTTTATAAGTAATACACCCTAAATGAATATGTGAGTGTTCTGGGTTCTCTAGCAATCTCTCAATTTGGTAGCATTAGTCTTCCTGGGTCTGACGTATGTGGAAATACACACGAAATTGAGTTTTTGTACATGCAATGTTGAGGAATAAACTCTGGGCTGTAGTGTATTTGTTAAAGGCTCCTAGAAAAGCCTTTTGCCGGCTGGCTTGTCAACATTTGCCTTCAACATTCCTCATCATCACCTTCTTCCAGCCACTGCAAAGGGAATCGATTAGCTCTGCACCACTTGATGGCAGGCTGTATAGGGACTTTAGCTTTCAGCAAGTGTCTCCTCAGGACTCTTCATCCACTGCTTTTGGTAGTGTTCCTGTTGTTTGCTCATTTCCCTTTGCATTTTGAAAATGTTTCAGTTGTGTTTATGTCTTTTCTTCCTTCAGTTCAGAGCAATCTGTTCAATTTGAAGAGCCAGTAGCTTCCACAATGTGCTAGGCAACAGGGTTTGAGTATCCAGAAACTTGATTTTTTTTCCAGTTGTAAGTATTTCAGGGAAGGCAGAGAGCTTAGTAGAAAAACATTCACTTTAATCTACTGCATTTTGTTTTGTTAAATTTTCATTTTTTCTCATTCTCCCCTTTAATCTATCGTTGAAATAAGAAAACACTATTTCCCATTTTATGCCTTCCTCATTGTAAACAATTATTTTTATAATAAATTACTAAGTTTTTTTATTTATGCCATTTGAAAATGTTTGTGGCATTATCTAATATAATTTATATTATCTATTGAGTTGGTAATTATACCTGAGTAGATTCATTGACAGTTTTTATCTGGAAGTCGGTGGAGAATCACAGGTTCTCTACTTAGATGCTTGACATTGTATGTTGAGTTGAATACCCCCAAAACTTATATATTGAAGTCTTAACCTCTCATAACTCAAAAGGTAACCTTGTTTTGGAAATAGGGTCAATGAAGTAGTAATTAGTTAAGATAAGGTCATACTGGAGTAGTTTGGGTCCAATCCAGTGTGACCAGTGCCCTCATGTGAAGAGAAAATTTGGAGGCAGATGCATACAAGGAGAATGCCATGTGAAGATGAAGGCAGAATTTGGGGTACTTTATCTATAAGCCAAGGAACAAGAAAGATTGCCAGCAAACCATCAGAAGCTAGGCACGAAGCATGAAATGGGTTGTCTCTCACTGCCCTTGGAAAAAACAGACTTTCAGTTACCAGAACTGTGAGACAATGATTTCTGTTGTTTAAGCTGCCCATTTTGTGATACATTGGTTATGGTACCCCAAAGAAACTAATATAATTGACCTACTGAGAATTCCAGTGAAATATGTAGAGGGAGGAAGATGAAGTTTATGAACTTGAAAGTGGTTGTACACTTTGTAAGCATACTGATAGCATAAAGATTAATGTAGAATAGAAATTGTGCATCTTCAGAGGAAGAACAAGCCAGCCAAGCTAGCTCTGTCCAGCCAGTGGTCTTGAGACAGGTCTGTCCAGAGGAAATCAACTTGTAAATGTTCAAACTCTGCATGAGAAGGGCCTCAACAAGAGCTTTAGAATGGAACAATTCAGCAGAGCCCAAGTGAAGCATTGTCAAGACCTTCTGGAGCCACCAGTTCTGCCAATGGCTTCCTCTCTTTGGCTGTTAGAGTTTTCTCCTCCTGCCTCAACCCCTCAGTGCTCTGAGTCTGGAACCTTGACCTCAGGTATCTGATCAACTGCCCATTG
Source organism: Heterocephalus glaber (assembly GCF_000247695.1). The sequence goes on along the minus strand of NW_004624895.1, from coordinate 1,645,418 downwards.
CTTTCTAGCCTTGGGTGTCTATGACAGCATTTGTGGAAAAGGAAACAAGCACCAGGGCCTTTCTTAGGTCAGCCTGGTGTTTCCAGAGGCTAGCCAGGAAGGGGACAGCCTGTGTTCTCAGTTTGCCAGGCTTCTAGCCAATAACTCAGAGCTGTTCCAATTGCAAAGACTTTCTAGGGACTAGAAACTGTATCTGGCTCAAATGCTTTTAAGTGACTTATTGTTCCAAAGCTGTTTTGGACGATTGGTCAAGATTCAGGGACTTGTGTGGTAAGTGGGATGATCATATTTCCTAAACTAAATCTTGGTTAGATGGCATAACCTCGAGCTATTTTTAGAGGCATTAACATATGTGAAAAGTTCTACAAAAGTATAAAAATAATGTTTAGTTGACACATTTGACAAATCACTTTTATTGAAAAGAACAACATGATGTTAAGAAAGGTCAGAATAATTCACTACAAATATTTATTAAGTACCTACCATGTATTTAACACTGTTCTCAGTACTTGAAATATACAGAGTCCAAAATAAACACCAAGATCCCTACCTTCATGGAACTCACATTCTAGAACACAGGCATCTTTCATTGAGCTTTTGAAGGGTCATCCTGGGACGGTTTTAAAATACAAAGATTTTTTTCAGATGTCAACCTTTTAGTAAACAAACATTGATGCAGCAAAACTAACTATTGCAGTAGTTTTTACCTCTGCCACATGGAAGATATTGGAAAAGCCATCTGGCAATTGCCTCTGGATGGAACTTCTCTGACATAGAGTTGAATTGTACTCCTTAGGTGGTTTTATCTCATGCCCCAGGCACACCTTCATTAGAATACAGTAATGAAAACAGCAATTTGCTTGGGTTGCCTAACTATATTCCTTTTAAGATTTTGTTATGGTTGGGATCCAAAATATCTCCCCAAAGGCTCATTGTGTTGAAGAATTTGTTGTCAGTTAATGGACTTTTGGGAAGTGATTGGATCATGTGGGATCTAATTTCATCAAGTGGATTAATCTATTGATGAGTTCATTAGCTGAATGGGCTTATTAGGAGGTAGGGCCTAATTGGAGGAAGCAGGTCACTGAAGGTATAGCTTTGTAGGGTATATTTTATCCTTCATTTCTTTCTGGATTTTTCTCTCTCTACTTCCTTGCTGCCATGAGGTGGGCAGCTTTGCTCTGCCATGGCCTTCTACCATGATGTTTCTGCTTTCCACATTCCTAAAATCCATGGAGCTGGCTGACCATGTACTGAAATTTCTAAAACTGTGAGCCAGAATAAATCTTTCCTCCTATAAGCTGACTTTCAGGTATTTTGTCACAGTGATGAAAAGCTGACTAACAGGTTTCTGAACCCACGTCCTTTGAACTGATTGGTCATTACCTGTATTGACTCATAGCCTGTGAAGTGGTCAGCATTATTGGTACATCTCAAAGTCCAGTCCCATATATTGTGTAATTTCCTGTATTGTCATTATCTACCTTTTATGTGTTCTCAGCATACAGCACTAGTGCTGGACACATGAGATATTTTTAAATACTTATGGAATAAACAAATGAATAATTGAGTACATGACTGAAGCCTAGATGATAGCAGACTAGTGTTTGTCAGTTCTTTTTAAGATTGTAGAAAAAAGTATTTTTAAAAATAAGAAAAGGTGTGGGTTCCCAGTTTTTTCCCAGAAAAATGGGCCTCCCAGTGATTTTACTTCTCCCATTGGGGAGGTATACTGACAATAACAATGAATAGCTGTAGTTGACCAAGTGAAGGCTTTGAATCAATTTCTCAGACATATAGAATTCTATAGCCAGTTCATTCATTAATTAAGTGGTTCTCAAACTTCAGGGTACATCAAAAGCACCCATAGGGCTAGTTAAAAGAGATTGTTTGGCCCCACCCTCAGAGCTATGGATTCATCACATCTATAGCAGGGCCCAGGAATTGGAATTTCTAAGGAGTTAGCAGGTGATCCTAACGGTGCTGAGCTATGACCGATTAAAGAACCATAAATCCATATAATCAGTGCTGATATATTTGACAGTTAAGCATATTTGCTCTTTCCATGGGTCAAATCCTGCTTCTACCTCTTAATGTGTGGCCACAGACACATTTCATCATCTTTTTGAGTTATAAAATGGGAATAATATTAGTACTGACTTCCTAGGATTGTTGTACAGATAGGATGAGTCATTTAGAGAGCTTAGCACAGTACTTTGATCTTACAGCCAAATAAATGCTAGGTATTATCATTACATGTCACTAGCCTGTGATATAGCAGACTTTCAATTAATTGTGCAAATGAAGAAGCAAGTATTTGCTGAGAGAGTAGAAAATAGGACAGAATTGTGAGTTAAAAATTCTTATTTGACCTTTAATATTCAACCTACGGTGGAAGGAGAGATCTGGATGCTGCAAGTGAAACATTGATGTTAAAATAGTGAAAATCATCACTGGTTTTCTTCTACCCCTAAATATGTCCTGACAGGCATTCAGTGGATTAGGATCTATAAGAGAACTAAAGCCCAAGAGCTGGTGGGGATGTTGCAGCTTGTGTATGACAACTGCAAGCCTGGTGTCAGATGTCCTTAGTATAACATTGAAAGTCATTCCTTGGCCAATGGGCAAGCCAAATCCACTGTTAAAATAATTCTGTGGTTCTATTTAAAACCCACACTCAGCAGAAAGATTTACTACTTTTGTGTGAAGTGAAGTGCCTCTCCCTATTCCCACCCTGGTTCTTTTACATGTGTACACATGCTCAGTGATTTCTCAAGGGTGGTTCATAACCATTCACACCAATTAGTTGCTTGGTGAAAGTGAAGGTTCCTGTGTCCTGATGTAGTACTAGTGAACCAGAATCTCTAGAAGTGGGGTCAGAAAAATTTGCATTTTAAAAAGAATTCCATGGCTGGTGATGTAGCTCAGGGATAGATCACATGCTTAACATGTGTAAGGCCCTGGGTATAATCCCCAAAACAAAATTACAGTATTCTTAGTGCACATCAAATCTTGGGAAATATTACCACAACAGATTGGTCATTACATATAAACAATGATAGATGTCATATTGGTCCATCATGATTAATCATTATAGAGTTCAAATATTGACTTTAGGATCTCCAGAAGTTCTATAATGTTCATTCCAAGGCCACATATATTTTGGAGTTAGCCTTCTTTTAAACTATCTTACTAGGCAGGCTGTGTACAATAAAGAACAAGTATGAATATAATGTAGTTGGAAGTGATTTATTAATATTTACCACAATAGCTATTCTGATAAGCACAGTGCTAAATGTTTTGAGGATATAGAATTGAAAAACAATGATTTCTCATATCTGGTGGCTTTCTGTGTGGTGAACTGGTTCAATCAAGACACCACTCCCCCACCATATATCTTTCATGTTCCACTGTGTTTTCTCTTTGATTCAAAAATTCATAGCTGAAAATCACAGACATCATTAATCAAAAGAGAAGTTAATGGAATACAAATAAGGCAGGAACAATGCCCAATGGAAGGGCATCAATGAAAAGGAACAGTTCAGATCCTGTGCTAGATGTCAGTATATGCTGTTTTAGTGTTAACTAACTCTGTAGGGCTGAGAGTCTCTCCCATTTTGCCTGTCTCTTAAACTGGCCTAGCCAAATGACTCTGATTTCCATTTTTTGAGGGGTTCACTCTGCAGTCTCCTGTTTCTGATCCTGATCTGATAACCTATGTTTATCCAGAGTCATGTACTGCACCTGTCACCTTTTTGCCAACTCTGCTTACCCGCAAAGAATAAATGACTTTATTGACTAACCGAAGAAAGAGCCAGCACCTTCTCAGGTATCTATATGCATACACATTGCACCAACTGGTGCAATGCATGCAGTAAATTGATATTGAAACACAAGCATTGGTTAATGCTGTACTCAATCATGTAGTTCAGGTCTTTGAAGATTGTTAAAGATCTGATTATTTTTGTAGCTAAATAACAAATACTAATCTCTACATCATGAAGAAATATCAGCAAATTCTCTAATGAGAGTTTCAACCATAACTTCACAAAGAATAGTCAGTAAAACGATGTGACTTGGTTTATGGTGTTAGAAAAATAGAATTTTGACTGAGCCTTAGTTCTTATCATGAAGGAGAATAAAGAAAGTTAATATTTATTGAACACCAAAAGTCTTCAACTTATCCAAGTAATATATGGCCCAAGTAGGATATGAACTGAGGTTGATCTGATGTTTTCCTGTATTTTGAAAATTCCAAGATTTCCTCTCCTCTCCTCTCTCCTCTCTTCTTTTCTCTTTCTTTCTTTTTTCTTCTCTTCTCTTTTTCTCCTCCATCTCCCTCCCTCCCCTTCCTTCCTTCCCTTCCTTCCTTCCTTCCTTTTTCCTCTTCCTCCTCCTTCTCCCTCCTCTTCCTCCTCTTTCTCCTCCTCCTTCTTTTTCTTGCAGTGCTGGGATGAAACCTAGGAATGAAACATGCTAGGCAATTTCTCTACTGCTGAGCTACATCTCAAGGCCCTTTAAATTATTTTTAAAATTTTTAGACAGAATCTCACCAAGTTCCCCAGGCTGACCTCAAACTCATGATTCTCCTGCCTCAGCCTTCCAAGTAGCTGGGATTATAGACATCGGCCACCATGCCCAGCTGATTTTCATTTTCTAATGGCCACAGATCATCTCCTCCAAGGAAAACCTATTTTGATTATTCATTATCTGGGACAACAGCAATTTATGTAGAAACTCAACAGATAAACATGTTTATTCTTGACTATGGGTGTAAATTGTGTTTGGTCTTTGAGTCTGATGATCTGTGACTACATGCAGTAGTACTTTGGTTTTTATTGCATATTTTCTGCCTACCAGAGTTTCTAAACAAGGAAGTGTTAGATCTTATTGAATGTAGTTACAGTGGACCCTTGACTTACAAACTCGATCAGTTTCCAAGGGCTGGTTGTAACTCAAGTTGGTTGTAAGTCAATACAGCTGAGATATGGATGTTTACCTGGGTGCATGCTATAGATAACAAGAGGCAGATGAATCTTCCATTAATTAACCAACTAATTAACCAAAGTTGTTTGTATGTCAGGCCAGTCATAACTGGAGGGTCCACTGTATTATGTACTGCAAACATGGACTAATAAAAAAATTTAAAATAAAAAAGAACAGCAGCAAATAAATGTCATGATTTTACACTAAATATTTGAATTGCATTTGTTACATGTCTCTATCATGTTATATTGCCTGTTGATGTCAAGTCATTGTGGGAGGCACAACAAACTCTACCATGAGAAAGAGAGACTCCAATAAAGGCTTTGGAGTAAAAATGGCAGTTCTGATGAGGCTTGTGAGAGAAATATGTCAATGCTGTCAGAGAGAGCATACTCTGACTTTAATATGCAGATCTCAATTTGGAGGGACTAACTTCAAAAAGGAGTCAGTTAAAATGGGGAGTTAACTGAAGGAATTCTATTTTATGTGACTGAGTGAATATAACACTTAAGGACGCTTTCTATCTTATGCTGAGAGAGACAGAGAGTAATTTAAAATGGGCTTAGGAGGAAAATATAGCAACTTCAAACAGAACGAGAAGGTAATTGAGCTTTAAAGGATGCATTTTAGTAAAAAATAAGCTTCTCTGGTTTGGCTAATGTACAAAATCTGAACTTTGATAAAAATAAGTTTCTACAAACAGGTGAACTGAAGTTGTCAACTTTAAAAAAAATGGCCACAGGCCGGGGATTTAGCTCAGTGGTTCTGCCACCTGCCTCCCAAGCCAAGAGTCCTGAGTTCGATCCCCGGTACCAAAAAAAAAAAAAAAAATGGCCATCACCATTGAGGAGCATTATCTGTCTGTCAGTGTACATTCTTTGGCTAATCTGCACATCACCACCAACAAGGATATTCTTCTCCCTATTTTACAGATTGACAGTAGAGATTCAGAAAGGTGCCTAGACTTGTCCAACATTGTAGCAATAGCAAGTGGCAGGATCTGAACTCAGCTCAGCTGAACTCTATAACATGTACTATTCTTACCAAAGTACCACAAATTGGATGGTCTAAACAACAGAAATTAATTTTGTCACAGCTCTGGAGGCTGAAATTCCAGGATCAAGGTATCAGCAGATTCGGTTTCTCCTGAGGCCTCTCTCCTTGACTCATAGATGACTGACTTTTTCCTGGGTCCTCTTATGGAATTTCCTCTGTGTACGTGCATCCCTAGTATCTTTTCCTCTTTTTGTAAGGAGATCAGCACTATTGGATTAGGGCTCCACCATTAAGACTGCATTTTATCTTACATACCTCTTTAAAGGCTCTATCTCCAAATACATTCACGTTGGGGGTGTCTTAGACTGTGTTTGTGCCACTATAACAAAGCACCTGAGACTGAGTAATTGATAAAGAACAGGAATTCATTCTTTCATATTCTGGAGGTTGAGAGATTTAAAATTAGGGTACCAGCAATTTTGGTCTCTGGTTCCAAGATGGTGCCTCATCGTTGCATCCTCTGGAGAGAGGAAACACTGCATCTTCATGTGGCAGAAGAGTTAGAGAGAGGAAATGCATTCTTTTTTAACTTTATTTTTGTATTAGTAATATTTGTCATACATAATGATTACATTCATCATAGGGAATTTGTACGTGTACCTAATATATCTTAACTTTTTTCCTATCTCCCTCCTCTCCCTTGAACCCTTCTTCCCCTTCTCATTTACATAAGCTTTGGTTCCATTTTTTCCTTCCTTTCTCTTTGTTTCCTTTTCCCTTCCTTCCCTTCCCTCTCCTCCATCACAATATCTATCCTCCATTATCCTCCTTATTTACCCTTTCGGTTTCTCACACAAAAGAAACAATGTGATATTTAAACCTGTGTGTTCAACTGATTTCACTAAAGATTATGTCTTGAGCTGCATCTATTTTCCTACAAATGATTCAGGTTTATCTTTCTTATTGTAAAGTAATACTCTATTGTATTTAAATACATTTCCTTTATTTATCTTTTGATGGGCATTTGGGCTGTTTCCAAGATTTAGCTATTATAAATTGTGCTGCTATAACCCTGAGTATGCACATATCACTGTGGTATGATGCTTGTAACTCTTTCAGGAAGATACCTAGAAAGGGAACAGCTGGGTCAAATGAAACCTCTAGTTTTAGATTTTGAGGAATCTCCATACTGATTGCCACAGTGGCTGCACCAGTCTACACTCCCACAGGGAATGGAGAAGGGTTCCTTTCTCCCTGCAGCCCCACCAGCATTTGTTATTGGTTGATTTCTTGATGATAGCCATTGTTTCTGGTGTGAAGTGGAATCTCGGTATTGTTTTAATTAGCATTTCTTGAATGATCACTGATATTGAACATTTTCTCATATATTTATTTGCTCTTTGTACTTCATCTGAGAAATGTCTACTCATTTCAGATGCCTATTTTTGGATTGGGTCTTTAAATTTGGAAGGAGTCTGATTTTCTTGAGTTCTTTATAGATTCTATTTTTTTAATTAATTAATTAATTAATTAATTTGGTACCAGGGATTGAACTCAGGTCCTTGAGCTTGTGCAGCAGGCGGTGAAACCACTGAGCTAAATCCCCAGCCCAATTCTTTATAGATTCTAGATGTTAGTCCTTTGTCTGAGGAGTAGCTGGTAAAAATTCTAGGAAATCCACTCTTGCAAGCTCTCTATATAGCTGCATGAATCCAGTCATAAGTGCAGAATTCTCATGCACTAAACGCCTCCCAAAAGCTCATCTCTCAACATTGTTGCATTAGATTTCTAACAAATCAATTTTGGAGGGGACAAAACATTCAATCTATAGCAGTGTGTATGGTTTTAGCGCATGAATTTTCAATCTGCAATACCAACGTTTCTTATATTTAGTCTCAGGAGTTTCTGGGAAAGGATCTTATAATAAAACAACATAACTTGGGGCCCTGTGCTCAGAAGGCTTGATGTAAATGAAAGGACAATTTTTACCCTGATAAATGTTTAAAATTTTTAAATATGTTGTAGGGAAAACTGAACAGCATTATATATAACTGACCTCATAAAACCAGTACAAATTCTGTCATGAGAGTGATAGAAGGGAACAGGTCAGATACTGACTGACAGTGCCTGGCAGGGACAGGGCTTGAAAAGAAATTTATCTTTGAAAAGTTGATTAAAAGTCAATGCAAAAGTGATTACCAGATAAAAGATTTTATGTTCTTGGATTTTCTTTAATAAATATTTACCTTCAATTTCATATACTATTAGATTATATTTTGCTTTTAAGAAATTTGTTTATTTCATTTGGTCTCTCATTTACATTATCTCTGTTTTATGTTCGTTTCTTGGTTGACAGGCAGTTCAGTTATAGCTGGCAAATAGGCTTCTTCCAGCACTTACTGACAGTGAAGGATCAGGTAAAATTCCTATGCAAGACCTTCAAAACCTGTGTAAGAATTATCTCAAATTCTGAACAACAGTAAAAGAATTCAAATCACAAATGCCATTTGTGGTGATCCTCAAGTGTGTACATGGAGTACAGTCCCTGATTTTGAGTTCTGATTCTGTCTTCTTGTGTCAGTTATTGGTAAGCCCATTCATAACTTCATTTCTCTCACAATGGGGGCAGAATATAAAGGATCACCAAATTCATTGAACATTGGTTACTTTCTTTGAACTGCTGGACTTGTCACTCTGTCATAGAAGGGAATTAGGTTTGTTTGACATCATATTCTTCATTGTTAGGTTGATAGATTTTTCAGTACACACCAAAATCTTTGTTCTAGCACTTTTTGAAGCATGAAAACTAATGAGTCTCTAATTCTTGACTATTGTTTCTCCCATTTTGAATGCTAATTTATATGCCCCTTTTCCATTTTTCAGACTTCTCAAGTCAAGCGAGTTTTGACATCTTCCCACTCCTCTCTTGACAATTCCTACTTAACTCAATAAAGAATTTGAAATATGTTTCTACACTTACCACCATAGTGGGCTTACATTCTTGCCCAGAATGAAAATAATTTTGCTTCTCACCTACCCCCAGACTTAAAGTATTACCTTTTCATTTTTTTATCATTTTGCTAGGGGTCTCATACAAGATTTAAAAGTCTTCAAAGACCAAAGGTCTCTATGAGTGGAAAGTCCTAGAAGAGTATGCCAATAGTTGTGGAATTCTTTTTTTTATCTCAGTACCTTTCCATTCAAGGGCAGCCCCTATGCTCCAGTAAGTTTCAAATGGAAAAAAAAAGGCCTTTATCATGATGGCATTTTCAGTTCCTGGGGTTTGCACATTTGTCTAAAGCCTGAATTTATTCCTAAGTGCTTTGCCTGTCTCTTGATTAAATGAAAAGCTAAGATTTTTTTTTTAGATACAAAGGTATTTAAGCACATTTTATAAGTTGTTCAAGATCTTATATTAAAATGTGAACAATCTTTTAAAATCAGGAATTAAGAATGTCATACTGAAACAAAAGGGTGTGGTTTGTGAGCATTATGCAATTAATTATTATTAGTTAATCCTAGCTGTATAATCACTGTGGTAAAAAAAATACTGGGATGTCTGACTTGGAAGGGATCTTAGGGATTTTCTAGTTCATTTCCCTAGATAGGAGGCAACAAGAAATAATGGGGGAAAAGGAAAATGTATTTTGGAGTCAGAAGGACCTGATTTGAATATCACTTCTAGTGGGTGACCTTGGAAAAATGTTGGACTTTTTGGTCCTTAAAGTACTTTGTACCTGAGTTTTCACTTCTGCAAAATGAGGATGATAGATGATAATGTTTTTGGTTTTTGTTTCATCTTGGTGGTACTGGGGAGTGAACACAGGACCTTTGTGAAGAAGTATATTCCTGGACCTTTTTATTTTTTTAATTTAATTTAGTTTTTTGTGCATAAATTCTTTTATTGGTACATTTTAGGTATACAGTATGTTTAAATTTATCGTTGAGTGCTTGTACCTGTACATGACGTATCTTGGTTCTTCTTCTCAATTACCTGTGCGCCCTTCCCCCTTCCCTAACCATCCCAATTTACATAGACTTTGTTTCCATTTTTTTCTTTTCTCATAGTTTTTCCTTTCCCTTCTTTACTTTCCCCTTCCCCTCACACTTCCCCTACTCCTTTGGACCTTTTCTTCCTATTTCAAGTTGTGATTTATTCGTTTTAATCATTTTAATCCTTATTTACACTTTCAGTATCTCACACTAGAGAAACTATTTGGTATTTACACATGTGTGTCCTATATATTTCACTTAAGAGTATGGCCTCAATATGCATCCATTTAGCAATAACTGACTCTAGTTTCTCATTCTTAATGGCTGAGTAGTACTACAATTTATAAAAAGCCCACATCTTCTTTATCCAGTTCCCAGTTGATGGGCACTTGGGCTGTTTCCAAGCTTTAGCTATTACAAACTGCCGCTATAAACATGGGTGCACATATATTGCTGTGGTATGATTCTGTTAATTCTTTTGGGAAGATACCCAGCAGGGGAATAGCTGGGTCAAATGGGACCTCTAGTCCTTGTTCTTTGAGGTATCTCCATACTGATTTCCACAGTGGTTGCACCAATCTGCACTCCCACGAACAATGGAGAAGGGTTCCATTCTCCCCAAACCCAAGCCAGTGTTTGTAATTGGCTGATTTCTTCATAGCAGCCATTCTTTCTGGGGTGAGGTGGAATATCAATGTAGTTTACATTTGCATCTCTCAAATGACCAATGATGTTGAACATTTTTTCATATATTTATTTGTTACTTTTACTTCTTTGTCTGAGAAATGTCTGTTTTTTTGAATTGGGTCTTTCAATTTGAGGGGTCTGATTTTTTTCAGTTCTTTATATATTCTAGGTAGTAGTCCTTTTTCTGGGGTACAGTTGCTAAAAATGTTTTCCCACATTGTAGGTTGTCCTTTAGCTCTGTCGGTTTCTCTTGCAGTGCAGAAGCTTTTTAATAAGATGAGATCCCAGTTGTTGATTCTTTGTGCTAGTACCCATGCTACTGAGGTTTTGTTCATAAAGTCTTTTCCTAGGCCAATGTCTTCAAGAGTTCTACCTAACTTATCTTCCAGCAAGTTTAGTGTTTCTGTCTTAATATTTAGATCTTTAATCC
>NW_004624895.1:1590754-1633456 GCF_000247695.1 Heterocephalus glaber | reverse complement strand
TGTTCCTGATTTTAGCGTGAAAGTTTTCTGTTTTTGACCATTTAGTATGATGTTGGCTGTTGGTTTTTCATAGGTAGCCTTAATCAGGTTGAGATAAAGACCTTCTATTCCAATTTTCTGTAGGGTTTTTATCATGAATGGGTGGTGGATTTTTTCAAATGCCTTTTCTTCATTTATTGACATGATCATATGGTTTTTGTTCTTGGCTTTGTTAATGTAGTGTATTATATTTATTGATTTATGGATGTTGAACCATCCTTGCATCCCTGGGATAAATCTGACTTGGTCAGGGTGTATGATCCTCTTGATGGCCCTCTGTATTCTGTTTGCCAGTATGTTTTGAGGATTTTTGCATTTATGTTCATTAGGGAGATTGGCCTGTAGTTCTCTTTTTGGGTTGGGTCTTTCCCTGGTTTTGGAATCAAAGTAACTCTTGCTTCCAGGAATCAATTTGGAAGTATTGCTTTCCTTTCAATTTCATTGAAGAGTTTAAAGATTAATGGCGATAGTTCTCTAAATGTTTTGTAGATTTCAGCAGTGAAGCCATCAGGACCTGGGCTTTTCTTTGTTGGTAGATTTTTAATTACATTTTCAAGTTCACTGATTTTAATTGGAGTGTTTAGAGTTTTTATATCTTCTTCATTTAACTTTGGCAATTTGCATGTATCCAGTAATCTGTCCATTTCTTCTGTGTTTTCCATTTTATTAGAGTACAGGTCCTCAAAGTAGGTATTGATGATCTTCTTGATTTCTGCTGGATCTGTTGTGACTTAACCTTTTTCATTCTTAATTGCCTAGATTTGAGCCTTTTCTTTCCTTTTTCTGATAAGGTTGGCTAAAGGTTTATTGATTTTATTTATTCTTTCAAAAAACCAACTCTTTGATTCATTGATTTTTTTTGTATCATTCCCTTAGACTCCATTGCATTGATTTCTGCTCTGATCTTTATAATTTCATCTCTTGTATGAGCTTTGGGTTTGTTATGCTCTTCTTTTTCTAGGAGCTTAAGGTTCTGCATTAGATTATTTGAGTTCTCTCTGTTTTCCTAATATGAGCATTCACTGGTATGAATTTCCTTAGTAGAACTACTTTCATTGTGTGTCACAGATTCCTGTATGTTGTACTGGCATTATCATTTACTTGTAGGAACTGTCTAATTTCTTCAGTGACCCATTGGTTGTTCAGGAGGGTGTTATTTAATTTCCATTTGTTTGTGGGGGTTTTGCAGTATCTTATGTTATTGATCTCCAATTTTATTGCACTATGGTCTGATAATATATAGGGGTAACTTCAATTCTTTTACATTTACTTCGACATGTCCTATGAGCTAGCATGTGGTCTATTTTGGAGAATGACCCATGCGCAGCCAAAAAGAATGTGTATTCTGATTTTGTGGGGTGGAACACTCTGTAAACATCTATTAAGTCCATTTGTTCAGTAGCTTGGTTCAGTTCTAGAATTTCGTTGTTAATTTTTTGTCTAGATGATCTCTCTATTTGTGATAGTGGGATATTGAGGTCCCCCATTACAATTGTATTAGTGCTTATTTAGTTTTTCATGTCCATTAAAATTTGTTTTGTATAGTTGGGGGCATTCATATTTGGTGCATATATATTTATGATTGTTATCTCTTCTTCTTGGATTGTTCCCTTCACAAGAATGTAGTGACCCTCTTTATCTCTCTTAATTAGTTTTGGTTTGAAATCTACTTTGTCTTCAATAAGATTGCAACCTTTGCTTTTGTTTGGTTTCCTGTTGCATGGAGAACTCTTTTCCATTCTTTTACTTTCAGTCTATGAATTTTGTTTAGATTTATACCACCTATTATTGATTTTGCTTCTTAATCCATTCTGTCAGTCTACTTCTTTTATTTGGTGAATTTAGGCCATTAATATTGATGGTTATAATTGACAGTTATTGCCTTATCCTTGTCATGATGTTTTACTGTTGTTGGCTCTTTTATTTCGTATTTTTCCCCCATTTCCCTTTAGTTTTCTACCTTGCCTGGTGGCTTCCCTCTGTTGGGTGTCATGGAGTTGTGACCTTCATTGACTTTTTCTAGGATATTTTTTAGAATGGTTTGGAGTGCTGGTTTGGTGTTCATGAAATTTCACAGGTGTTCTTTGTCATGGAAGCATCTAATTCCCCCATCGATTTTGAAAGATAATTTTGCAGGATACAACAGTCTAGGTTGGAAATTATTTTCTTTTAGGGCTTAAGATACTTCACTACAGTCTCTCCTTGACTTAAGGGTTTGTGTTGAAAAGTCTGCTGTGATTGTGATGGGCTTTCCTTTGTAGTTGATTTGTTTCTTTTCCCTGACTGCTTGTAGGATTTTGTTATTCTGTTGGGTTTCTGGGATCTTGATTATTATGTCTAGGTGTAGATTTTTTTTGATCGTAGCTAGTTGGAGTTCTATATGCCTCACTTATATGTATGTCCAGTTCTCTACCTCTGTCTGGGAAATTTTCAGCTATTACTTCTCTGAACAGTTTTTTTTTTATGTCTATTGTACTTTCTCCTGTTTTTCTGTGAACTCTTATCTGTCTTATATTATTCTTCTTTGCATCATCAAGCAGGTGATCAATTGATTTCTTCTGGTCCCTTACTATTGTTAAGAAATCTCTGTTTTCATGGTCGTTAAACACAATCCCATCTTCTATATCTGATATTCTATCTTCACATTCTCTTAACCTGCTGTGTATAGTTTCAATGGAAGTTGCAGTTTCCTGCATATCTCTTTGAATCTCTTTCATGGATTCCATTTCTTTCTTATGTTGGGCAATCATGGTTTCCATTTCTTTCTTATGCTGTGCATTCATGGCTTCCAGCATGTTTCTGAGGTCATCTTTTTTTTTTATCTGTTTCTATTCTAGAGCCTCTAATCATGTCTTTCACTCTGCTCACCATCTCTGTAGTTATCTGGGAGATGATTTCTGTTTTGAATTTTTCTAGAGCCTCATTCATCTGTTTTGTTACTCCCTGTGCTATCAGTTCAGGTTGTCCAGGTGGTTGATTATCAGACTTTTCCACCTCATTTCCCCCAGAATTTGCCTTTTGTGGGGTGGAAGTCTGAGTTTGTGCCTTGTTTAAATGTCTTCTCATTTTTGTTTTCGGTACTGTCCTTGGTTTAATTCCTGGGATAATATTTCCAAGTTGCTTATTGTAAGTATCTTTATTGCTTGTATTTAGAACCCTTATGGAATGATCGCTTCTCAGAGGTGTCTTCCAGATATAGCTGGTCTTTAGATTTTGCGTCTCTAATGGCTCTAAAGCTATCTCATTTTCATTATAGCAGGAAGGATAACTGAGTAGATCAATCACAGCACCTTAGCCCAAGTGATACAATAAGCAACACCATAGCATGAAGTACATCTTAGAAAATGAGAATTTGTTGTAGTTATTAATCTACCACCTTTAACTGTGTGAATTAAATCAAACTCGAGTACCAACCTAACATATGTTTATAGTGAATAAAATCTTCATTATAGCAACTTTACCCTTCAGGATGGGGAGTTAGAAATAATTGGGGAGGGAGGGATAGGTAAGTAGAAGGATAGGGGTAGGTTACCAGTGAGGCCAGAGGATACAGGCAAGAGAAGGAAAAAGAGAAGAAAAGAAAAATAAAGAAGAAATATGAATTAGGGCCTGAACAGGAACACAAAGGCAGATAAAGAACAATGTGGGACAGCAAGGGAGCGAGTGAGGTAGAGAGAGAAAGAAAAGAGAAAAGAAAGAAGAGAAAAATAAACATTTGAAAAGAGTAGAAAAAGAAAGAAAAAGAGCAAAAAAACAATAATACTTTTGAAAATAACAAATAAAATTAAAAAAACAAGAGCCTCCTTCAGGGTATGTCTCTGGTGTCACAATAGACAATGTGGGCAGCATTGTGCAAATATGTCAATGAGTCTCAGCAAGCCAGTAGCAGACCCATGAGATTCAGGCAGATTTCTGGCTGCAAGTCCCAAGTTGAGCTCCCTGTCATCCTGCAGGGTTGAACTCTGAAGGTTCTATTGCAGGTTCCAGATACCCATCCCCTGAGGATTGTCCAGGTTCTGATGGGAGGTGACAATCCCTCCAACTTACCAAGTACGGTGGTCTGGTGTGCCTTTATTGCAGAGAGTCTCTTCACTTTTCCAATGGGCTTTAGTGTTCATCAAGGAGCCTGAGAGAGGCCCTCTATCTGTTGTTCACTTCTGCAGCTCAGGACAATGGCCTTTATGCCCCCCTGTGCCTCTGTAATGTGGAACCAGGTAGAGGCACAGCCAGGAGGCCAGAGGTGGGGGTGGAGGATGGGGGGACAGGGAGGTGGGGGTTGCAGGTGCCTGGGAGGCTAAGCTGCTTGCCATTGGTCATGCCGAGGGGTCCTCTCTGCCCCTTTTTATTTTGACACAGGGTCTCTCTAAGTCACTACTAACTTGCCTAGGCTGGGCTCAAACTTGTGATCCTCCTGCCTCAGCCTCCCAGAATGAAAATGTCTTTTAGTGAGGACTATTGTGGAGATTGGAGTTCATGTATATCTAAAGCACATTGCAGGTGTTTGGAAAATGGAAGCTGCTATTATTATCATTGTCATTATTAGGTTACCAATGAGGAAACTGGAAAGCAGAAAGTAAATGACTTGATCATCATAATTTATTATGTTATTTTAAAAAAGAGAGTATAACCAAAGTTTCTCAGGTCTCTGACTCTTTGGTCTACCATGACATACTACACTGTCCCATAAACTATCATGTATGACTGATGGCTGTTAATAAGGAAATGCCAAATTGAGGGAAGAATTAAAAACACCCCCAGTACTGTATGAGTTCACTGTTGTTTCTTTTTGTACCCTAAAAATGATTTTTTCAGACCAAGCTTCCAGACTAATGAAGTTACCTTCCAGAAAGAGAATGAGAAATGCTGAGCAGTATGGGGTGCAATTTAAAGGAAGAACCACAGGGCTGGGGATTTAACTCAGTGGTGCTGCCATTTGCCTCGAAAGTGCAAGCATAGGGTCCTGAGTTCAATCCCCAGTCTCAAAAAAAGGAAAGGAAAAAAAAAAAAGAAGAACCACTACTAAATTTTTAAAAGTGATACAATCATCATTTTAAGTTGAAACATTTGGAGTCTTTTGATTCTAAATATCTTTGATTTTTCCTGTCTACAAGTATTCACTTCAGTTGGTAGAAGAAGAAATTAAAATCTGCAGAGATGAGGGACTTGCGCAATGTCACAAAGCTAGTAAATAGCAGAATCATAATTAGAACCAAGGTCTTCTGAGTCAGTCAGCTCAGATATTTTCTATCCCCCTGATTGCGCAGATTTAAAATCATTTTCCTTGGTTTTGCACTTTCAGATGTCAAACTCTCCCTTAGGACTATTTGAGACAATATTACCTAGATATCTTTATTGTTAGCAAATGGTACCATCAACTTCAGTTTTTTTCCTGATTCTGCAGTTTTTCAACGTAGTTGCCTGATGCCCCAAGTTATTTCTATCTTATCTCATTCTGACTCTACCGCAGATTTAAATCCTTATTTTGAGCCTACTTCCCTCCCTTGGCCAAAATATGGACATATTTCAGGCCAGAAGATTAAGCTTTCACCTAACCCTTAAGATCCTGGAATTAGGCCCATTTCCTAGAACACTGAGACATATGAAGGGCCTTTTCCTCATTTGTCTTGTTTTCCTTTGTGCTCAGTTTCTGACCCCAGGCTTGTTCCCTGGGATCTGGATCCGCTGCTTACTAATTCTAGAGTTGAAAATTACTGGTGATTCTTAGAACTTCCTCTTGTCACGCAGTGGTACCCTAATACTGTTATACTCCTGATAAGCATTCTTGGAGTCTATCAGAGGAACTTGACAAGCCCAGGGCCAGGCTGACAATTGCAAAATTATGCTGAAATTTGTAGCAGAAAATGAGTGTTTCACTGTAGCAACTGAAGGCTTCTAGTAACCCAAAGCTGCCTGGCAGAAGTACCATCACCATGTAGCTTGTAGACTTTTTCAGAATAGCTTTACAAATGATATCATTACTGCTCCATAGCAACCCAATCAACTAATAATATTTACCTAGGCTGAGCGAGCATCAAGATTATTTTATAATCTGGCTCCTTAGAAGTAGTAAACCTTTGAGTAAAAATGATACATCAATGTAATAAAGAGCATTGTTAAACCTCTTACCTTGGTATGTTTTGTTCCTAAATGCTGGTAGTGAGGGCTAACAGAGGGATCTCTATTGTGTGGCTTTAGTCTGGAAGTGTTTGAGATTAGAGGGAGAAGTAGAATCTTCTAGAACCTATTGGTTCCATCTATACGCAAATAATCTAACAGTTACAAACAACATATTTCTTTGAAGTTCAATTATACTCCTAAGAATAAATAATTTCTATGTTTGCTACTGTACTTTGTACCTATTAACAAATTTTTCAATATTTGTAAAAGGATGAGAGCTAGGGTATCTTCTTGTATATTCTATTGGAAAACAGGAAGGGGGAACAAACAACAAACAGGCTCATATTGAGGTAGAAACACTTTTGAACAAAGAACAAACAGGCTCTTATTGAAGTAGAAACTCTTTTGAACAAAGAACAAACAGGCTCTTATTGAGGTAGAAACAATTTTGAGCAATTACTCCTGAATGTACGTAGGGGAACTTGAAAGGAACAAATTCTAACAAGAACTCCCAAGGCACAAAACTCATACTGAGAGTACGCACACTGATCTGTACCCCCAACCCAAGCATACATATCATTTCTTGTACTGTTTTCTCTGGATTCCATTATCTTTATGATTTCAAGAAGTTTTGTGTTTCAGGAATGAGGACTATGATTGGAAATACTTTTTGAATCAAAGGTCTTTAACTCCCTTTTCTTTCCCCCTCAAACACACACACACACACACACACACACTTTTGCACTCTCAGATCTTATTACTTAAAATTTTCTATTTGTTTACACCTGTTTCTCTTAGTTTGGGATGGATGCTGGAGAGCTGGGGCCATTCATCAATTCACTCATCCACTGGTTCATTCAACAAGTATATAAGTGTTTACAAATTTCCAGGCACTTTATTTGGCAGTGAGAGAGGACACAAAAATGCATTAGGTACTAATAAAGAAATGTAAAGTATTATGGGACTGTAGGATACAATGACCTCACACAGGATAGGAGAGAGTGGCTGAGTTATGGAAGGCTTTCCAAGACCTATATGATACATGAAAGTTGGCCAGGTGAATGGGGGGTCAAACGTGTTCCTGCAGTAGGAAGGCATACATGAAAGCTCTGATTCTGAAGGAGAACAAATGACTCACCCCGAGTGGAAAGCTGGAGAAATTGGCTAAGAACAGATCGTGTAAGATTTTATAGACCAGAGAGTATGTATTTACCTTCTCTGACTCATATACCCTGTACTTCAGGCCCTGCTTCACTTATTGTCCAGGCTTTGAGGTTCTTCTACTCTTATATTAACTCTCTTTTCCCCAAACTTTATTTCAGAAGAGACTACAAATATCACAGCACCAAAAGTGGCTGTACAGATGTTAAGTATAGGATTTGTCTGCTTTATGAAAAGGCAGGCATAAGTGTTTCTTTTAGGACAAGCAAACAAAAGTACTCTGTATAATATTAAGAATAACCTGACAGTGTTAGGGAGATTCTGTCCCTTTAAGAAAACAGCATACCTTTCCATCATCTAAAATTGTCTAATTATTACTATTATCTTTTTTGGTACCGGGGATCGAACTCAGGTCCTTGCACTTGCGCAGCAGGTGGAGAAACCACTGAGCTAAATCCCCGGCCCTATGAAATTGTCTAATTATTGACTCACCAAAATTGTGTTTTAATTAACCATTTTATTTTAAAATGTTTTTAAAAATAGTTTATGTTGTCTGGAATGTGTACTACTCAGGAATGGCCATATTATACTTGTAGTAACTAATTGACCTTAAAATCTTAATGTCCTAAAATAACAAAGGTTAATTTCTTGTACATAGTAGCTGTCAGATTGAGGTTGGTGAGAAATCTACTCCCCACGGATACTCAGGGACCCCACGCTGATGGATTCTACCATATTTTAACTGCACTATTTGGAATACATACCAGAGAGAGGGAAAGACACTGGAGAATCACAAAGGATGTTTGATCATTCCAAAGTGGAAATGATACATTTAATTTCCATGTTCCATTAGAATTAGTCATATATCCTGCAGGATATGGTGGCACACCCCTGTAATCCCAGCACTTGGGAGACTGAGGCAGGAAGATCACTGCGAGTTCAAGACCAGCCTGAGTTGCATAGTGAGATCAAAGTGAGTCTGAATTACATAGTGAGATGGTGTCTCAAAACAAACAAACAAAGAAAATTGGTCATATATCCTTACTTAACTGCAGAATGCATAGATTTCTTTCATGGGAAGGAGAAATGAAATTGGTGACTGATAAGAATATCTACATAGGATAGACATAGCAGTTTGGGAGGCTTTTTCTGAAATGTCAGAGTCACTGAAATGTGCAGCAGTAATTTAGGTGCAGCAAGAGATGGGGTAAAGATGAGAGTCAGCATGGGAGTCGATGACCTTAGTGTTTCTCTCCCTCTCTCTCTCTCTCTCTCTCTCTCTCTCGTCTCTCTCACTCTGTCTCTGGGTCTCTCAGGCATATAGCAGAAGAGCAGTCAAGAGGGGAAGTAGACAGAAGGGCAACTTTGAGATATAATTGGAACTAATGGGCTTTGATGAATTAATTTATTGGTGAAATTAATTTCAGAGAATTAGCTTTGGATGAATTAGCTAAATCTTGAAATTCTAAACTAGCTCTTTTTGTGTTTTTAATTTAGCATGAGTGGATGATTTTATCAATCACTTGAGAATAGACTTTAGTTTGGAAAGGGAAGAGAGAAAGGGAAAAGGGGAGGCCATCCAGTCCTAGGAATGTTTTAGGTCTGGCTGTCAGGCATGAGGCAGAGAGGAAGGTAGAATTTTGCTGATGGCTCAGGCTTGATCCAAAGCCTGTTCTCTCAGGAGTAATTGTGAAAGTCTTAAGGACCTGTATGGTGTCTGCTCTGAGCTTTTCTTTCAGTCTTGTGTTTTCATTCCTTGTATAAACATTCTCAGAAACATTTTTCTTATTTTACATCAGTTTACAGTAAACTAAATTAATAGTAATTTGTTATGTTAAGCTGAAGTATTTTTGTTCACAGTATATTTATTTTTTATTTTTATTTTAATGTAATACAAATAGATATTAATTAAGAAAATATAAAAGCTGTTGTATGAAAAAATAATTTTTCATAACAAAAATAATTAGAGAATAACAATGGTAAGTACACTGTGTATCATGATATTAAAAGAATATATTTTCATTTGCTAATCTATCTCTCTACTCATTTCCTAATAATACTATACATCTTTTTTGCATAAAACATTTTAATTATTAACAAAGTATCTCACAGCCAGTAAAATTTTGAACAATTTCTTCCTGTTTCACAATATCTATTATACTTTTTGCTCCTTATTTACACTTTCAGTTTCTCACACCAGAGAGACAGTGCGATATTTGCACGTGTGTGTTCAATTTATTTCACTTAAGAGTATGGTTTCAGGCTAAAATTTTTTCCCTCTCTGTGGGTTGTCTTTTCACTTGGTTGGTGATTTCTTTTGCTGCACAAGATGAGGTCCTAGTTGTTGATTCTTTGTACTATTTCCTGTGTGGTCTCGGTTTTGTTCATGAAGTCTTTGCTTACTCCTATGTCCCCAAGCATTCTACCTATTCTCTCTTCCAGCAGATTTAGTGTTTCTGTTTTAATGTTTAGATTTTGATCCATTTCAATGTTAGTCTAGTGCATGGTGAGACATGGCTCTAGTTTTAGTCTTTGGCATGTAGAAAGCCAGTTTTTCCAGCACCATTTATTATTTATTTATTTATTTATTTATTTATTTATTTTTCAGTACTGGGGATCAAACTCAGGACCTTGTGCTTGTGAGGAAGGCATGGTGCCACTGAGCTAAATCCCCAGCCCTCCAGCACTATTTATTAAAGAGGCTATCTTTCTTCCAGTGAATGTGTTTGGGCCCTTTGTCAAAGATAAGGTGGCTGAGTATGTTTGGGGTCATTTCTGCATCTTCTAATCTATTCCACTCATCCTCTGGTCTGTTTTTTTGCTAGTACCATGCTGTTTTTGTCACAGTAGCTCTGTAGTATAATTTCAAGTCAGGGATTGTGATTCCTCCTGCCTTGCCTTTGTTGCCCAGAATTGTTTTTGCTATTCTGGGTCTCTTCTGATTTCAAATGAATATTAGGAATGATTTCTCTAGTTCTGTGCTCACAGTATATTTAAAAAAGAGTTTCATGGTAATTTTGTTTATACAAAGATTTGAACAAACATGTAGGTTTTAATCCTCTCAGAATCCAATTTCCAGGATAGACCATATAAAATAGCTGATCATCAAATTTTGAGGTAATACTTTGAGCCATGTTTTTCTCTTGATGTGGGTTTATTTATAGCTTTGTATAAGGAAAAGATCAAAGGATGTGGAGTCAAGAGACAATTGCCTGTGATCTGCCAATATCAAATTGCATAACTTTAGAGAAGTCAGTTAATTTCTTTGACCAAAGGGGAGTATATTTATCTACATATAATGTATCTATTATTTCTTTTTAAAATTTTAAGACATTTTGTATTTTAACTGATATACAAAGCATAAAAATTGTACATATTAATGCAGGTACCATGAAATGTGTGATACACGTATATATTGTATAATATTTAAATAGAGTTAAACATATTTATCTCCTCAACATAATCATTTATTTGTTGTGATAACTTTCAAAATCTTTTCTTCTAGCTTTTTGAAATGTATGGTACCTTACTCTTATCTATAGTCACTCCACTGTGCAATAGCACATCAGAGTTTCTTGCTCTTACATAAATATAACTTAGTACCCACTGTCTTTGTCCTCTGTTAGTCACCATTCTACTGTCAACTTCTATGAGATCAACTTTTGGAGTATTTTATATATAAGATCATGGCATCTGCAGACAAGGACAATTTGACTTTTTTCCCCATTTAGATGGCCTTCCTTTATTTCTTTTTCCTGCATAATTGCTCTGGCTAGGTCTTCCACCACTATGTTGAATTAAAGTAGTGAAAGTGGGCATTCTTGTCTCACTCTAAATTTCAGGGAAGGCTTTCAGGTTTTCTCCATTCAGGATGTCACCTGTTGCCTTATTACAAATGACATTTTTATGTTGAAGTGCCCAGTTGTATGCTGTTGTTCAGGATTTTTATTACGAAGCATTGTTGAATTTTACTGAACACACATATATATATTGAGATTATAATTTTTTTTTGTAATTCATCTTGTTGATATGGTGTATCACATTTATTGATTTGGATATGTCAGATGATCCATATACCACTGTGTTGAATCCCACTTAATCATCATGGTGAGTAATCTTTTTAATGTGCTCTTGGGTTCAGTTTCTTAGCAACTTCTTGAGAATTTTTTGTGTCTATGTTCTTCAAGGATATTGGCCTATTATTTTCTTTTTCTTTCTTTTTTTGTTGTTTTCTTATCTGGTTTTGGAATCAGGGTAATTCTGAACTTACAGAATGAGTGTGGGAGAATTACTTTCTTTTCCACTTTTTGGAATAACTTAAGGAGAATTGGTATTTGTTCTTTAAATGTTTGGTAGAATTCAGCAATTAAATCATCTGTTCCTGGGCTTTTCTTTCATGGGAGACTTTCTATTATTGATTCAATCTTGTTACTTTTTATTGGGCTGTTCAGGGTTCCCATTTCTTCATGGTTTAGTCTTAGTAAAGGGTATGAGTCTAAGAATTTGTCCATTTATTCTAGATTATAATTTGTGGGCATATAGTTTTTCATAATACTATCTAATGAGCTTTTCTATTTTATGGTATAGTTGTAATATTTCTTTTTTTCATCTCTGATTTTATTCATCTGAAACTTCTATGTCCTTTTCTTAGTATTAGCTAGGGGTTTGTTGATTTTGTTTGTCTTCATGAAGAATCACCTTTTTGTTTCATTGAGTTTTTGTATTGTTTTCTTAGTCTCTATTTCATTTACTTCTGCTGTGATCTTTATTATCTTTCCTTCTAATTGTGGGTGCAGTTTGCTCTTGTCATAGTTCCTTGAGATTCAGTGATAATTTGTATCTTTAAGATCTTTCTACCTTTATGATGCAGGCTTTCATTATTATAAACTTCTCTCTCAACACTGTTTTAGCTGGGTTCCATAGGTTTTGGTATGTTGTGTCTCCATTTTCATTTGTTTAAAGAATTTAAAAAATTTCCTTCTTGAATTTTTCCTTCATCCACTGGTTTTTCATAGATAAATTGTGTAATTTCCCTGGTTCTGTATAGTTTCCAAAGTTTTTCTTTTTATTGATTTCTAGCTTTATTGATTTATAGTCAGATAAGATACTTGATATTTCCATTTTTAAATTTTTTGAGACTTGTTGTGTAGCCTATTATATAATATATCCTTGAGAATATTGCATGTGCTGAGGAGAAAAATGTGTATTCTTCAGCTGTTGCATGGAATGCTCTACGGCAGTCTGTTAGGTCCCATTGGTCTAAGGTATAATTTAACTCTAATATTTCTTTATTGATTTTCAGCCTGGATGATTTTTCTATTCCTGAGAGTAGGGTTTTAAAGTCCCTGCTATTATTAGAGTCTACCTCTTACTTATTAATACTTGCTTTATATGTTTGGGTGCTCTGATATTGGAGATATATAGATATAGATATCATACACACAGAATTGTTATTTCCGGTGGCAGAATTGACCTCTTTGTCATAATATAATGACCTTCCTTGAATCTTTTTACTTATAAATTCATCTTTTAAGTACACAGTTACTGTGTGTTTGCTGACTGAGAGGTACTATGCTAGGCACTGGCATATGGTGAATAAAATAGGCTTGGATCATACTTTCTTTCTTTCTTTTTTTTTTTTTTGGTACTGGGGATCGAACTTGGGACCTTGCAATTGCAAGGCTGTCAGTGGAACCACTGAGTTAAATCCCCGGCCCGGACCATGCTTTCTTGACTGTTAGCATCTTGTAGTTGATTGTTAACACATTTATACAAACCTCTTTATCACCATGTCAAGTAACAACATCCAGATTTAAGCCAAGGTTTGTTAAATGCCTTCTCCAGCTAATTAAATCAGCTGAACTCCTATGAATAAACCAGACATTAACCAGTTGAAAAGGTCAAGTCTGACCCATGCTCACTTTGCCTATAAGCAGCAGATGTTTTGTCTTCTGTCTTCTTCTTCAACATCACGGTAGCCTGTAGTGTCTCAGTAATAATCACGTACAGATCTTGGTTTGGTAGTAGGCACTCATTTAAAATATCCACCTACCTGTAAAGTGCAGGGGAGGTCCCTTTGGTCTAGCATGCTGCAAGATGTGCCCCAGGAAGGATAAGATTCACTGTGGTAGGGTTGAGGATTTAGCTCAGTGGTGGCGCTGCCTGCCTCACAAGCGCAAGGTCCCGAGTTCGATCCCTGGTGCACCCCCCAAAAAAAGATTCACTGTGGTTAAAATGAAAAATACATTCCCAATCCTGGTGAATTTATCTTTATAATAGTAGAAATAATTAATGGAGACAAAATTATAGTATAATATATTATAATTATGTATTATAAGAGGGAATATAAGAATTTATGTATTGGAGCACATAGTAGAGTCAGCTAATCCATTGGGACAGAGATTTTATAGAGGAGATGGTAACTGATTTGAAGTCTGAAACATGAGTATAGAAGTTAACCAGGCAGAAGGAACTAGAAAGTGGGAGAGATTTCTTGCTCTTTTGAGGTATTCTGCTGCTCAGGTGAAATCAACTCAATCCTAACTTTTTGGTGCCTGTTAGTAAGCACCATAATACTGCGTTGTGCCTTCTCTTTGAAGAACATCCACTTGGTCCACTCATGCAAAGTTTTTCCAAGTGTCTGCCCTGTGAATTTCTCTGGTCTTTAGGCCTTTGCCAACCTGTTTAACTCTACTGAATTGGTTAGAACAGCATGGCATAGATATATGTTGTGTTCTTGGACAAAGAGGCACTAAGAACCACTGAGAATTCTGACTTATCAGTGTCATTTAAGGTGTGGCAATCAAGGTAATCTCCATAGGTTAAACATGGTGGTAATGTGGGGATTTAATTGTAGTTGCTGCCTACACCATATTTGGGCAGAAGTGGCTACATACAGTTATAGGTGTGTATATGGTGAATGTAGTGGCTGAAAGTCAGGAACTTAGGCCTGGTCTTTGGTTGACATGAGGCTGGAAGGAAGCAAGGTAAATATCAGTGGATATCATGTATGGGCCAGAATGGCCAATATAGACATTTCAAGGTGTTGCAGTTAATCCTAAGTGCCTCTTTGACTGGATTAAGAGACTCTAGGAGAGGTAGTTGGATCATGAGGTTGCTTTGCTCACCAGTGGATTAACCCACTGATGCTCATAGCTGAATGTCATGTTAGAAAGTGGGAGGTAGTTCACTGGGTCACTGAGGATGTGCCTTTGCTAGCTCTCTTCCTTTGTGTTCTGCCACATAGCCACCATGAAATGAATAGCTTTGCTCCACCATGCCCTTCTGCCATGGTGTTTTTGCTTTGGAGCCAGTGGGTCATGTACTGAAACCTCTGAAATCATGAGCCAAAATAAACCTCATCTTCCTTAAATTGTGGGTGTTGGGTATTTTGTTCTAGTGATGAGAAAGCTGACTAATGTACAAGGCATATAAGGAGCGAGGTAAGATTGGTTGCCAAAGGAAGAACATGGATAGAAATTAAGTCTAAATTATTTTCTGTAAGCAGGCAGCCCAATTTGAAATGTTTTGATTCATAAACTGGAACAGACAGATAATGAACAGGTAGCCAAATAGTGAGAAAGCCAAGGTTGGCTGTTATCAAGGAAACAATAGAGAAGAAAAGGTGAAGTGTTTGGATGCAACAGTAAAGGGTTCTGTTAAGGAGTTGTTTGGGCAATACTTCTGCAGTGTTTCTTTTTACAGAGGGTTTCTTGGATGAGATTAGGGGATTAGAGGTCAATGTAACCCTTATGGATTAGGGGTTAACATAACCCCAGCATGAATTTTTGCTTCTAAAGGAAAGTGGACTCAATCATAATGAAGTTGTTCATACCTTTCTTCTGGAACAGTGAGGCTAATGGCATATTGAGGGCATATTCTTAAGTGAAATAAATAAGACACACATGTAAATACAGAATAGTTTCTCTATTGTGAGAAACTGAGAGTGTAAATAAGGATTCAAAGGATTAATAACTAACAATTGATACTTTGAAATAGGAAAAGGTCCAAAGGGGTAGGAGTGGTGGGAGGAGATGGGGAAAGGAAGAATGGAAAGGAAAAATTATGAGAAAAGAAAAAATAAATGGAAACGAAGTATGTAAATAGGGAAGGGTAGAGGGGTGAAGGGCACACAGGTAATGGGGAAAAAATAAGAACCAAGATACATCATGTACGGGTACAAGCACCCAATGATAAATGTAAATGTATTGTATACCTAAAATGTACCAATAAAAGAATTAAAGAAAAAAACAGATTCTTGTCTTTTGAGGTCTGTGTATTGTACATAAAACACCACTCAAAAAATTCTGGGCTTTGCTACCCTGCAAAAAAAATCAGCCTAATTCTTTATATATGCATCAATTGATATTACCATTTCTAAAAACAGAAATGACTAAACAGTCATTCCCAAAAGACTAATTGGTGTTTTCTGTGATCAATTTCTCACCAGAGTTTTAGGGGACAGGAGGAAGAGATTTATTCACATGGATGTACTGTATATCCATTCATTGTATTTTTTTAAAAATATATGTGCATATATTTTACCTTAGGTAAAAGAAATAGAGTACTTCCAGTACCTTCTTGGTGGGTCCTTCCTCAGTGCTATACCTATGTTGGTGAGTTTTATCCATGCATGTTGCTGTGATTTGTTTCTTTTGCTGTGTAGGAACACACTATTCATTCAAGTACCATTATAAACATTATTTTTATTGTCTCTTGCTGTACATGTGTGACAGTTCTCTTGCATATTTACCTAGTAGTAGAATATATGCATGTTCAACTTTATCTACTTTTTCAAGTAAGACTTTTTAAAAAGGTATTTAGGAGTCCTCAAACATCACATTCTCATTACTATTGGGTATTTCATCAGACTTTGCTTTTTTGGCAATTTGGTGGATGTCTAAGGGTGTATCATTAAGGTTTTATTTTACATTATGAGGTTGTCTTTGATGTTCCTGTTGTTCTTTTTCCTAAAAAAATCTATTCAAGCTTTTTGTCCATTTTTTTTTCTGGTTGGTTAGACAGTTTGTTTCACATCCATTTAAAATTAAATATGTAGTAGTATACAATGTGTGATCAAATTACACAATTACATTTGTTTAAATTTTAAAAGTTACAGTAAAAGAAACATTACATTAATCCCCCTCAAAATACTGCCCCTCACTTTGAATTCATTTATCCCATCATTCCTACCACTTTCTGAAGCAGTTCTGGAAATCCTCTTTTGTGAATGTCTTTAGTTGCTCTGTCATGGGTCCCTTGACATCCTGAATTTATTCAAAATGTTTAACTTTCATAGCCATTTTTTTTTTTTGGTACTGGGGATTGAACTCAGAACCTTCCCCTAGCAGTCAGGCACAGTGCCACTGAGCTAAATCCCCGGCCCTTTCATAGTCATTTTGACTTTAGGAAAGCACCAGAAGTATCAAAGTGCCAGATTGGTGAATAAGGTTGATGAGAACACATAGTGATGTTTTTGTGAGTCTGTCTTTCCATTGGATGCCATTTGGCAGTGTAGCATCACCATATTTTTGATCACCCCTCATAAAGACACTCACAAAAGAGGACTTCCAGAACTGCTGCAGAAAATGGCAAAAATAATGAACGATAGAATAAGTGTGTTCAAAGCAAAGGGAGTATTTTGAGAGGGATAAATGGCAGTGTGTCTTTTACTGTAATATTTTTTTTAACCTAAAGACACACCACATATTTTGATCATACTCATATACATTGTAAATATCTTCTGTGTGGTGCTTTGTGTTTTCTTTCTCTCTGGGGTACCTTTTAATGTCTGGAAGGTCTTAACTTTGATGTGATCAAATTTGTCATTCTTTTCCTGTATGGTTTATAGTTTGTGCCTTTTTAAAGAAGGCCTTCCTTAGTCTAAAGTATTGAATGCATTCTACTTTGTTGTGTAATAAGTACTTTATGATTTTCCTTTTCATTCTTTTGTGTGGTTTGAATAAAGATTCACATTATTTTTTTCCCAAATGGATAATCCTTGGTCTAACACCAGTTTTGAAAAGTCAATCCACATCCTCACTGATTGATAATGATACCACAGTCATATATTATGTGCCCACATCAGCACAGGTCTGATTATGAAATTTTCTATTTAACTGATTTATTGTCTATTCCTGCTGCCTGTTTACCCAGATCTTGATTATTATAGTTTTATAAGTCTTGATATTTGGTTGGGAATTTTACTCAGCTTGTTCTTTTCTATCAAATGTGTCTTGTTTGTTTTTTGGCACTTTGTACTTCCTGATAAATCTTAGAATCAGTTTGTCAAAATTCACAGAAAGAAAAATGTTAGGACTTTAATTTGGATTGAACTAAAACTGCTAATAGTTTGAGAAAAAAAATCAATCAAGCTCAAAAAAGATCAAGAAAGAAATACTATACTACCCATTCTATGATCCAAAGGTTTCAACTCATTGCTAAAATAATGCATGATTTTCCTTTATCATTTGTTTTCCTTACTCTAGTAGCTGGAGTCTAGCTCAACTTTTCTTTTTAAATTAAGCTGGCCTTTTTGGTGATGCTTTAGGGAATAATATTTGAACAATACGAAATGCCATCAAACAGACTATTTGTTGATTCAAGAATCAGTACAAGTTGAAGATAGAATATCTTTTAATTTTTGCCAGAAAGATAATATTTCTAGTGAAAGAATAAAAAAGACTAAAACATAAGATAAAGGCATCCCCCCTACACACACAAATGTGCAAATGCACACACAAACTCGAGTTACTACTGCTAGTCTGAGAAACATTCAAATCAAAGAGAAAAAGAAATGCATCCAAGTTATTGGG
Organism: Heterocephalus glaber; assembly: GCF_000247695.1. Next base: position 1,615,325 of record NW_004624895.1, on the reverse strand, counting down.
CAAACTACACCATCTGAACTAATTTCTGTAAGTGTGCCACAAATAAATAACTTAATTTTTTTGACAGAGCCTAATTTTTTTTTTTTGGTACTGAGGTTTGAACTCGGGACCTTGCACTTGATTCAAAGATTTTTTCCTGGAATTCATTCACAGAAAATGCCTAGACTTTAAATTGTGGTACCATAAAGGATGCTTTATTTCATCTTAGTTCTCGACTCAAACCACTCACTAGTTTGTTTACTAAGAAAAATCTCATCATACTTAATATTCATTCAAATTCATCAATAATTAGCTCTTCTGTTCTCTTCCACTTTGAGTTAAACTGTTCAGCAACAGCAAGATTTCTGGTATACATCACTTGGTATGTGGATTATATATTATAGTAATGTCATTTTGTTATTGTTGCTATGATTTCTTCATTTCATTAGTAAAGAAGCACATGAGTCTAAAGAGAACATCAATTAAAAAATGTAATATGTTTGTCTTCAAATTAGAAAACATGAGATTTATTTCTTGCTTAATATTTATAAAACTTGATTTTGTATTTCAGAAATCTACCATAACTTTCATTTAAAGATGTACAAAAGACAGGATTTGCTTGACTGTCCAACCTGTTGGCAGAGTCCATTTGATGAGCACTGAGTTAGCCTATCAGAAACATACAGATTTAATTTTCCTATTCTGACTTCAAGATTGAAAGAAAATATTTTAAAAATGCTCCTGGGAAGTGGATTCAACTGTCCGTAACAACCTCACATTGCTCCTTTCCATTCTTACCTCACAAATATCCTGCCACTCAAGCCCAGTCCTCCAGAACTGTTGTCTTATAAGGCCCTGGCCTGTGGCCCTTTAGATTTAAGAGACTTGTAACTCTTTGGTCCAAAAGTGGAGATAATAGAGGAGTGGTTAGCATGTGTGACCAGCTTTAAAAAAATAATTATCACTTATCATGTCACTTTCAAGGAAAATATCTAATAACATGAACTTTAAAAAAGTACAAAAGACAATATTTCAAACTAAATATAGTCTTTCAAATTACATAAAATTAACTTTATGAAAACCTCAATATGGACTTCTTACAGAAGGTCATGTACTTGGATGAACTCTTCTGTTGGAACAAGTAAAATCTTGTGCAAAATATATTGCAAAGTCACCTTTAAATGCATCAAAGACTAGCAAAAAAGGTGCTTTTAAAAATTAATTTTATTGGTACATTTTAGGTATACAACATAATGACATTCATCATTGGAGATTTGTACCTTTAGAAAATATATCTTGTTTCTTATTTTTCCCCTTCCCCTGCCCTCCCTTCAGTCCTTCCACCCCTCCCTATTTACAAAGACTTTGTTTCCATTTTTCCATTTTTTCATATTAATTCCATTCCTGTCTTTCCTTTCCCCTACCCCTCCCACTTCCCCTTCCCCTCCCACTTCCCCTTCCCCTTTGCACCTTTTCTTCCTATTTCACATTTTGATCCTTATTTACACTTTCTGTTTCTCACACCAGAGAAACTATTTGGTATTTACACATGTGTGTCCTATTTATTTCACTTAAGAGTATCACCTCAATATACATCCATTTAGCTATAAATGTCTCTAGTTTCTCATTCTTTATGGCTGAGTAGTACTCCATTTTATTAAAAAACCACATTTTCTTTATCCAGTCTCCAGTTGATGGGCATTTGGGCTGTTTCCAAGTTTTAGCTATTACAAACTGTGCTACTATGAACATGGGTGTACATATATCGCTGTGGTATGATTCTTCTAGTTCTTTGGGGAAGATACCCAGCAGGGGAATAGCAGGGTCAAATGGTACTTCTAGTCCTAGTATTCTGAGGTATCTGCATACTGATTTCCAAAGTGGTTTCACCAGTCTACACTCCCACCAACAGTGGAGAAGCGTTCCTAAAAAAGGTGTTTTTTTCAGGCAAAAAAAAAAAAAAAGAAAAAAAGAAAAAAGAATTGGGCCCCAGAATGGTAACCAAAGCTTCAGGTAGAATTTAAGAGCATTTCTCAAAAAAGTAAACTTGAAGCTTGATTTTTCTTTATCTTGATGAATTTTTCTTTGCTTTATGGTTTATTTTTTCCTAATGTTAATATGTCCACAACATTTTAATTTTGTGCAGAAGTTTTCTGGTATATTTTGTTCTCATCCTTTTATTTTTACTCTTTAGATCCTTTATGTTTTACATGTTATTAACAACATAAAGTTGAAATATTTATTGATTTTCCTATCTGACAACTTTTGCCTTGTACCTTACGTGAAGCATTTAAATCATTTATATTTGCTGTGATTATTGATACTGTTGAATGTGTATCCATTGTTTTATTTAGTGCTATCAGTCTTCTTAGAACTATTACTAAGGTAGCAAAAATATCTATTGTATTTAACCTTTGTTGATTCTAGAGTCAACAAGTAGCCTGTTTGATGACATCTCATATTGTTCAACCATTATTGCCCAAAGAAGAATCGTAAAGATCTTTGTAAAGTAAAAAGTTGGGCTAGACCTTCAGCACCATTGTAAGATGAACAAATGCTATGGGAAAAGTTAAGCATTATTTCAGCAATGAGCTCTTTAAGAAGAAAACCTTGTTTAGCTATGGCTTACAAAAGAAAGTGTGATACATTATTGCTTTTTATATGAGTGGCTTATTGTAACTTTCATTTCTCTGCTATTATGCCTCTGAGAATAAATAAATTATTTAATTGTCAACAGTAAAAAAGATTTAGCAAAGGCACCTATGTTGTTTCCAACACCACTAGCATTTGTCAAGAAAAATGCTAAGAATGACTTTTTTGTTTCAATTAACATTTCATTTTGTCTTCTATTTTAAATGCAGCTTTTTTGTTCTCTTACCTTAGCAAATGCAGAATTATTGTAATTTGAGGCAACAGCTTTCATAAATGGGTAAACACTTTTCTATTTTTCTTTGAAATGAAAAGATGTAATGAGTATTAGAAACTGACTAGATGATTCATCTTTTATGCTTCTTTTCTACCTTGGATACAACTGGCTAATCAATAAGGCAGGCCAGTGTCACCTGCATGGTGTCTGATCCCAAGAGTGCTGGGAAAGACCTTCCTGTAGAAATCTCTTCACAGAAGCTTGAAATACTGCCATTGAAAATTCCTTTTATTTATATATGATTCTTCACCATCTTTTGAAATAAAATGATCCTCCTGGAAGGTGAAACACTTGTGGCCTCTGACATCTTTTGGCTTATTAGACTTCTTTTATATGTGAATAATACAAGGTACTTAAGCATGTGAACACATCGTGTACTCATGATGGAGAAAGAGCAACTGGTAAGAAGTTTGGAGGCACTGAAGATTAGCTCCAAGTACTATAATAATGGTTAAGAAGCACTGATATCCTCTAAAGTCATCTTTCAAATTCAGAGGAAGCTTCATGAAATATGTTGCATTCTACTATAATAAGAGAAACAGGCAAGGAGAGAAATCAGGTTGGGGGAAGAGGTAGAAGGCAAGGGTGCAAGTTAGGACTTACTTGGGTCAAGATGAATAAAAGTATCAGACAGACCTGCAAAACTTTTCCTCTATATTCTTAGGGACAAAATGTCTAAATACCAAATTCATATTCACATTCCTGTTCTTTTTATAGCATTAAGTACAGGGATACTTAATTTGCAAAATCAAGGCCAAGGTGCACTTTTCTTTTTAAGAGTAGGAAAAATTTATTGGGAGAAAGAAAGCTTCTGCCTAAGAGAGACAGAAGGGAGACCGGAAACCAGGCTGCACTTTTTAAAAGTGAAAAAAGTTTGTAAGATATGGTAATAAAATTCTCTAAGTTCTCAGTTTGAATCCTCTTGTTAATAATAATGGTTACATATAATTTCTGTGAAAGATTTTCTAAATAAGCACAAGGCAGGTGGAAATCTAATTAACAGAACATTAGTATGCCCATAGTAGTGTTGCTAGGGTACTCTAATAAAATCAGAAAATGAACAGGTTTTTAAATTCAAATTGAAAACATGAAACTAAGATAGATACTGGAATGAACTATTATCTTGAAAGACAGGGATTTAGGGATGGGTGGCACAGGAACCTGGTGTGTGTGTGTGTGTGTGTGTGTGTGTGTGTGTGTGTGTAGAAAGAAATAGTGCATTTTCAGTTCATACATTTTGGCGAGGATAGCAGCAAAGTTCCTACCTTAGTGATTGTGTGATTGTTTCCCATTGACATTGATTAGCTACAGCTGAAATGGGCATTTGGCTTCCCATATAGCTATTTTCAGATTTAGGTGGGCTTTCATTCTGCAAGAACTAGAGCCTTTCTAAGGGGCATCATTTGGTCTTTCTTTAAAATGACAAGGAAACTACTACTTAAATGGCCTAAGTGACCTGTGCTGTACTACTCAGAGCAACTTAGAGTTTCAGCCTGTGACAGCCAGGTATGATGGAACTGTTGAAAAAGAAAGAAAGAAAAGAAAATCATGAGAAATGTATAAAGCCCTTCTGGTTTCCATGATTGAGCTCACTATGACCTGACTGCCTGTTATAACCCTGTAGAAGAAAAAGCTCCAAAATCCTTCAATGTCCCCGCGGGAAGATAGTCCATTCAAAAGAGGTGCTTGAGGGGAATTTAATAAAGACTTTATTCCAAGGCTGGCAGTATGGACAGGTTTATGGGAAACAAATGAGAAATAATGACACACCCCAAGGAGCTGCTACCACTAGTAGGCCTGAAAGTGTTTGAGGAGGGAAATGCTGCTAAAATGCTGGAAGAGCTTTTCGTGCAGGAAAGGGCCACCTGACAGCACTCAGGGCTTGTGATAGAGGGATACAGCCACTGCTAATCCTATGCCTGGCAGGTACAGAGCCAGCTCCCCTACTGGGGCCTCCTATTAACCATACTTCACAGGAAGCCTTAAGGCAATGGGACCACACTTGATGTAATCCATAAAAATCAGCCTGTTGACAAAGAGTAAGGTAAGAAAAGGATGGTGAGTATGTGGACAAAAGATAATCTTGCATAGTTTCTCTCACAATTAGGAAGGCAGTGAGAAGGATATTTTTGCTTTTATCACTTAGGCCTGGAAGATTTTTGGTTTCATTTCCCACAATGTGTGTCTGTCTGCCCCCGCAAGAAAACACCATGAATAATTAATACATTTTCTCATAAAAGGATTCATTTGAGAAGATAACAGAGATTATGGAGGTCATGATATAATCATGGTTGAAAATGCTCTTGTTGACTGTATCTATTCAACAGTGACATTAAGCCCAAAGTAATATTGCATTATATCTGGAATTAGTGAAAAATTTTATATTATATATATAATCAGCTGTATTGCTTTACAACTCAAATATCATACAATTCATTCTTTTAAAGTGTAAAATTAGTTTTTAGTTATTCAAACATCACTATTACCTAATTCCAGAACATTTTTATCACCCTATAAAGAAACCTCTATATCCATTAGCACTCATTCCCCATTTCCTCCCATCCCCTACCCCTAGCCTCCAGCAAACACAAATATCCTTCCCATGTCTGTGGGCTCTCCTGTTCTGAACATTTCATATAACTGCAATCATACAATAAGTGATCTTTTGTGAATGACTTCTATCAGCACAATGTTTTCAAGACCATCCATGTTGCATCATGAGCAGTACTTCATTTCATTTTATGATTGCATGATATTCCATTGTACATTTTGCTTATGCACTCCCCAATTAATGAACATTTGGGTTGTTTTCATTTTTTGGCTCTTATGAATAGGGCCATATGAACATTCCTGCACAAAGTTTCATGAGCACTTGTTTCTCTTGAGTATAATTCCTGGATCATATAGTAACTCTCTGTTTAATTTTTTGAAGGACTGCCAAATTGCTTTCTATAGATGCTATACCATTTTGTAGGGTACTGCAATACTGATTATGTCCAAAGCAGGCTGTAAGCAGTGCAAGGTATAAAAAGTTAACCCCTTAATTGGCTTGTTTTGAGAAACGAGTCTGACCAAAGCCTACATGCCGAGGTCAGAGTAACTCACACCTAAATTCTGTTCTCACAATTCAAACCTTCTTAACTAGAAGGACAAGGTTCTCACTACAACCTTATATTTTGTCTATTCTGTTCCTAATTTGAGAATGCTTCATCTTGTCCTTTACAAGTCTTGCTTGCATTAGTATCCATAGTAACTGCATGACTTCATATCCTCACACGTAGTTGCCCTTTAGCATATAGTTCACCCTTATCCCAATTGATTACCAAAAAACCCCAGTGACTTGGACTGACCAGTGCTTTTGCTGGATGAGAAGCATTGGTTGTCCTGGCTCCCAGTTTCTCTGTCTCTTTAGTTCTGTCTTTTAGGGTTTTTTTCTTAGTCTTGCACCATAGCACCAAACAGGAGAACAGAACCTACTGCAGAGGTCTCTGATACCATTTTCACATTCCTATCAGCAATGTATAAAGGTTCTAATTTCTTCAGATCCCCAAAGACATTTATTTGTGGCTTATCAAACATATGATTTACAACTATTCTCTCCTATACCTGTCAGATTATTTTCACTTCCTTGGTATTGTGTGGTGCACAAAACATTTTAATGTTGATGAAATACAACTTGTTTATATTCTCTTTGGTTGTTTGTTTTTGGTGTCATATCTAAGGAAATATTGAAAGATACAACATCATACATAGTTACTTCTATGTTTTCTTCTAAGAATTTTGTAGTTTTGGCTTTTATATTTAGATCTTTCATTCATTTTGTGTTTAATTTTGTACATGGTTTGAGGGAAGATCCAATTTACAACTTCATTCTTTTTCATGTGGTTATGTGCTTATCCTGGCACAACAGATATGTCTAACTTTTGTATACTTTGTAGAAAAACAGCCTATGTAGAACACACAGCCAGTTGTGGGGAGGGCGCTTTCTTACAAAAGAACTAATTTTAAGAAATACTATAGGCAGTATTCAAACAACATGGCAACAAAGTGTTAAGTTCAAATTCCAAGTAAATATCTCTTGGAAGATAAAGCAATCAGGGAGAACAACAGAATTAATTTAATAGTAAAATCAGATAATATAACTTGGAATATTCTTATATCCAGGCAATAGTTATTTAGCCACAAATGCCCTATTAGGATTTACCTGTGATGCAACCAAATGGTCTATCTAGAAAGGTTTTCAAAAAATACAATGAGACTTGGTTTGGGAAAAGATAAACAATTCTGTGGCACTATTTTTAAATGGAAAAATTATGACCCAAAACTTAGGGTGACAGTGGAAAAAAGGAAGGACGTTTGGTGTCTTTGTTTCAGGACTCTTAGTTTCTTTGTTTGAAGGAAACTCGATACTTTTGGGTCACTATAAGCTTAAAAATTATATACTGTACTGCTTATAATTTGGGACATCAATTTTTCATCCTTCATACAGAAAAAAATGACTATACTTGACAATGAAAAGCCATTTTGGAATGATTAGGAGATAGTAAATACATATACTATTTACCTTAACTTTTTACTTAAGAGTTTCTCTAATTTTCCTTCCTTCCTCAATTCATGTAGACATTTTTTTTCTAATGAAACAAAGACAGACATTTTCCTCAAGCTGTGACAAAAACCCTGAATCCCACTCCTGGCCTTGCTTGGCCATTTACAGCTTCTCTGCACAGTCTCCTCAAGAGCAAGACAAAGTCTCTTTGCAATTGCTATACTAGAATGAAAGCCACATCCCACTAGATGCCTAATGGGGTCTGAGGCTAATAGGAGCGGAATTATGAAGGTAACATCATTAAAGTTGAATAATAGCACATTCTCTTATTGAAAATTTCCTTCTCATGATTTCAGTATTGTTCATCCGAAAAAATGGAGATGGAGATCTATTGACCAGCAAAATGAACCCTTAAATCAGATATTATTTTTTACCGTGCCTGTTTACTTTCTTCTCACATAAGTAATATAGCGTGTTGTGATCTAAATTAACATTGCTTTCTATAGTGTAGTCTTGTATTTGGCTAGGTGACATTTTCTTGATTTATTGCCAAAAATTCTGGTGGGTATTGTAAAAAATTTGGTGAGTAATTCGTGTGTTATCCACCCACAAATGTGCACATTAAAATACTCTTCTCCAATTTACAACCAAAATATCAATACCATTATGAAAAACAATATTTTAGTTGGTGACAACTCTAATACCACATCTGGCACACCTTTGGTGCTATTTGTACCATTTAGTGCTATGTGCTATGCTTTTAAAATCAAAGTTGCTGGTGATTGAATGATGGTCTCATAGGTCTCTGCCTGGTGGTTTGAGCAGGGATAGGAAACAAAATCAATTCCGTTTCTTTCTCTCTCTCTCTTCCTCTACCCCTCCTTTCCCTCTCTCCCTCTCAAAAGCTATGAAAGATGGGATTTTATATGAGAGAGGAATTGAATCTTCTGTCCAGGCGTTCACATTCATCAGAGTTGGCAATTTAATTCTTCTCCATCCTCATTATTTAGTAAGAAAGGTGATTAGAAATGATTTTCTCCATGAGTGAACAATGAAGATTTTATTATTAGCATTTGTCAAATGGAATCTCACATATTTAAACTGATCCTCTTTTTTGGGGGGAGGGAAAATTAAGGAATTCCAAGGACAGAGAAAAATCTTCCATAAACAGTTACCAATGTTTTTAAACAGTCAAGATTTTGATACATTTTTCATAAAGCTCATTAAAGCTGATAAAATAGAACACTCTTGATTTCAGAGACCAAACTTTAGACTCTCAGGAAATTCATATCCTTGCAAATGTTCTTATTTGACTCATAAATGTAATATATTGTCAGTTGTCTCAGTAGTGAATCACTGAGAGGCTGCTTCATGTGGTGTCCTTGTTCTTATCAAGGAGGATCTCCAACAAACACACTGATAATTCAAACATTTCTTTCAAATATGGCAGGTTTCTACTTAAGTTTCTTAGCCTAGCATTTTGCCAGTGGTAATTTATCAGTTCATTTCCATCCCCCTCCAAGTAATGCATATGAAAATGATTAATGATTATACCTTTATTTTTATTTCTTTTGGAACTGCCAGCCCTGACTATTTACAGGAGATCATTATATTTTTATAGATCTTAAGCACATCTGCTGAATCAGCAAAGCAAAGAGTTCCAGCAATTTCAGTGATTATAGCTGCATCTTGTGGATATTGCAAGCAACTATTACCAAACCACTTGGGAGAGGGGAACAGGAAAGACCCTGTGTGTTTTAAAGGAGAGTGAGTACAGTGGAAGGTTTAAAATATTGAATGTTATCAAGTGTAATAAAGTGGAGTGCTAAAGCATCCCTCACTTTCTAAAGATCCCCTAAACTCAATACTTTCCCAAAATGAGTTTTCACTGCCAATTTAACTTTCAACCTATAGGTCCAGAGTTGGAAGGGATGTACATCAAATTCTCCTCCAGGGATGCCATCTCCTTCCTAAACATTGATTCACCCAGGGGCCTCACAGCCATCTCCAGAGCATCTTCTGTTGGGATTGATTTCCCAGGTCCCGTTGGTCGTTCTGCTCCATTCCAACTGTGTTATTCACATCCTCTTCGCAGTGAATCTTACTACTCTGCACATTCAGTAGTCTATCTTGGCCTGAGAAGTCTCCCTACTGTTTTTCTTTTTGTATTGAGTTATCAAAAACTTTGCATTTTCTTTCTATCATATACACCCCTATATGGAACTAGCCACTTCTTGGGATTATATATTATTATCAAGCAAGCTAATATTAAACTCTTTCTAAATGGCCACCTACAGTAGTAAGAAAACCTAGATTGGATGTGTTTACCTGGTGTTCAAGACCATCTGTAGTCTGGCCCCACCTGACTCATCTAAAGGTGATTTTGTGTTCTTTCTTCTTGTCAGCATCCTTCCAAGGCAGCCAGACACCCGTATGTCTGGAGTTGTTGCTGCTTCCTCTGTCCTTCTCTCTTTCTCCCACTCTGCTGTGGCTTACGTTGTGCTTCTGCTGGGAAACTCCCAGGGATCCCTCCAGTTCACATTAGAACCCTCCTCTCATTCAATTCACTAAAAACTTACCATATTTCATCTCATACTGTTAAGACAAAGAATCTATCCCAAATGTCTCATGCACTCATAAGTGGGGCTTTTAGAAGGTGATTGGGTCATGGGGATGTTATTGTCGTTGGTGGATTGGTCCACTGATGAGTTTACAGATAAATGTGCTGTTAAAAGATGAGATCTGGTTGGATGGGGGCCTGACCTGGAAGGATGTACCCCCCTCCCTGCTCTTCCTTTCTCTCTGCTTCCTGGACGCCATGATATGAGCAGCTTTTCTCTGCTTGGCTTTTCCACCATGACCTTTCTGCCTTGGAGCCAGCTAACCATGGACTGAAAACTGGAGCCAAAATAAAGGTCTTCTCCTTCAAGTTGCAGACATCAGATTTTGGATCCAGTGATGAAAATGTAACTAAGACACATACCCTTTTCTGTTTGCTTCATTTGCGTCTTTGCTTCATTTCAAGTCTTTGGTCACACTGTAGCTCCATCTTGGGGGCAAGATTGTAGTGTACTCTTTTTGGTGATCTCTAAATAGATGAGCATATTGTAAGGAAAAGGGTGTTTAACTGAAAAAGTGTGAAAGAGAGAGATATTTGTCAAATAAAAGATACCTAAAATGGAAGACTTTTGACTAGTGATTTGCAATTCACCATAATCTGCTTTCACTCTTTCATTCTCTTCTTTCTGATGCCAAGATCATTTTCCAATGAAGTCTGCCTTTCCTGGCATGATGTTTTCATTCCTGCTATCTTGAAACCACATGCAGTTAGGATGATAAAGCAATTTAGACAAACCCATACTGCAACATTAATTTCTTATATCAACTCTCTAGAAATTTCTTTTCAACTCTCTAGGAATGGATGAATTTTATTTAGGCACTGAGTCTGGAGGTTTCTTTCCCCTCAAGTAACTTGGTATTCCTGACTGTTGCTTTATAAAGACTGTTTGCATTTAGAATTTCAGTGGGATAGCTTCTGAAAATGAACAGACTACTGATTCCTGAATTCTGCTTAGACATGATAATGCTTAACATTTCCTAAAGAATAATAGAAAGGTGACCCTTATCAAGGGAAATAGTTTGCTTGCTTTTTGGCAGCACCAAGTTTCTGAGACTCCAACTGAGATTATGAGTCTTAACTATTTGAATTCCTGGATATTTATTCACTCCATCCATTCCTTTAGATGCTAGTTACCATTTCTCTAATTTAGGGCATTATTTTTAATTGCATATATTAGTAAAACAGCTTCTATATATGTCTCCCTTTGTGTCTGCATTTTCTTCTCCCCTCTAAATTCCAACTTTGAAGGGGCCATGATAATGTTATTTCCAAAAGTCAATTCTGATTATGTCCTCCCTGCCTAAAACACATCAGTAGTTTTCCTATCCCTAGAATATAAGGTAGCAAGCCTCCAGGATCTGGCCCTTTTCTTTTTCTAGCTCCATAGCTGCCACTCTCCGCACTGTAGGAATACCAAACTTACGACTACAGGAGAGTTCTCATCCCCGTGCCTTTCAGGGTCTCTTCCTTTGCCTAAAACACTTCCTTCTTCCTTTTTATGAGTTTCATTCTTATTCATCACTTACGATTTATCTCAGTTGCTAACTCTTGGTTACTTCCCTGTTCTCTGCTCTTCTTCAGGTGTCTCTCTTGCAAGCTTTGCTGGCACTCACTATCAACTGACTGCCAAATTCTTGAGATCAATGTCTGTATCTGAGGAAATTCTAGCATAATTCTTAAATACACAGTTTCTGAAGACAAACTGTTTTTGACTAAATCTTGGTTCTACCACTTACTAGTTATGAAATCTTCAGCAAGTTACTGGATCTTCCTATTCTTCATGTTCCTCCTCTGTGAAATGGGACTAACAGTACCTTTTCCACATTGTATAAGATGTGCTATCATGAAGAAATTAGTTAATAAATGTTCACTGCTTAGAGTATTTCCTGGCAATTTGCACAAGAACTTTACAAATATTAACTGGTCATTATTTATACACCCAGAATCTAACCATATATCTGGAACAAAATAAGTATCAAGTACAGGTTTATTTGATGCAAGTCACATACTTTTATATTGTGATAAAATTCATATAACATAAAAATTAACTATTTGAAAAGTGTACAATTCAGTAATGTTTCATATATTCACAGTGTTTTTCAACCATCACCTTTATCCAATTCTAACACATTTTTAATACCCTGAAAGGAAACTGCATATCCATATACCCATTAAGCAGGCACTCCCCATTGCCCCTCTCCTCAGCTGATATATAAGTTTCAGCTGCATTTCCTACAGGGGGGATTCTAAAAATGTGGTGTAGCAGGGCCATGATACAAATATGTTTGTCCTTTAAAACTGCAGCATTCATAAAAGATTGGCCATCAGGATATTAACCCACACCCACTGGGTGGTTAGGTATCATGAAAAAAATTCTCCAAGGTTCCCAGTGTAGTACCAAGTGTGCTATTGCTTATTCCTTTAAATAATACAACATTTCTTTCAAATAGCACAAAAGTAACATTTTTCCTCCAGTCAAGGACTTTAGAAAGAAAGCATTCCACATTGTATAAGATGTGCTCAGTGCAGTCTGGCATTTTGAAGGCCACTGTCTGAAGTATGTAGTGACAAGACAGAAGAGTCCAAAGCAGGTGCTGTTGACAGCAACATTCCTGTGTGCCATCCTTGGCTCTGTGACTACAGAATGACATTGGGTCCCTGTTGAAAGAGCCATTCAGGCGATCTGCTACTCACCAGCTCAGTCCATGCATATTCATAATTGAGAACAACACTGCCTTAATAAAGGACTTTTTGACATTTATTGGGGCCCAGCTATAGCTATTGATTTCTTCACTCTTTCTATTGCCAGCTGCTGTTATGCTTCTGACCCTTTCAAGTTCAATTCCACTCATATAATGAGCTGAGTCCATTTCCTGCCAACCCAGGGTTTGTGTGTGAGAGAGAGAGATTATAGAGTTCCAGATGCTCCCTTTTCTTTGCTCTTCTAGACCTCAGATTATTGATTTATTTTTGTTGATTGTGGTAATCATAGGTATTTTATCCATTAGCCTGATGTTCCTACCCTCACATCACTGTCTATTTCCTTACTATCTTTAGAATCCATACTTTGGCACTGTCCATTTGCTGATGTTAGAATATATTTCAAATTTACTTCTGTCAAGAGAAATTGTAATATTGTCCTTAAAAATGTACTTGCCTTAAAGTAGGCTATACAGAGCTGAATGCATGTGAGAGGAAAATCAAAGAAATTCATTGTGTGTGAAGGGTAGTATCATTTAAAAATCTATTATCAGATTCATTTTTATTTTCTTATTACCTAGAGAGATAAAATTCAATCAGCACTTATATTTAATGCCTCATTTTGGAACTTTTTTTCAACTAATAAAAAATGGAGGTATTTTAGACCAAAGACCCTGAAAAATCCACCCTTTTCTTAATTATCTGAAAAGCCTGTAGGACTCCTGTTGTGGCTCTCAGGCATTGGGGATTTGGCTGTCCCAGTAGCTTTCGGTTGTGCAAACTACATGAAAAGAGAAAAGCCAAAGTTGTCTTTGTATAACTCAAAGGATGGTCAGTGCACTCACTGCTGCATGATTTATGTTTGGGGAAAATTACTCTCTTCCTCAGAAAAGCCAGAAGGGCTAGGATGGTACAATCAGCAGCCACAGGTGCCCAGGGAAGAGATGAGAGACACTAGTCAGGCACTGGTTAATTTTACAGGGTAGAGCAGGCTAGAAGATGAATGTGATTGGCTCTCATGGGTCAGGTGGGTGCTGAGTCTCCCCCTCTTATGTGAGGTTAGAATCAAAATATCACAAAAAGAAGATGGTAGAATTTAATGACTCCTTGGATTTGATTCCATCCTTTGCTACTTTCTAGGAAGGCTGGTCATCCTATGCCCTGGGCAGGTTACCAAGACTTTCCATGCCACCTATAAAATGAGTATTAATATAGCATCTACCTCAGAAGTAGACTATCTGGGAGATTGTCAGATAGGAAGGTCCTCAGTACATTTTAGCTAGTATTACAATGATCACCACTGTTACTGGAAAGTAGTAGAAAGTATAGTGGCTAAGATCATGGGCTTATGTATTGTACTGGCTAGGCTTCTATTCTGGTTCCACCATTTATTAGTTTTTTGTCATGGGTTAAGTTGCTTAAAGTTTCTGTGTCCTGGTTTTCTCATCTGTCTGATGAAAGAGTCTACTGACAGATTCAAGATGTTTTCTTTTTCCCTGGGTCTTGAACCACTCTATTGCTTATATTCTTGGAGAGTTGCAAGAAGACTCTTTATTAGGACACTAAAGGAAAAGAGAAGCACAAAGAAGAAAAAAAATTTTATCATTAGGGTTGAGTATTTTTGGGGTCCGGATCCTAGAAGCCATAAGTGCTTTTGTCTAGACAGCTTCAAGATTTGTATAGGTGTAGAATATATGTGGAGAGCGAAAGGTTGAAATAACCTTCAGAGACCTCTGAGTCTCTTGAGAACATAATGAATCCTGGATATGCAGCTGGCACAAAAACAAGGATGGTTACTTGTAACGAGAGTGGTTAAATAGAAAGAGTTCGAATGTCTGTAATGCAAGGGAATGTTATTCCCGGAGTTGTAAAGATACATTTGACCTTTTCCCTGGAAAATAATTAGTCGCCGAATTATGTACAGAGGAGGGGTTGGGGGTTGTGGAAAAGGTATATAAAGGGCAATAAAGTGGGAAGAGGGGGTCTCTCCTCTGCCTCTCTCTCCTTTTTCTTTTCCTCAGAGGTTTTGTTTTTCTTTCATCCTCTCCCCTCCTCTCAGGTACTGTTCGACTAGTGACGGCTGGCACCGTCACAAATATATATTGTTATTATTATTCCTCAAATGTATATTTTTATAACAGCTTTATTGAGATATAATTCATATACCACAAAATTTACTTTAAGTGTAAAATTCAGTGGATTTTAATATGTTCACAATGTTGTGCGGCCATCACCATTATCTAATTTTAGAACATTTTTATTATCCCCCCCAAACCCCCAAACTAGCCACTTTCCATTTCCTCCAATCCCTCCAGAATCTGGCAAGCACTGATCTCTATTCTGTTTCTATGGATTTGCATACTCTGGGATATTTCATATAAATGGAATCATATAATATGTGGCATTGGGGTCTAACTTATTTCACTTAGCATAATGTTCCTAAGGTTCATTCATATTGCAGCATATATAATTACATACATCATTTCTTTTTATGGCTGAAAAATATAAGATATGATAAAAATACCATGAATTTCAAATTTAAAAAATTATTACAATAAAATACACGTTGCTATTAATTAATCCTTATCAAAACCTCCCCCTTGCTTCCAACACACTTATCTCATCCTTCTTGCCACTTTCTGAAGCAGTTCTGGCAGTTGTCTTTTGTGTCTTTTGTTACACTGTTCAGCCTGCCTCCGTATCCTGAATTGATTCAAAATATTTACCTTTCACAGTCATTTTGACTTTGGAGAAGAGTTAGAAGTCACATGGTGTCAGATCCAGTGAATAAAGTAGATGAGGACACACTGTAATGTTTTTATGAGGCTGCCTTTCTGTTGGATGGCGCTTGGCAGCAGCATTCACTGTATTACTTTTTATCATATGATGTAAAGATACTTACCAAAAAGGACTTCTAGAACTGCTTCAGAAAGTGGCAAGAACGATGGGATAAACGTGGTGGAAATGAGGGGGAGTCTTTTCAGGGGGATTAATGGCACTGTGTCTTTTATTGTAACAATTTAAAAAATTTAAATGTACATCATATTTTTGATCAGTCTTTGTATTCCATTATCTGGTTCATTTCAATGTTTAAATAATACCCACCTCAAACCTCCAATTCATAAAGCATCCTGAATATCTCTCCTTTCTCTTTCCTTTCCTTAATAGAATGGGGCCCTTAGGACTCCCAAGCATTGTTGGGCATGTGAAAAGGAGTGGGTACATATGTACATCCTCTAATGAAATGATGGCAAACCTTTTAGAAATGAGGGCCCAAACTGCAATCCCAAACTGACTTCTTTATCCCAAAGTGCCACAACTGCAATTAAATCTGAATACTGAGATTTTGGTTTAGAAAAAACAATTCATACATTAACATATTTTGCCTTAAAAGTAAAACAACACACGTGCCATAGGTTCACCAACTCTAATGTATATACTAGAGGTTCTGTTCGGGACATATTACCACCAGATATTTGGACCTTAACATACCTTCAGATATTACAGGCCCATCCAATTGTTCCTTCTTTATTCATAACTAAGACAGAAGACTCATTGTCTCCTAGACATAGATATACCAAACAAATTGTAGCTTCCTGTCCTCACATAGATGGGCAGTGTCCTCTGCCTGTAAGGATCCAAAGAAGAGTGCCATCTTGCAAATGTCATCTCACTTCCCTATTATTTCAGTTATTTATAATAGAATGTTTGCCATCCCTCCCGAGATCTTGCTGACCGTGCATAAAGGAGTAGGATAGTGACAAGTTCCCAAAGTAGGCTAACATTTGAATTTAAATAATTTAAAAGATGTGACATTTGGCATTGTAGAGAAATGCTGTTGGTATGAGCTTTCAGATCAGATGAATCTAGGTTTGAATTTCTTAAGTCTATGACCATGAGTCCTTAGCCTCACTCAGTCACAATTTACTCATCTTTAAAATGGCATAAAAATAGTACCTGTCAAACAGAATGGTGGTGAAGATTATCTGAGTTCAGCCCAGTACTTTGTATGTGGTAAGTGCTTAAAAATAGTAATACATAGTTAATCCTACTTTCATTGGCAATAAATCTTTGTACAGTGCTTAATAGTGACTTTGGAGTAGGACAGACATGGATTTGCATAGTAGTTTCATCACTTATTAGCTGTGTGTCCTTGAGTTACTGTGTTATTTGAGTTACTGTGTGTCCTTAAATTTGAGTTACTGTTGCCTTACTTGGAAACAGTCAACTTTATAGGATCATTGAAAGGTTGAAGCAAGATGATGTTTTCAAGTATCACAGCATACAGTTTTGGTTTGACAGACTCTATTACACTGGACCCTTGACTTGCAAACTTAATTCATTTGTGAGGGCTGGCTATAACTCAAGTTGGTCAATTGAAGGCTCAGGCTCTTCTACACAGTCTTCAAAGTCTCTCTCCTGTATCCAGGCAGATCTCAGTGTCCTTAGAGAGACATTGGCCCAGGATTTCTCAATTAACCCCATACAGACAAGGATGTTGTAATGTTCCTTCCAGAACTCGTTAAGAGTTAAATCTGTGTTTGAGACCATTTGGAAGAACAGGCGGCATGCGTTTGGGTTATAACTCAAGACTTTGCTTGTAAGTTAAAATTAAAATAACCCAAGTCGCTTGTATGTCAGGACAGTTATAACTCAAAGGTCTACTGTACTACCAATAAGAAGGAAAGGCATCTTCCAATATCATATTTCCATGGTCCACTAATCTCTTTGCCTTTCCATTGAAGTTAGTATAAAGTCTATCCTACTCTCTAGGGCCTACAAAGCCATGCACAGTCTGGCTCTGTCTCTTTAACGGACTTCATCTCCAGCCACTCTCTTATTTTCTCTCTATTATAGTCACACCCGCCTTCTCCTTAAGCCTCAGCCAGATAAAGCCCTTTTTTGCATCACGGTCTTTACCTGTGCTGTTCCATGTGTTCCCATTGGTGACTCCTTCTGGTCATTCAGGTTTCAATTTGAGAATTACCTTCTCAAAGAGCCCTTTATCAATCACCCAATATTGGTTTTCAGTGTCACAGTCACTCTGTTTTATTACTGCGTATTTTCTCTAAAGCATTTGTTGCTTTCTGAAATTATCTTCTTTGTCTTCCTGTTTATTGTTAATTTCCTCCAATAGAATAGAAACTTCATGGGGACAGCCACTTTATCTGTTTGTTCATTGCTGTATTACAGCACGTAGAACAGGACTTGTAGAAATTAGAATAAATATCTGTTGAATACATGGATGGATGGATGGATGGATGGTTGGATGGACAGACATGGGAGAATTCTGTACTCTGACTAGGAGGTCCATCATGGTATGGACCTACCTGCAGATTACATGACAACAAATCATTAGAATAGATTATGTATCTAAGAGGAAAGAATCAAATGTACTCTCCTTCTGCATAGCACCTCTCATTTAAAGCTACATTGGATATCTAAAAATATGCTTCAACCACATGTGTGACTCTGCAAGTTAAATCTATTTATTTTTACATTGAAGAACTCAGATAATCTCCTGTGCCATCTTTCTCATTTTGCCAATAGAAGCAGGTTTGGAGTGCTTTCTAACTTCAGTTACACAGGCTTTAGGAGGCATTGGGAGTATTAGATGCCTGAATTGATAATGAACCCAAGTTGGAGAAATAGTTTGCCTATAAACTGATGTATGCAGATGGTGAGTCTACTGGCATAAATCACAAAGTCCACAGAGGAGCCTAGATTTGACAATTTTGTTGTATATGGGAAGTTATTAAAAAATAATTGAGGGTCTTTGGAAAAATAAGCAATGGCAATCTGCTGTTCCTGCAGAATTAACAAAGGCAGAATGTCCTTGACTGAGGCACTTTTCTTCTTTTTTTGCTTTGAAAAAGTTAACAGTAAGCAGGAGAAGGTCTGAAAGTACATTCTTTTATGACTTGATGATCCCTGATGACTGAGCTTACCTGAATTAGAAAGTTTTGGATTTTCTTCTGAGCCTCAGTTATCTCCTGATCAAGACTTCTTATGATTTGTGTTTCTTGGGGTTCTCTTAAAAGGCCTGAAAATTGGTATGATGACAAACTAGAAGAGATTTTGATTCATAGAAATCCA
The DNA here is from genome assembly GCF_000247695.1 of Heterocephalus glaber. The sequence continues at coordinate 1,596,458 of NW_004624895.1, read as the reverse complement.
TTTGTAGATGCCCCCTTATTTTCTGATTCAAGTGTTTCTTTTTATTAGTATATCTTTGCAATACATAATAGTTATGTTTTGGGGGGTAACTGGTACATGTATGTAACATACTTTGATCATTTTCAATCCTTTACCCACTCCCCATTACCTCACCCCTCCCACCTAATCTCCTTGCCTATCTCCAAAATATTTGCCTTCTTATTTCCTACCATTTCTCCTTTATCGTACTCATCAATTTATTTATGTTTTAGGTTTCCCTTGTAAGAGGAACCATATGATATTTCATTTTCTGTGTATGACTTATTTTACTCAACGTTGTGGTCTTATATTCCATCCATTTTCCTGCAAAGGACATGATTTCATTCTTCTTTATGGCTGAATAATGTTCCATTGAATATATACATTCCAGTGAATATATATATATATATATATGATTTTCTTTATACATTCATCTGTTGATGGACAAGGATTTCTTAATGTAAATGTTTCTGAACCACACTTTGAGAAACACTGATTCAGAATTTCAGCAGAGTCTAGAAACGAAGGTCATTCACAGATTAAGTTGGAGAGAATATACAGTCTAGAAAAGGGCAACAATATAAACATGTATGGAAAGTGGAGCATCTTTCCAACTTATTAAACATATATCAGAACCATGATAAGAACCAGAGCTATGTTTTAAAATGCAGATGTTCTGGCCCCCAAGTTCAACACTTTTGATTCCATGCATCTTCTGAGGGACTCATGGAAATTAATTTTGAGAAATGCCCAGCCAGGTGATTTTGACACAGGTGTGGCATGTATCACATCTTTGAGAAACATGGCCTAGTTTCACGATAGCTTTGTGTAGATGTGGAAAATAATGTTTAGAGAACAGAGAAAATTGTTAGTTAAAATTACCCATTCTGGGAATGTTGCAAAAGATTATTGTTTCTAAGGTGAGCTCTGAGTCATGCTCTTTAAAGTCTCTTCTAATTTGTACTTGGCTATAAATTCAATACTTTTTTTATGATACTTGAAAGAGCTGCGTAATTTCATGGTGTGCCCATTACTGCTGGCATTAAAAGGATGACTATTACGGTTACTTAATACATCTTCCCTAGTTTCTTAATGACTGTGAAGTGCATAGCGTAAGTGCTACCTTGTTTGCATGTAGAGCACATATGCAGAAATTGAACACCTGTTCTTTTTGGTATAAAGATGACAGGCAGAGCAGCTTCCATCTTCCTTCAGGCGCTGTCACTGCCATCTTTCCTCTTGCCCCAGATGTTTGGATCACATAAAAAAGAATAGCACATTTACCCCTGTGGATCTCTAGGTACCCTTGAGCTCTAACTTTAAAATTTGCTAAATCTTGGAAGACAGCAGGAAGAACACACTGGCTAGGATTCTAAAGAACTACTTCAAAAATTTGATTAGGGGAACTGATGAATGTATCTACTAATATAAATGTTCTCTTCCACCCTCAAATTGAGATGGAAGTGTGTAAGAGGTGGTGGTTCACCACCCTCAGGGAACTGCCTTAGTTTCTGTACATTGCCCCTACATTTAATGAAGGACCATGATATGGCAATCATGGGGAAAATGTCTTATAGATTTATCATATTGCTTTGTCTCCTGATTCCTCACATTCAGAATTCTTGCAGTAGATGTACCACAGAAAATGATCTGTGGAGGAATGAAATGTGCATTTTCTATCTACAATTTCCTTTCCCCATAAGACTTGCGAGTGAACCACTAGAGTGAGATAAGAAAGTTATAGTAGTTAATATGCATTAGAGTTCATGTCTCCTGTCTGGATTGCATGGGGTAGGGAATGCTTGGGCATGAGTACAGTCCTTCATTCCTGGGTGAAAGAGAGATAGAGAGAATAGCAGGATGAAGTGAGTAAGCTGATCAGCAGGAAAACGGTGAGTGCTAACCCTCCCCTCCATTTTAGAGAGTGGCCAGAAGCACCAAATCCTTTAATTTAATCCTTTTCCTGTCCTGGCTAGGACAAAGTATTCTCTGTTTAAGTATTTCTTGGGGTTTTTGAGGGTGGGGGGATGGGTGCATACATTAATAGATTTAGTGATTTTTGGTATGTGAGGCATCTTGCCAATTATTTTGCATAAGCAGTGTCAAAATGTCACAAATGCTTTGTTCCCCTTCTCATTACACACATACCTTTCCTGCATGGAGATTTCCTACAATCTCTGAAGGAGCGACATCTACATAGAGATAGTAGACATGAGGATAGGGGTACAATGGGGGGCAATTTACCATATAGGTTGATTTTTAAAGCACTCATTTAGGCTTAATAGGATAATTATTGAGATAATTATTGAAATAAATGGCATGTCATGTAAATAATTGAATATTGCATAAACAAAATATAGCAGCTATAATTATAATTCTACAAATACCTTAATAGGTGTACAAAGAGAAATCAGTGATCCACAAAGTATTTTACCAAAAGTCAATATTTCAAGAAATCTATAAGATATCTCAGAATGTAAATAACTGTCACTTCTCTAGTTATTCTCTAGAATATCTATAGTAAATAGAATGTGGTCTTTGTGGTATTACCTTTTTCTCAGTTTGTCTGAAGAGTTTTGTCAGTTGACAACATGTCCTGAACATTTACTTTATGCGTTGGCCTGTACTGAGTTCTATGGGAAATGTATTTTATGGTATTAATAGTTAACGGCATTATAATAAGTATTGGCTAGATGCTTTACAGATATATTATAAACTGTGGATATTAAATAATATGGGACTTTAAATAAATTTTACTTAGGTTACTAGAGTATTACAGAATAAACTATTATGGGACATTTTAGTCAGACGGTATATAGAAGTGTTTATTAATCAGCATTTCATTGCTGCAACCAAATACCTGACACACAGAACTTAAGGAGGAGATGTTTAATTTGGCTTATGGTTTCAGAGATTTCAGTCCACTGTCAGCTAGCTCCATGGCAGAAATATCATGGCAGAAGGGTGTGATGGAAAAAGCTGCTCAACTCATGGCAGCTAGGAAGCAGAGAAAGGGGGAAGAAAGCAGAGAGAAAGGGGCCAGGGGCCAAATAGAATCCCAAGGTCACATCTCCATGACCCACCTAGACATTCACAGATGTGTGCTTTACTAACCTCCTAGGGCTCAAGCCAGTCAAGTTGACGATCAAGATTAACCATTACAAATCGTTTATCATCTTTCAATGTGTCAGAAATAAGAAACTATGTTGTAGAGTAAAGCCTCTGGACTTTGAGTCAAAACCAAGCTCTGCCATTGCTAGCTATGTGACCTTGAGCAAGCTTTCTCACCTCTCTGATTCTCATTTTTCTTGTTTGCCAAAAGGAAATAACAATGATGCCTGATGTCATAGTTGATGTTGGAGATGGAAAAAATCAAATAGGAAATAGGAAAGTACATAATGGATAGTAAAAGCCTAGTCAATTTTCATTTTCATTTTCCTTCTATAACCATGAAGTTTTCAAACAAGGGGTTGACTTCATCAAAATTTCCAGTTTTAAAAAAATGCTAATGGTGAGAGCTGTGGAGCACCTGCGAGGTTTGTCTTTCAAATTAATTCTCCAGAACTCAAATAATATTTAGTACCTGGAAATAGTAATCATTATTACAAAAAATTATAAAACCCATCTACTTATTTATTTATTCAACAACAATTGCTCCTTGGCTACCTACTAGCTTCTACAAAATTTGCTGGATGCTAAATATACAATTATCAGCAATACAGTTATCATTCAGAGAGCTTGTACCCTAGGTTGTTTGTAGGGTAATCTACTTGGTGCTAGAGAAACCTGCACTATGGCCTTGGAGTATTTATACTGTGTTGGAACCACCTTAGTTTCTCTCTGAAGTAGGATAAATTTTTACTGGAAAAATAATACAGAATAATGCAAAATAAAATAGTGCAGCTGAGTTGACCAGGCACGGGTATATAAAAATAAATCATACAGTATGATACAGCTGAGCACTAATTGTGACACAGATTACACTGGAAGCATTCAAAGGAAGAAATGATCAGTGAAGGTTATTTATGATCTAATTTGTTCTAGAATGATGGTGGTAAGGAAGCTGTTGACCTAAACTTGGGTCAGGCTTTATAGTGTGAGCAGGACTTAGATGTCAGGGAACAAGGGGGTGATGAACAATGAGCAAGGACAAGGAGGCTTAAATGTTTGTGGCAAGTTTAGGAAACAATGCATGGACTACTTTGACCAAAAGAGATTTTTATCTGGGATGTGGTTATGTAACTGGCAGTATATAGTTGATGTAGATAGGAACTTTTTATTGGATGCAATTGAATATCAAGTCAGGAGTTATAATTTGAAGTTGTTTTTCCAATGAAATTGTTTAAATAAAGAGATAATATTCACAGAATGATATTTTTGAAGATGGAGATTTCAAAGAGTATGCTGAGTTGCTTGGGTGCATATTAAAGTTATTAGTAATGAGGAATTGCAATACTGCCCACTCAAGGAGATAGAATTCGGGTGGTAGAAATGGTTCAGCAATTCTACATCTCAAATTTATTCCAAGCAATTAATTAGACAACAATGTCAAGATATGTGTCCAGAGATTTATTCCAACATCCTCAAAAGTTTCTAAAATAAATAAAACATCACAAGTGCAGTTGAAATATCCTATTTTAACCCCTCCTCTTCCATATCCCATTTGATTTCTTGTCCATGCTAGGAGTGCTATCATAAATCTGGCATTAGCTATCTCCATGAATATTTTTATATTTTCACTACCATGTATGCATCCACAAACAATACCAAGAGCTACTTGCAAAAGGTAAGATTTATATAAATGGTATCATACTGTCATATTCTTCTGCAACATCACTGTTCTTGAAATATATATGTATCTTTTGCTGAGTATTTCTCTAACTTTAGCATGCATCAGAATACCTTGGGGGATTTGTTAAAACACACCTTACTGCTGCCCAACTCCAGAGTTTTTGATTTTTTTCTCTTAAATTCTTTTATTAGTACATTTTAGGTATACAGTACATTTACGTTTATCATTGGGTGCTTGTACCTGTACATGATGTATATTGGTTCTTCTTTTTTCCCATTCCCTGTGCACCCTTCACCCCCTTCACACTTCCCTATTTACATAGACTTCATTTCCATATTTCTTTCTCTTCTCATAATTTTTGCTTTCCCTTCTTTCCTTTCCCCTTCCCCTCATACCACCCCTACCCCTTTGGACCTTTTCCTATTTCAAAGCATCAATTGTTAGTTATTAATCCTTTTAATCCTTATTTATACTCTCAATCTCTCACACTAGAGAAACTATTCGGTATTTACACATGTGTGTCTAATTTATTTCACTTAAGAATATGGCCTCAATATGCATCCATTTAGCTCTAAATGTCTCTACTTTCTCATTCTTTATGGCTGAGTAGTACTCCATTTTATAAAAAAACCCACATCTTCTTTATCCAGTTTCCAGTTGATGGGCACTTGGGCTGTTTCAAAGCTTTAGGAATTACAAACTGTGCTGCTATAAACATGGGTGCACATATATTGCTGCAGTATGATTCTTTTGGGAAGATACCCAGCAGGGGAATAGTTCGGTCAAATAGAACCTCTAGCACTCATTCTTTGAGGTGTCTCCATACTGATTTCCACAGTGGTTGCACCAGCCTGCACTCCCACCAGCAATGGAGAAGGGTTCCTTTCTCCCCAC
>NW_004624895.1:1572420-1589224 GCF_000247695.1 Heterocephalus glaber | reverse complement strand
TTTTCTGCATCTATTGAGCTGATCATATGGTTTTGTCCTTGACTCTGTTAATATGGTGTATTACATTTATTGATTTATGCATGTTGAACCATCCTTGCTTCCCTGGGATAAATCTGACTTCGTTGGGGTTTATGATCTTCTTGATGACCCTCTGTATTCTGTTTGCCAGTATGTTGTTGAGGATTTTTGCATTTATGTTCATTAGGGAGATTGGCCTGTAGTTCTTTTTTGGGGTTGGGTCTTTCCCTGGTTTTGGGATCAAAGTAACACTTGCTTCCAGGAATGAATTCGGAAGCCTTGTTTCCTTTTCAATTTCCTTGATGAGTTTAGCGACTAATGGAAATAGTTCTTCTTTGACTGTCTTGTAGAATTCAGCAGTGAAGCCATCAGGACCTGGGCTTTTCTTTGTTAGTAAATTTTTAATTACGTTTTCATTTTCACTCATTGTAATTGGGGTGTTTAGAATTTCTATATCTTCTTCATTTAACTTTGGCAATTCGTATGTATTTAGCAATCTGTCCATTTATTCTCTGTTTTCCATTTTATTAGAGTACATGTTCTTGAGGTAGATATTGATGATGCTCTGGATTTCTGCTGGGTTTGTTGTGACTTCACCTTTTTCATTCTTAATTGCATGGATTCAAGCCTTTTCCTTCCTTTTATTGATAAGGTTGGCTAAGGGTTTAGTGATTTTATTTATTCTTTCGAAAACCCAACTCTTTGATTCATTCATTTTTTATATCATTCTCCTAGTCTTCATTGCATTGATTTCTGCTCTGATCTTTATAATTTCGTCTCTTGTATGAGCTTCAGGTTTTTTATGCTCTTCTTTTTCTAGGAGCTTGAGGTTTTGCATTAGCTTATTTATTTGATTTCTCTCTGTTTTCCTAATATGAGCATTCACTGCTATGAATTTCCCTAGTAGAAATGCTTTCATTGTGTCCCATAGATTCCTGTATGTTGTACTGGAAATAGCATTTACTTGTAGAAACTGTCTAATGTTTTCTTTAATTTTCTCTGTGACCCATTGGTTGTTCAGGAGGGTGTTATTTAACTTCCATGTGTTTGTGGGAGTTTTGCAGTTTCTTATGTCATTGATCTCCAATTTTATACACTATGATCTCATAATATACAGGGGGTGACTTCAATTTTTTTTACATCTACCTAGACACATCCTATGAGCTAGCATGTGGTTTATTTTGGACAATGACCTGTGTGCAGCCGAAAAGAATGAGTATTCTGATTGTGTGGTGTGGAACACTCTGTAAACGTATATTAAGTCCATTTGTTCAATAGCTTGGTTCAGTTGTACAATTTCATTGTTAATGTTTTGTCTAGATGATCTGTATATTTGTGATAATGGGGTATTGAGGTCCCCTACTACAACTGTATTAGTGCTCATTTGGTTTTTCATGTCCGTTAATATTTGTTTTGTAGTTGGCGGCATTGGTATTTGGTGCATATATATTTATGATTGTCATCTCTTCCTCTTGGATTGTTTCCTTCACAAGGATGTAATGACCATCTTTGTCTCTCTTAATTAATTTTGGTTTGAATTCTGCTTTGTCTGAAAATAAGATTGCTACCCCTGCTTTTTTTCTGAGTTCCTGTGTTATGGAGAACTGTTTTCCATCCTTTTACTTTCAGTCTATGAATTTCTTTTTGAGTTAGGTGTGTTTCTTATATACAACATATTGCTGGATTTTGCTTCTTAATCCATTCTGTCAGTCTATTTCTTTTTATTGGTGAATTGAGGCCATTATCATTGATCGTTATAATTGATAGATATTGACTCATCATTGTCATGATTTACTATTGTTGGCTCTTTTATTTCTTTTTTTTTTTCCCCTTTCCCTTTAGTTTCTTACCTTTCCTGGTGGCTTCCCTCTGTTGGCCCTCATGGAGTTGTAACCTTCATTATCTTTTTATAGGATATTGCTTAGAATTGTTTGGAGTGTTGGTTTGGTGTTCATGAAATTTCTCAGGTGTTCTTTTTCGTGAAAGTATCTAATTTCCCCATTGATTTTGAAAGATAATTTTGCAGGATACAACACTCTAGGTTGGAAGTTACTTTCTCTTAGGGCGTGAAATATTTCACTCCATGCTTTCCTTGATTTGAGGGTTTGTGTTCAGAAGTCTGGTGTGATTCCGATAGGCTTTCCTTTGTAGGTGATTTCTTTCTTTTCTCTAACTCCCGTAGGAATTTGTTCTTCTGTTGGGTTTCTGGGATCTTGACTATTATATATCTCAGCGTAGATTTTTTTGATCATGGCTAGCTGGAGTTCTATATGCCTCATTTATCTGTATGTCCAATTCTCTACCTCTGTTTCGGATGTTTTCTACTGTTACTTCTGTGAACAGTTTTTTTATGTCAATTGTACTTTCTCCTGTTTTTTCTTGGACTCCAATCAGTCTTATGTTATTCTTCTTTGCATCATCTAGCAGTTGTGAATTGATTTCTCCTGGTCCCTTACTATTTTTAGGGAATCTCTGTTTTCATGGTCCTTAACCGCAATCCTGTCTTGTATATCTGATATTCTATCTTCAGATTCCCTTAATCTACTATGCATGCTTTCAATGGAGTTTTTAATCTCCTGAATATCTATTTGAATCTGTTTCATGGTTTCCATTTCTTTCTTATGCTGGCCATTCATGGCTTCCAGTATGTTTCTGAGGTCATCTATTTTTTTTATCTGTTTCTGTTCTAAAGCCTCTAATCATGTCTTTCACTCTTCTCACCATCTCTGTAGTTATCTGGGAGATGATTTCTGCTTTTGATTTTTGTAGAGCCTCATTCACCTGTTTTGTTTCATCCTGTGCTATCAATTCAGGGTGTCCAAGTGGTTGATTATCAGACTTTTCCATCTGGTTTCCCCCAGAATTTGCCTTTTGTGGGGTGGAAGTCTGAGTTTGGGCTTTGCTTAAATGTCTTCTCATTTTTGTTTTTGGTACTGTCCTTGGTTTAGTTCCCGGGTTGATACTTTGAAGTTACTTATTGTAAGTATCTTTGTTGCTTGTAGTTAGAACACTTATGGAATGATTGCTTCTCAGAGGTATCTTCTAGATATAGCTGGTCTTTAGGTTTTGCTTCTCTAATGGCTCTGAGGCTATCTCATTTTCATTATAGCAGGAAGGACAACTGATTAGATTAATCACAACACCTTAACCCTAGTAATACAATCAGCAACAAAATAGCATCCAGTAACTCTTAGAAAATGACAATTTGTGGTAGTTATTAATCTATCACCTTTAACTGTGTGAATTAAATCACAATCAAGGACCAACCCAACATATGTTTATAGTGAATAAACTCTTCCTTATAGCAACTTTACCCTTAGGGATGGGGAGTTAGAAGGAGTTGGGGAGGGAGGAATAGGTAGGTAGAGGGATAGGGGAAGATTAATAGTGAGACCAGAGGGCACAGATGAGAGAAGGAAAGAGATGAAAAATAAAGTAGAAATGCAAATTAGAGCCAGAACAGGAACACAAAGGGAGATGAAGAACAATGTATGAGAGCAAGGGAGCTAGGGAGAGAGAGAGAGAAGAAACAGAGAAAACAAAAGAAAAAAGAGAAAAAGAAAAATTTTAAAAAAGTAGAAAAAGAAGAAAAAAATTAAAAATAAGAGCAAAAAAGTCATAGTACTTTTGAAAATAACAAATAAAAGATAAAAATGAAGGGCCTCCTTCAAGGTATGTCTCTGCTGTCAAAATAGACAACATGGGTCACAGTGTGCAGTTATAAGTCAATGAGTCTCAATAAGCCAGTCACAGACCTGTGAGATTCAGGCAGATTTCTGGCTGCAAGTCCCAAGTTGAGCTCCCTGTCCTCCTGCAGGTTTGAACTGTGCAAGGTTCTATTGCAGGTTCCAGCTGCTCTTCCCCTGAAGATCATCCAGGTTCAGATGGGAGGTGATGATCCCTCCAACTTACCAAGTATGGTGGACACTTATTCTCTTGTTGATGGAATTTATGTTGTTTCCAATTTTTCACAGTTACTCTGTTGTAGAGAACACTGTTGTATATAACTCCTTATGCCCATGTGTAAGATTTTTTTTTTTTTTTACCGTAGATGTACCTAAGAGAAATTGCTGGATGGTATGAAATGGAAATCTTGAACTCTGAGATACTACCAAATTATTTGAAGTGGTTGCAACCATTTACAGCCCAACACTATATACCTATGTGCCAAATTTCCAGTTGTTCTACATCCTTGCAAAAACATGGTAAGGCCATTTTTAAATTTTAGTAGTCTGTTGCATATCCCATTTTTTTAATTCACACTTCCTTGCTCACTGGGAGAAGTTGAATTTTTTTTGTTTTATTGTCCAGTGGGCTTATATACATTTCTCATTGTTTTAAATCACTACTGTCCGATCGAAATATTACAATTTTTTAGTAAGCACATTAAGGGAGGTAATAAGAAATAGATGTTTATTTTAATAATATTTTATCTTTAGCCCATACATCCAAAATGTTATCATTTCAACATTTAGTCCATATAAAACTTATAAATGAGATACTTTACATTAGTTTTTCATGTCTTGTTGTCAATATGGTATTTCACACTTCTTACTTTACACCTTAGTTTCAGTCAGACACATTCCCAAGGCTCAACTGCCTATGTGGCTAGTGGCTTTCATAACGGACTGTGTAGTTTTAGTGTCTGATGGTTTTTAGGTTATACAAGCTGCAAAATAGTTTCACCCACTCTATTATTTGACTTTTCACTTTGTAAATATTGATTTATACTGTACAGAACTTTTTACAGTAACATTTCTGATTATTTCCTTTATGATTTGTTTTTCGCGTCTTGTTTAAGAAAGCTGTATTATCCTAACATCATAAAAACACTCCCCAAAATTTTCTTCACCAAATTTTTACTTTTTCTTTTACTATTGAAGAGTTTAATAAAATGTGAATTAATGTTTATGAATGTTTCAAGAGGGGAATCTAAGTTTTTTCCTGTGGTTTTCCATTGAGTGAAACAATCACTCAGAACCATGTATTAAATATTCAATTATTTTCTATTTATTTATACATCAAGTGTCCACAGAGTATTTGTTTCTGTGTTCCCCATTCTGTTCCACTGATCTGTCCTGTATCAATATCATAGTGTTTTAACTACCATACATTACAAAATAAGCTTGATACATGTTAGAATCTCTCTACTTGCTTTCCATTACATTCTTCCTTTTCTTTTTTGAGAGGGTGGGTGGGTCTTCTGTTTTACATGAATTTTAGGATTAACTTATCAAGTCCCACACAAGCTCACTTTAGGATTTTGATTGGATCTGTATTGAATTTATATTCAATATAGGAGAAATAAGATTGTTATGAGAGCAAACTCCACCATCCAATGTTGTCTTATTTCTTCACCTGTATGAGTCTTCTTTCCTATAAATAAAGTTTTGTAATTTTTTTCAGAAAGATATGGCACACACTTTATTTCCAAATACCTTATAGTTTTTGTTACTGTTGCAAATAGTATACTCCTGAAAATTTGTGTTTCCTAATTTTCATTGCTAATGTCCAAGAATGTAATTAATATTTTATGTTTGTGTGTGTCTTTGTAACACATATATTACAATCTTAGTGAATCCTATTTATTTTAAAATTATAGTGAGTTGTACTTGCTTTTCTTTGGCATAGGGTTCCATGAGCTTAGACAAATGCATACAGTTGCAGAACCACCACCACCAACCTTCCTATAATTCTCCCACATTTTTTCATTTTACTGCCTTATCACAAACCTTCCCCCCATTTCCAGCCTCTGGAAATCATTGATTCTTTCTTTGTCTCTATGGTTTTCTTATTTGCAAAATAACATAAAACTGGAATCATAGAGTTTTTAGCTTTTTGAATCTCAGTTCTTTCCCTTCACAACATGCATTTAAGATTTATCTGTGATGTTGTGTATTTTCATAGTTCATTGCTTTTTTATTGCTGAGTAGGATTCCATTGTATGGATGTACTATACTTATTCATTCACCAGTGGAAGGGCTCTGAATTGTTTCCAGTTTTTCATGACTATAAATAAAGCTTCTATGAACATTCACATACATGATCTTGTATGAACTGCAATTCTCATTTCTCTTGGAAAATATCTAGGAGTAAATAAATTCTTGGCTTTATTAAAAATCTGTTAAACTCTGTACCAAAGGGTCTTCTGTATAGTTTTAAATTGCTAGCAGTAAAGTAAAAGAATTCCAGTTGCTCTGCATTTTTGCCAGAGCTGGGTATTGTTTTTCTTATTTGTTTTGTTCTTGGCCATTGAAGTACTATGTAGAGATATTTCATTTTATTATGAATTTGATTTTCTGTAGTGATAAATGATATTGAACAGGTTTTTCTATAATTATTTTCCATCAACATATCTTCTTTGGTAAGTGTCTGTTAGGATATTTTTCTCAGTCTTAAAATTGCTTTGCTTTCTTATTGCTAATTTTTGAGAGTAAGATACATATTCTGCACAGAAGTCCTTTGTCAGATATGTGATTTACAAATATTTTCTTCCAGTGCACTGATTCTCTTATAGTTGTTTTATTAATGTATTTCCTAGGGCAAATATTTTAAATTTGGATGGAGTCCATCTCATCAGATTTTAAATGGATTATGTTCTTGATGTCATGCTTGAGGACTCTTTGCTCAACTCTAGATCACAAAGATTTTTTTCCTATGCTTTCTTCTATTAGTTTTATAGTTTTGCTGTACATTTAGTTCCTTGATTCATTTGGGGTTAATTTTGGTGTGGAGTGTGAGGTATGAATTTAAAGTCACTTTTTGACATATAGATATCCAAGTTTTCGCACACCGTTTGTTGAAAAGACTATCCATTATCTATTTGATTGCTCTTGCACCACTGTAAAAATCAACTGTGTATGGGGATATTTCATATATTTTATTTTTTAAAACTATACAATAAACTTTATGTACATTTTTTTACAAAGTAACACTTTTTAAAATAATATAACTGGATACAAAAATATACACTTTAGAGAAATTCACATCAGTAATTGTATAAAGCTCTCCTTTAGGGTCCTGAAAATTTAGGACAAGCATTAGCTTTGTAAATAAAGTGTTACTGTGACAGTCCTGAAAGGCCACTGTATATATTTATCTACACATAGATTATCACATTGATATTTTCAAGGCTACCAGCTTTACTAATATAATTTTTAGATTATGTATCCAAGTGTTGAGGTTCTGATGATTATGCAAACAAAAAGATAGTGGTATAAAGAAGTAACTAGAAAACAAATTTGAGCCTGCATTTATTTACAGGCTCTCGCCATCCTAATTTAAACTCTAAATGACTGATATTTTCTCACTTCAAAAACAGTAGTATGTCTAAAATAAAATTACTGCAAACAAGCTTGAAGCATGATTCAGATTTAGTACAATTTTCTTAAATTTTTTGTTTTTTAGTGCAAACAATTCATTTACCATTTATTTTAGTGCATCTGCATTAAGGCTTTGAATTATTTGACCCAAGATTTTACAATATTAAAAATTGGACTCACGATTTTACAATGTTAAAAACGAACGTGTCCACAATCATAATACCTATTCAGTCTCACTGAGAGCATGGAGTTAAAGCTCAACACCATAAGGAAATGGTAGCAAAGAAATATATGCTAATATCTAAGAAGTTGCATATATAGTTTTTAATTAAAGGATGTGTAATAAAACAGTTTAGTGGCAAGAAATTGGTGCTAATAAACAAAAGTTTTCTTTTCAAAAGAAATTGTAACATCTTTCGAAAACTGTCCAGTTCTTTCAGTTCTTTTTTTAGTTCCCACAGAGTTCATGCAAATACATTTCTTGAGACAATCTTAAAGTACACGGTAGATGGAAATGGAATGTACATCCAGAACTACAGGTGAAAACTAAGACCTGGGTGCCGATAGAAAAATCTTCCTGATTTCAGTCATCACACATTTGTTTCCTGGAGTAAAGGTTCTTTGGCCTCTCCTGGTGCTTGTGTACTATGAGGATGGTTGTGGCTACCACAGTGCTTTCTCCAACTGCTGGACCTTAAGCTTAAATTGGTATGTTCTGGAATAAACAAAGCATCAAGCAGAGCCAACAGTACCACACAAGCTCCAAAAAGGAAGGGAGGCCCAGGGATGATGGAATTCTGTTCAAAGTGGTGCTGAGGGCTTGTGTTTGTCCCCAAGTCTGTTCCTGTTATTGGCAGTTCTTTAAATTCCACGTGGAATATGTAGAAAATGAATCCATAAAGGGCTGGCCTCAAGCCATTGCATAATCCTTGAATTCCTGTTATCATTCCTTGAACAACACCCTGTTGGTCAGCATCAGCAGTTCATAAAACCAGTGTGCTAACAGCTGGAAAGGTAATGCTAGACATGGTTGCTACAGTCCCAGCAGCCCACATCATACAAGGTTCTGAACCAAATCCATACCATGCCAGCTGTAATATTTGAAATCCCAGACCCAGTAAAATGGTGTCTTATTTCCAGTTGAACTCATAAGTAAACTCAGGACTATGGTCTGTGCAATAATGGGAGGAATGCCAAGGACTGCTATAAACACTTTCACAATTTCTGGTAAAAATTTCATGATCTGTCTGAGGTATAAAAAAAAAGCTGGAATATTGGTCTGCCTCTGGTGGTAGGAGAGAAACACAGTAATGCAGATGATCAGTACTAGCGAATCTTGACCCCCTTTTTTCAAGGATGTAAAAGGGTCAGCTTGTTCCCAGGAAATGGGGGCTCCCCATGATGTTGGCCGTATCTTTTCAGGCAATAACTCAGGCACAACAACAAGAATAAAACAAATATTTAGCAAAGCTATTGCTGTAGCTGTGACCACCACTAAGCTGTCTCCATACACTCGTCCAAGGTAAGCTCTAATAGCAGAGCTGGTGACTAGACTTGCAGCAAATGTTGCTGAAACCAATCCATAAGCCATACTTCTTTCATGCTCTTGAGTTATATCTGCTACATATGCAAATACCATGGAGAAAGTAACTGCAAAAACCGAGATAACAGCAAACTGTTATCAGTTAACTGCAGATAACAGATAACTGTTACAGATAACTGTAAAACAGAGATAACAGCAGAGTACCACCATGGGCTGATCTTCATTAAAGGAATTGGGGCACATGTGAAAAATAAGGTGAGCAGCAAGAAGGATTTTCGGCTCCAAACATCAGAAAAAGCACCAATAAGTGGGACACTGAGGAATGACAAGAAGCCCTTTACTCCTTGAATTATGCCATTCATCAGAAATGTATGTTTTGGGAAGGTTTCATGTAACAGCATGCCTCCATCCTTAATGATGATCTTCTTGGCCAGCATGATACTGCCCTTCAGGGCCTGTTTCTCCTTCTTCCCCTGGGTCATTTTACCATCCTGGACTCCTGGTGCTGCTGCAGCCACTCCTAGGGCGGCCGGCCCCAGCAGCGAGTGCCATCCAGCCACTACTGCCGGGCCGAGCCGCTCTGGGCGCCCGCCCTCATTTTTTTTTATTAACAAGCTTTCTTGATATAATTTATATATCATGAAGAGCACCAATTTCAAGTATACAATTCGATGGTTTTTACTATATTTACAGAGTTGTACAACCATCAGCATGATCTAATGTTAGAACTTGCTCATTATTTCCCAAAGAAAATTGTTGCCCACTGATAGTAATCCATCTTCCCTCCCCAACCCTTCTCCAGCACAGCGTTTAACAGGAGTAGAGTTGGAGAACATCTGTGTCTTGGTTCTAGCTTTAAAATCAATGTTTGTCATGTTATCCTACTAAATGTGATGTTTACTGTCAATTTTTGGTAGATATACTTTATCAGGCTAAGGAAGTTCCCTTACGTTTTTATTTTGATGGGAGTTTTAATTTTTTTTTCGTGAAATAGTACTTTCAGTCTTTTTGTTCCTGTATGGATATTTTTTTATCTCAATTTTTAAAAATCTTAGATACATCTTTATGCCTCATTTCCAACTTTGCCATTGTATGTGTGTGAGCATTAAAATTGAAGATTTTAAGATTCAAAAGAGATCAACAGACATCCTTAAGATACTCCTAAGACTATTCTAATATCAGGTCATATGCTTAGTGTTCTGGTTTTCAGGTATCATTTCATTTTTGCTCTCTGGTGATTTCTTCTATTTCAGGAGAGTTCAGCTGAGCATTTAGAGGTCTGACTCAAATTCCTTACTTCTAGATACTGATACTAGAAAGATTTTAAGGATCCCTAAGCCATTATGTTATTTATAAATGAAGACTTTCACCTCTCTTATATATAAAAAAACTGGACAAAACTCAAATATTTTTCTAATATCTAGCTCAGTGCTTTGTAAATATTATGTATTCAGCAAATATTTGTTGCATGAATTAATATTTTCTGAACATTTTTATGTTGACTGCTTGTGAGGGAAGAGAATAAGAATGAAATACAAAACAATACCAAGGTTGTAACCCAGGAGAACGATGGTGGTTCTGATACACAAGCAGGGAGGCTAGAAGGGGCACTGATTTACGGGGAATGATAGCTGCATTTCAGCTATATTGACCTGGAGGTGGCAGGAGGATTTCTGGCTGTAATCTTTGCTCGGTTATGTGAGGTTAAGGCTCTGGAGAAAGGTCAGGGTTGTATAACTTAGGGTATTAATTATTTGTAATAAGGTGGTGATTGAAACTATACCATTAGTTGCTGTCACCGAGGCAGTGAAAATACACTAAGAAAAGTAGGAGGTCTAAAATTCAACCTTAATTGGGCTGAAAAGAGAAAGGACAATCTGTAAGCATATACTATAAAAGTTACAGTCCGAGAAATAAAATAATGAAGGTAGTATGGTATCACAAAAACATTGGAGATAAATTTTCAGGAAGAGAGGACTGTTTAAGGAGCAGTTATTCAGTGATTCAGATACTGTGTGGAGGTCAAGATTCCTGGATACCTGCTAGGAATGGCCTTAGCCCAGGCATATTTATGACCACAATGGGAATAAGTATGCTGTATTATTTCTTTTTATCTGTGATTTAATGTTCAGTGTGAGTTTAACCAATGAATCAGAAAGAATAGTTTGGGTTATAATTTTCTATACCCCTATGTGTTTATGTACATCTATATATAAACATATCTTTTAAAGTACATCTTTTAGTTATAAACATCTCTAAATGTAGCTGTTAGAAATACACTTATAATGCTCCTGCTCTTTAAAAGTCACCGTTTAAATATTTTTTAAATTATTCAGAGGAAAAAAGACAAAACCTCTTAAACATTTAAATGGATTTGAAAGAGGCTTGAACCTGTTATAGAAGTTTCTAAGGAAACCAACTGTGTGCTAATGTCAACTAAAAGTCACCGAAAGCATGCTGTGCACATGTGCAGGTTATAACCGTAATTTTCTTTCCATCCCCTTTTCTTCTTGCTAACAAGGAAAGAAAATTTAGAGACTAGAATCTTAGAAAGGAAAATAGGACTTTTTAGAAGAGTTATAAACTGACATCTATAGGTTTGACCTGCTAGTGGGGGTTATCAATGACTGAATGAAAGTTATTTGAAGGAGCTTTTTATGAAAAACTGTGCCAATACTTTAAAGTGCTGGAACCATAGGCAGGACACATATAATTATTTATATAATTTATGCTTCTCAAAATATTCAGGGTGAGTTACAGAGTCATTGTTTACTTAGGCCTGAGGTGAACAACTAGAATTAAACTAAACAATGGCTGTACTTTATCAAGGGAACCTCATACATTTTTGTAGTTTTGATTTTTTATTAGTACACGTTTTCAGTACATAATGATTGCATTCATCATGGGGAGTTGGTGTATGCAAATAACACCCTTTATATTTTCCCCTTCCCTCCCTCTGTCTTTCCTTCCTCCATCTTTTATCATTTATTATGTATCACACAGTCTTGTCATGATTAGAAATCATTTTCAGTGCTTTATGTAAAGTTGCATTTGTATAAGAAAGCTTAAATATCTGCCTGTGTATGTAACACATATATAGATACACACTGAATATTCCTCTTATTTATTTATGATAAGATCCTTTCCTCTGAATTGTTAGGAGTAATCAATATTATAGGGCTCAAAACCAGGATTTGGAAGGTAAAGAAAATGATTATAAATTAATCACAGATTTAATCTGAGTCTATCCTCTTGAATATAGGAAGATTTAGAATTCGAAAGTGAAAGAGGGAGCAAAAGTCAATGTCAGTCAATAGAACCATAGGGATAAGAGAGTCAGACATTATTGCCTCAAAGATAAGAAGTCTTTTAGATACAAAACAAAACTCTCATGATAGTCTTTCATGGTTTCTAAGCTGTAGTACAGAACAACTGACTTTCCAGGGAGTGTCAAGGCTAGAGCTAGAAACTGGCCAGCAGCTGCACTGTCCCAATTTGCTGCCTTGGCCATTCTTCAAGCTAGAACAGACCCTGACACAATCCTTTCTATTTGAATCCAAAACCATAACCTAGATAGCCTGTCCAATTGATTGCAGCATGCCTGATTTGAAGGCTTCAGGTCCTGAAATAAAAGCCTCCAAACAGTTAACAGAATAAGCCCAAATACATAAAGTGATGGCAAAATTCATAGGAACACAGTGTTTATTTCTTAAACATTGCATCGAAGATGAACAGTTCTGTTCCGGACAATGGATATGATGATGGTGAAAGGTGGAACAGCATGGACCAATTTGGTAGCCATTAAGTTTTTATTTTTCTTTTCCAAGTGTGTTCACCAGAATGAAATAAAGAGAAATATATCTTTGACCATTCAAATGATTGACTTTGTCTATGACAAAAGAAATTTTTGTAATAAAGCTATTGTTTAAAATTCTGTCCATATGTAAAAGGGACAAAATAGGGAAATTTTCTACACTTGTTTCTAAAAACCTTAAAATGATTTTAGCTGGAGTTTTTTCTGTTACATGCTGAAACATTTTCAATCATTTTCTGGATACTTTAATATTGTACAGTACATTTGATGGCCCCTGTTGTAGTCAGGGTTTGCAAGGGAATAAATTTAATACAACACATAATTTATAGGATTATTTTATAATATTCACTCAAAAAGTTAAATGCAGAGGAGTGCAAGAGATCTGTCTGGACACTAGAGACCAGAAGAATATAGCTGAGGGCTTGGATCCCACCACAATGTTCCACACAAGTCCTCTTAAAGGCTTAGAGCCCATGGCAATGTCTCATGCAAGTCTGCATCAAGGATCTGCCCTCAGAAGGCCCAAAGGCCAGTGGCGGAAGCTGGAAAGCCTGCGTCAGCAGGTGAAGGATTTGTGCCACCACACTGAGGAATCTACATTGGAGCCAGGAAGCAAAGCTCAAGGCGAAGATCAGTGCTCCCTTGATGAGAACAGCAGCCATTCCCAGCTACAGCAAGGATCTGAGCTTCTTCTCCAAGAACAGCCAAATTCCGATCAGGAAAACCAGCCATGGCAAGCTTCTCCAAGAAAACCAAAGGCATGATCTTTCCTTCAAGTTCTCTTTTTATGCTGTTGGCAATGATCTTCAGGTGGGTTTCAGGCCGGTTTCCAGGCACAGCTCAGATACTTAACAGATCACTAACTGTTAGTTGAATGAATAAATGAGTTGGAGAAATTATCTATTAAACTAATTCTCAAAGAAGTATTCATATGGACTATTTGGTCACCAGATAATACAACCTATTTAAAATAATGTTTCTTAAACTTTACTGTGTAAATGATCACTTGTGTAAATAATCTTGTCATATCACAGATTCCAGGGCTGGGTAAGAACTCAGAATTTATATATCAAAAGAGTTCTTAGGTGATGCCATGGCAACATTGTAACTTGAGAGGCAAGGGTGTAGAAGACTTTAGAGCAAAGGTTTCCCAAATTGCCTGACAAAGAATTACATGGGATATTGATTGCACATTCAAAGTCAAAGTCTTTAGAGGGTAGACTCAGGCATCTGTATTTTAAAGTAATGCTTTGGGTGACTCATATGATTGGAAAAATAATAATTTAGGATGGCTCAGGGTACAAACTTGAAAACATAGAGGCATATTACCTGGTTCAATAGTCTTTTGAGAGTATTGGAGAAACTCAGAGAGGGCACTGGGTAGATGAGAAAACATGTAACTACAATTTTGCCTCAAAGATATTCCTATACATGGCTTCGATTTAAGGGGAGAGAGAAAATGAAGAGCTATTTGATTTTTGCAACAGGTAGTAGAGGTATCACTTTTTACCTGCACAGAATGTTACTTCATATTCTGGGTTTTTGTTTTGCTCCTTTAGTAAATTTGGTATCTTGAAAACAGCCAAACTGGTAAACAAATCTTTGAGTATTGCTTTTAGCTTCAAAAATGTTCTTACATTTCTCTTCTCTTTTCCATTGTAGATATTGTGAAACATTGAGAAGCATTGTTTTATTGAATAAATAGGTGTGAAGGAACAGTCAATTAAGCCAGACTACTAGAGTGATTGCCATTTCCTTAATATCCACCTACCAAGCCATTCAACAGTGTGAGGCTCAGCAGTGGTATATAGTCAGCGATGCGCTCCAGTCTGCAGCTATTCTGGTGTGATATTACTTCAGGCATCACCAATGACCAAGGTGAAAACTTCTCAGATAAGACATTCTGAATGAAATGTGCTGCAAGCATGAGAAGCTGCTAGGAATAGGCAGACAGCTTCAGTGGCAAATGGGAGCTAGGAAACTTGGAGCTAGTGAAAATATTGCTGACTTGCCAAAGGCCACATTATGAGTCAGTGGCATGGCTCAGATTTGTATTAAAATTTTCTTATTTCCATTCCCAAGCTGTAGCCTTTGGGCTATTGACTTCCCTCGTCTTGAAATTATCCTCTGGAAAGATCTGACTCCTATATACTACTTATGAATTCTGTCTCTCTTCTTTCCATCTCTATAATTGGGAAAGAGGCTGAGATTTGGAGCCAACCACATGGGCAGAGTTTTCAGGTTATTCAAAGCAAGAAAAGTGCTTCCTTGTGAGTATATATTAGACTTGTGATTTGTCAAACTGCATTTTAGAATGGAAAGCTACAGGGGACACAGGCTCCATTATTCTCTTTATCTTATCTCCTCCATTTTCTTGGGCCCTAAGACATTTTGACAAAGCCTAGCAAGAAACTTCTGGCAAAGGCACCTATGAATTTTCATGATTACTTTCACGGGACAAGGAGTTGAAAATTTAAACACTGATGTGCAAATTTGGTTGCATTATTACCAGCTGTTAATTTTGAACTTCAGAGAGCTACTACCAGTGAAGATGGCTATTTGTCTGTATATCTGTAGTTGTTTAGCTGCCTTCAGATGTGAATAACTGAAGAGCCTCAGTATATGATGCACCTTCCATTTATTATTTATGCACACACTAATCAACTAAGTTATGTTGATTTGTAACTCTTACTTACAAATGAAGTGATATATAAAAAGTCTGAGACATTGAGGGATGCAGGCATAACTCTTCTCCCTCTCTGCTGCCTAAAAACAAGGAATCAGAGAGCAAATCTGGCTATTTATTTATTTTTGAGACAGGAGGTCACTATGTAGTCCACACTGTCCTTGACCTTGTGATCCTCCTGTCTTAGCCTTTCAAGAGCTGGGATTACAGGGATGTACCACCACACCAGCCCCCAATTCTGGTTTTGAGGCTACATCCAGGTTGTGGAATGCCAGAGGGCCTGGTATGTTCCACAGTTTAGGAACATTAGAATAAATGGATATTAGTGAGGCTGGAAGTTATCTTGAGTTCTAGAACATTTGAAAACCCAAGGATTCTCAGCAAGGCCAAGAGTATTTTTAATGAAGAGGCTGTATTAAGTATGTTAGATACCTGAGAGGGGCTCAGACTGAATTTTCTAAATCCGTGTAAAGGCTAGGGTGAGAAGAAGGCAGTAACAAAGTCCTCCATACTTCCTTTTTCTTTGCTTTGTCTCAGCATAATGAAGTTTGTCATTATCAGTACATATTCTCTTGTCTGAGGTCATCTGAGTGGGCTGTTTTGTTTATATAGAGGATTCTAAGGATGTTTTACTCTGTGAGGCAAAGGTGTGTGGATGTATGTCCATAACAGAAAAGGAAATATTTTAGAAATCTGCAATACTGCTTTTTAGTTGAAAATCACAGCTCCCATACTACAAAAATTCCAGCTTACAATGAAAAAATGTACCCCTTAATTCCAACCAAATTCATTTCTCATTCCTTCTATTTAACTTTGCAGGGAAAATTAGATTCCTAGAGTCTCTGAAGCTTCCAATTGATACTAGTAAATGTAAAAGAAGAAGATATCTTCCTCAACTTCTTTGATACTTGTTTGAAATGCTAATTGACCAATATGTGTCCAATCAACCCAGAGTTCATATCCATTCTATCCTTCCCCAGGCAGGTTTGCATATTTGATGAAATTAGACTCTATATGAAGAAAATATGAACCTAAATGAGATGAAAATTGAACTCAAGGTGCACGCCCTACCGAGGTCCTGAGTCGCACAGAACAGGCCGGATCAGCCCGCTGCAGACAGGCAGGTCTTTGCACGCCCTACCGAGGTCCTGAGTCACACAGAAGACGCCTAGTCACCCCGCTGCAGACAGGCAGCCACCTGCTTCCACACTACAAAGACGCAGAGGACACTAGACCACCAGACCGAGGTACTGAGTCCCGCTGCCCCCGGCCCAGAGGTAGGGGCTCCTGAGCAGCCGTCCTACAGCTCCTGGTCCAGAGGAAGGGGCACCCCAGCCACCATCCCTCCGGCTGCTCCCAGCTCACAGGAAAGGGCTTTTGGGTCACCATACCTACCACAGCTCCCAGCCCCTTTCCCACCT
>NW_004624895.1:1492474-1567315 GCF_000247695.1 Heterocephalus glaber | reverse complement strand
AAAAAATAAGAACCAAGATGCATTATGTAAAGGTACAATTCCCAATGAGAAATGTAATTGTGTTGTATACCTACAATGTACCAATAATAGAATTTAATTAAAAAAATGAATGATACATAAAACAATTAGTGAAGAGCTAAAAATAAGTCTATTTATAATGACTACTTTATTATTAATACTATTCAATCATTACTATTATTATCTACCTGAAACTTTAAAATAATCTTATAGCCTGTCTTGCAAATGAAACATGATGTTATATATCATTTGAAAATTTTCTTGCTTGTTAATTTTTAAGCTATTTTTGCATTGTTTAATATCAAAGAAAAGCTACCTGTAGTTTTGTAAATTCCAGGGACAGATAACATTAAAGCTTGCAAATTCTTGGGTGCAAAAAAAAACAAAACAAAAGAAACTTGAGCTCAAATGTGACAACATTAAAATGGACCGCTTCTAGGTTTCTTGTCTCATTTTCCTCCCAAATGTCTCTCACAGGAGATTGCCTATTTTAAAAGCAACAATAAGTTTTTGGCAAATTAACTTTCCAGTGTTATAGGTTTGACACGGATTTGCCTATGGGCGTAAAAGTTTCAGTGTTGTATGAGAAGCTGTGATAGGCATGGCTCAAACCAGATGTCTAATGCTATTCTTCAAAGAACTATTACTCTATAGCCTATATTTGAGTATGGAGCTCAATGAAGACATTGAAAGGGGCACAGGGAAAGACCCTTTAAGAGGAGGGAAAAGCAGTGGAGACAGATAGGAAAGGAATAGTACTATGAAATATTTCACATTAGCCTGAGATTCCAATACTTTCAAATGAATTATTATCTTGAGAATAAGACTACACATGAAGCTTTGCAACATCATTCTTTTACAGACCATGCCTACAGACAGCTTGTTTCAGTCTGAGGGTGGGCACAGGAGAAATCAATGTATATTTACCTGGATGGGGCTGACCCCGGTATGGAAGAGGGGGTATTAAACGAAGATTTGAGCAGAGAGGCAGGACTTCAAATTAAAAAATAAGCGCAATAAAGCCATAATTTAATAGAAAAGACTCCTGGAAGGTTATTGTATTTAATTATAATGATGAAGAGAAAATAGTAAGCATTCCAAAATATTTGTCCCGATATAGTAGTTTTTGTAGCCATTATAATAAATTATCGCAAATTTAGTAAATTAGATTGACAAAAATGCAATATCTCATAGTTCTGCAAATCAAAAGTCCGATAAAACATGGTTTCTATGGTTGCAGTGCTTAGGATCTCACGAAGCTTCTTTTTGGGAGCCTTTAAGGGGAAATGAGGTTGTTCAGGCTGTTCTGTGAAACTGTAGGACTGAGGAATGTTTCCTTGCTTGGAGCAGGGATGAAGGTTACTTCACCTTCTTAAAGCTTCCCACATTCATTGTTTTGTGGTCTCCATCCAAGCCAATAAAAGCCAATTGAATCCTTCTCATGCCTTAAATTTCCCTGGCTTCCGGTTTTCGCTTCATCTATTCCACCTCTTCTGACTTCAACTAAAAGAATCTCTATTTTAAGAAGTCACATAATTAGACTGGGCCTAACTGGATAATCCAGTATAATTCTTCTATCTTAAGGTTCGTAAGCTTAATTATATCTACAAAGTCCCATAATAGTGGAATAATAGTGTGTGATAGGATAATCAAGGAATCTTGGGCTTGGGGGAAAGTAATATCTGTAGAATTTTGCCTAACACAGTTAGAATCTTAGAAATATACTTGAATCTGAAAAGGGAGTGATTGGACTATAAATCCAAAGAGGCTTTTGATTTTTTTCCAAAGAGCCTTTTGAAAACACCCAGTTGTTGATGGAGAAGGAATAAGAGTAAAAATATGGAGCTAATACCCATTTTATATTTCACATCAAAGAGGAGAGGCAGAAGGGAGGGTGGAATCTGAGACTACAAAGTCAAAAAAGAGAGGTTCTTAGAAGAAAGGCACTATGGAGAGGTGATATTTAGAATATTTAATGCCTTGGTTATCTACCAATTAGAACAATCACAACACATGCTGACCAGCTCTCTACCCTGGTGCATTTCTACAACATCACTGTTTATGGGTCCAAAACAGCACTGTATTCACCAGCCTTGATTTTGGTCCCCACCTGGACCTTCCAGTTAAAGGGATAGTAACACAAGTCAGATCCCTTTTATCTATTCAGAGTTCAGCCACACATGAAGATCTCTGGGAATCACTGGAATACCCTAGAAGCAAGCAGTCAGCCTTCAAACAGAGATTGGAAAAGTCTAAAACATGTAAGGATGGGAGCCTGGGCAGTGGTGTGTTGGAGCAAGCTGAGAAGATGAATGCAGTCAAACAGTGGAGCTTAGGGATATTAAAATGGAAGCAAGTCTTTGAAACAGACAGTTGAGCATGTGTATGAGAGAGGTCTAAATATAGGACATCATTAATATAGGGTAGAAGATTGGAAGAGGCACTATACACAAGTATTACTGGCCCCAAACCAGTTAGCAAACCAACTTACAAACACAATAAGTCCACATTCTAGAATGTCTACCCAGACAGGTATGTGGCACATAGTTAGTGGAGGTTGGGGTACCCGGTATTGGGTTTAGAGGAGTGGCAGCTGGGGTAGTCAGCATAAAAATTGAGGAGCTACTTATGGAGATTATAGATCAGAAGGTCATATGTTCAGTCACTATTAAGATTAGATTTCTGGTTAAGGTCTTTTGTATAGAGAAAAAAGATATAGATGTGATTATTGGGATACTGTAATCTCAAACTCATAATGCAACTAGGAATACAACAAACTAGATGCTAAATTACTGGTTTAGGGTTGTTTATGTTAGCATACTGTAGTTGACAAAAATATCATTTTTTCCAAATTAGTTTTATATGGTATTACAGAAGAGGAAACTGGTCTGTAAAGTTTTGCCTAAGAGCAAACAGCTAGATTACATAGAACTGGCAGTAGGACTCAGGCCTGAAGAGTTTAATCTAGTTGGTCTTTCCATTACACTACACTGAATTTCTGCCTTTAGCCAGGACTTGTCTTTGAATGTGGGTTACAGCTGACTTTGCAAGTGGAAGAACTTATGGTTTAGAAGGCTATGGTAGTCTAGAAGCCTAACTATGGTCTCTTAGTGCAGTCTTATGCCCAGGACCTGACCCTTGCTTCAGCATTCTTCTATTGTGGATACCAGTAGTATAATCATAGCTGAGGTAGCTTAGAAAACATTAAAAAATAAGTAAGACGGAGACAAGAAAATCATAACTAAAAGTTATACTTTTAGGAGGACTACCACTTCCAAAATCCAGCCAAAGTTACCCAAGATTATCCACATCAACATTCCTTTGGTTAAATTTAGGCTCCTTCCCTACCAAACCATCACACCTAAAATTTTTCAAAAATATTAAAGTATGTAAGTTGGCTTAATTAAAAAATAAAGAGCAGGAGCCTGATCATAAGATAAAGGAACAGGTTGAGAACCCCACCTTTAATATTTAAATTACTTTTAAAAATCTGGGCCCATACCTGTAGAATGAGCTAGTGCCCTTCTTGAGGGTGGGCTGGATTCTCTCAGGGTTTCTACGCCTTCAAAAACAGCATAAATGTTCCCTGTTTCAAAAAATAACATGTTTAATTCTTCTGAGTGCCAACATTCCACTTTTGAGTGCATCCTCAAAGTCTTTACCTAATAAGTCTTCCCATACTTCTTACCAATGAGTCCTAAAATTTTTTTCCATAACAAATGCCAAGAAATCTACAAATTTATTGCACAAAAGGATGGATTAAATCCTTTATTTCAACCTGAAAAACCTCCTCAGACCCAGCCCGGTGACAGCTTCTTCATCACTTTATGATTAACACATTGGTCTATGTCGCTTTCAACATAAAGAAAAGTCAGGACTGGATTCTTGTTTGCCAAAAATAGCTTTATTTGGAATATTATGTTATAACAAAGCACAAAGCCACTACTGAAGGCAACTAATAGACATCACAGGTTTCCATGACACTGGAAAACAGATAGTTTTACATGGAAGTAAAATTAAGATTAAAAAGAAAATAATCTCACATTCATATTGTTACTCTTTTTGTCAGTTTAGTTAGGGCCTCAGCTGATTGGTTGTAGGGGACCTTTAAAAAATTACAGGTGGAAAGTTGCAAAGCAATAGATTGCATAAATGTTCAAAGAAAAAGGCTACGTGCTTCTACTCTCACACGCTATTAATTGCTTACTCATCTAGTGTGGAGGAACATGCCCACTGTTCTCGGAATGCTCTGGTGAAAAAGAGTCACTTTTCACACAGTGCAGTCCACCCAGCCTGCAAAGTAAAAAGGGGCTTGGGTAGAGAAGTTTATAAAAAGTGTTTTGAGATAATTGAAGGAATCATTTCAAAGGGCTCCTTTAAAGTTTAGCCCAAGTGCATTTGGGAGTTCTGAGTTAGGGCAACTGAAGTGGCCACTGCATAATTTAAAGAGAGATGACTGAAGTATCCTTGTTCTTTTAGCCAGGAGGCAAAGGCGCTGTGGTACTACTTTTGTCTGAGGCCCTACTCATTTTGAGCACACCATGAGTATAATCCTTAATTATCATTTGGAGATATGACTTGAGCCTTTTTGAGTGACATGCCTATTTCTTTGGCAGCATTTACAAAAATGCTTATTGGGCCAGTGATTTAGCTCAGTGGTTCCACCGCCTGCCTCGCAAGTGCAAGGAACCGAGTTCGATCCCCAGAACCAAAAATAAAAAATAAAAGAAAAAGAGCTCATCACTTCATTTAAAACAAATTCCACCAAATAATTGACCATAGACAATATGTTTTCTTAATGAAAAAATACCTTTTTGAGAGACATACCTAATGTGGCTTCAAAAGACGATTAGGTATGACATATTCAACGATGATTAGCTTTTCTTTTCTATGCATTTAAGAACAAAAAATAAAAAGAGAGCCTCAGGACAGATTTGAATTTTTCTGCTTGCATACTTAGTGATGATATATAGATTTTCAATGAATATAGATAAATTCATCGCTTTCTTTTTTCTTTTTTTGGTACTGGGGATTGAACTCGGGAACTTGCGCTTGTGAGGCAGATGCTAGAACCACTGAGCTAAATCCCCAGCCCGGTAAATTCATAGCTTTTTTAAACATTGGGAGACTGATTACTTCATTGTTGTTTATTTGTACTCAGAATCATACATGTTGTATTTTAAAAAGTTTTGGCTTAGGGTTAAAACATCTTGTGTTATTTACAGGGCATATCTGAGGACGTCACATAATATTATTGTTTCTCATTAATAATATAAAAAGTATTGGTGAATACAAAATAAGGTTAATAATAGTAGCTAATATTTATTAAATGTGTACTTTGTGGCAGGTATTAACTTAGTTCTTATAGTGAGTTCATGAAGTACATGTAGTCCTCATTTTCCAGATGAGGCGTCTGAGGCACAGGGAGCCAAATAATTTGCTTAGGGTTATCTGGCTGATAGTAGCAAGGTGGGATTCTATGTCAAGGAGCCCAATTCTAGAGTCTGTGCTTTTAACTCTTAGCAACATACTTTGAAAGGATTTTCAGGCTCAAATCAAATGTAATCATATATATGAAATTGCTTTGAAAGCTATAAAATGCTAAATGAATAGGAGGTATTATAAAAGTTACTCAGCCTGGCAGAAGGGTTTGGTTTCCTCTGAGGAAACATTTTCTTGGCTGTAGAAATGTGGTGGTGTGATGATGGAGGAAAGTATAATGTACAAGGAATGATGCCTTGCTTTGAAATGTCTTCAAAGCCTAGTGCAGCAGAAAGCTCACTGGAGTGAAAGGAAGCAAACAAGAGGTTTAGTGCTTGTTGAGCTACTAATAAATTAGTTGACCTTGGAGAAGTCATCTAAAGCTCATTTTTCTAAACTCCAGATTTATCAAGTGTGAAGCAATATGTTCCATGTAGACAATGGTTCTTAACCTTTCCGGGCCCATGAACTCCTCTATATTTGAGTATATACTCTAATAACAGCTATGACATCTAACCACAGAAGTTTGTACACAACTTTAGGGGTCAGAGACCCCTAAAGCTGATTATGATTCCAGAGACCCTAGGTTAAAAACTCCAGATCCAGATTTTTGGAAGCTCTTTGGAACTCTCAGATTTTTAGGACTGAAACCTTACTTTGGAAATATGCATTTAGAAAAGTTCTTTACAGGAATATACCTTTCATAAATCATAGAATGTCTGTATGAAAGTTTTATGCTGAAATGGTCAGAATCAAATTATTTAGAGTGTACAAATGGATCATCATTGATAAAAATGAGGTATAGATATAATACCTCACAAAAGAATTCTGCATTTCAGTTTTATTTTGCTGAGGAACTTTTTCTTGAAGGGGGAGGAGAGAGTCATAGCAGCAATATACCACTTGATATATTAATCATAGATTTAGCTTTTCAGTGCATTTAGAAAAGTGCTGGACTTACTGCTTTTAGTTCTGGTATCAGCATGCTCGTCCATAGAGAGTTGCAGTACTTTTTATAAGAAGCAAGCTTTGGGATGGAAGCCATAAAGAACTGTATATCTATAAAAGCAGAGGATATCAACCCCAACTGGGTCCAAGATTTTTGGGTAGTATGTTTGCGAAACATTTCTAATTGCTGTGGTGAGTCCTGCTGGGTTTGCTAAAATTAAGTATCTGTCATATCAATTTCCTGCTGTTTTGAAGCAGCTGCAAGAATTGTCAAAAAATCCCAACATCCATGGAATGGTAGAGGAAACAGGAAATGTTTATAGGAAGCATCCAATCCACCCTCTCATTTTACAGATGAAGACTACTGAGGTTCTGTCTTTGATCTGGTCCCTTGGAAATAGACTGAGGCAAAAGTTTGCCTGCAGGAAGTTTATTGGGGAGGACTGTCATGGA
Source organism: Heterocephalus glaber (assembly GCF_000247695.1). The sequence goes on along the minus strand of NW_004624895.1, from coordinate 1,560,415 downwards.
GAAATCTGTAAGGAAGTGAGTGAAGCAGGACTGGGTAGAGGGAACAGTTGAACAGGGATGCAGTAACAACAAAGACTTTAGGTGGTTCTACAGGAAGCTCACAAGCTAAAGTTGTCCTTCAAAGTTGTCTTGAATTGAGGTAAAGACTGGACTCAAGGCTCTGAAGACCTGAATTGCCTAGTGTTGGATGTCAGCTACCCACAGAATGTGAGCACGATGTTTTAAAAGTCATTTCCCTTTGGCTGAGAGAGTCAGCTGTGGAGTTTAAGCAGCCAAGCTTGCTGTTAACTTGGGGAATGAGTGTTTTGGACCTGAAGTTGAGGTTATTGCTGGCATACTACTGCATCACTCCAGGATCAGAGTTTAGTTTGGAGAATCATCATCTTTGACTTAGATGACTTTAATCACCTTCAACCTGACCTGTTGCCCTAAGTCTCAGGTTAAGCTGTTCTATTTTCTACACTACAACCAGCTTCATCTTTACAAAACTCAATTCCTATCATGTTTCTATGACTTACAAACCCTTTAATGTTCACTCATGCCTTCTAACTAGTCTATAAACTTTGGTAGGGCTTTTAAGAACCTTCATGATCATCTTGTCTTTATCTACAACTCTTGGAATCCCTCTCTTAACTTTTACAGATAAGCCATGGACCTACTTGCCATTCCAAGAGTCTTTGCACATACTATTCGCTTTGACTGTAACACTCCACCATGCACATATGCACCTAGATAACTTCTAGTTTAGATTCCCCCCTCCTTTTATGAAGCTGCTTCTGATGATGTTCATAGCATCCTGTAATTATCTCTATCATAAATATCTCTTATTGTACTTTATTGATATTTTCTGCTAACATGTCTGGCTCCTCTCTAGACTGGAAGTTGCTTAAGGGTAGAAAGAATGTCTTTAGTATGTATGCCCTGAACTTAGTGCAGTGACTATAACTTGGTAGGTACACAATAAATGTCACCTCTATGAGTGACTTATTGCAAGTCATATTCTGTGCATGTCCAGAAGTGGGCAGATTTTGACATTTTATTCTATTGCTCTGAGGATGCACCCCTCTGACTACCAGATTCCTATGCATGATCCACTCAGAATTATATGGAACCCAGCATTGCAAATATACAGTAAAATCATATCAGAAATTTAAAAGCTCTAGTTAGGGTAAGAAATGCAAGATCTTTAAAATAGATGTGACCTATGTGTCAGATTCTTATAACTCCTCTGAGAAGGGATTTGAAAGAGACAGTAATCCTCTGAGGAATGTACAGTGACATGTGGAATCATGATATAGCATTCAGACCTGATAGGGTGGAGTATAGAAGTGTTAATCATGTTCAGTAGGATTAATCATTGATTACAGACATGTCTTTTTTCTGCCACATTTGCAGACTCTGCAGGGATTTGCCTATAGGAGGTTTTAGCAGCAGTGTTGCAGAAACAAGGCCAGGTTAAAATTGTACTTCTTGAAATTATTATCAAGAGATTTTTAAAAATTTACTAATATTTTTAAGGAGCTGAAGGCTTCTGGGTAATGTATGAATTCTAAACCAGTATTATGCCATATTTTTTCTGATGAAAGCTGGTCTCTCTAATGATATAGGTAGGCGATGGTACCTTCATTACATAAGCTGACCTTTAAAAACGTTACAAGTCATTAATCAGGGCCACCCTCTCTAGAGCCAACAAGGATTAGACAGGAAAAAAGATAGCTCTTCCCTTTGTGTACAATCTTGCTGGGCCTGCTCCCATGATCAGGTCTCTCTGTGACCTATCTTTCATCAATCTCTCTGTTTTCTCTTGGCTGCTGATACTTAGTAAAACCAAATATTGTCAGGAGAGGTGATGACAACAATTTAACAGGAAACATTATTTGTGGCAATCAGTCTCCATAATAAATAGAATCACATTATATATCTGAAATTGATTAATTAAGAAAATACCTTTTTAGCATTAAATATTAAATGTTTGAGGTAGTTGTGGGCTTCTGAGAACCTGATTAAAAATTAAGGGCCTCTTCTGAAAAAAAGTTCACAAAATTTTCTATTCAATTTCATGGGAATCATGGAGTCTCCGAAGCGTATAGGTGGACTGGTGATTAAAAACCATTGATTTTGAGATGAGAAAATGGTTCTCATTAATTGAGATCTGAGTAAATACCAAGAACTATACCAAATACTTGATATGCATTATTTCATTAATCATACTATGACTCTGTGGGTCAAATACACCTATTTTATAGATGAGGAGACTAAGGTTCTAAAATTTAACTACTTGTCATAAGAACACAGCTTAGAAATGGTAGAACTGGGACTCAAATACAAGATTTTAGTATCTTTGAGAGCATATAACCTTAATATTTAAACATGTAGTTTCTAGTGAGTATTATAAACTTCTATCTTATGGGGCTTTGTTAATGAATTCTGAATTTTAATACTTTGTACTTTAAATTTTATTGATTATTAGTATAGCTGAACAGACCACTGGCCTTTTTAAATTACTATATCTACAAAGAAATAAAAATTGTGAAATGTTTCTTGCAAGCTTATTTTTGACCTTCCTTCATTTGATGTATTTGAGGAGTGTGATAAGGATTATTTGCATAGCAAAGCTCAAGTAATGATCGCTTCTCTATATTCGAAGTATCTTGTCAATTTTTTGACCATTTTTATTGTCATTAAGCACATGTAGAATAAGCAACAACCAGTATAGTATAATTTCAGGACTTTGTTGTATGATGAAATACGTTATAATCACTATGACATTCAAATAATAAATATTTTGCAGTGCATCTCTAGAAAAAGAAATATGATACTTTTTTCAGTGTCAAAACAACATCAACACTCCTAAAATTAGTAATTATTTAATATTATTTAATATACAAGCGTGCTCAAATTTCAATAGTACCCAAAATATTCCTTACCGTCTATTTGTTCAAACCAGGATTCTATTCACTACCCTTTGTTGGATCTGATTTTCAGAGTAACTATCTTTTTAAAAATATATATATATTTATTGGTACATTTTAGGTACAAAATACATTTACATTTATCATTGGGTGTTTGTACCAGAACATGATGTATCTTAGTTTTCATTTTTTCTCCCATTACCTGTGCACCCTTCACCCCCTCCACCCTTCCCTATCTACACAGAGTTTGATTCCAGTTTTTTTTCTCATAATTTTTCCTTTCCCTTCTTCCCTTTCCCCTTTCCCTCTCACCATCCCCTAACCCTTGGACCTTTTCTTATTTCAAATTATCAATTATTCATTTTAATCATTTTCATCCTTATTTACACTTTCAATTTCTCACACTAGAGAAACTATTTGGTATTTACACGTGTGTCCTATTTATTTTACTTAAGAGTATGGCCTCAATATGCATCTATTTAGCTATAAATGTCTCTAGTTTCTCATTCTTTATGGCTGAGTAGTACTCCATTTTATAGAAAAACCACATCTTCTTTATCCAGTTTCCAGTTAGAATAACTATCATTTAATCTAGAATAATTCCTTTCCTCTAATGTAAGAACTTTCTGGGCTAGGGTATAGCTCAAAAGTATAGTGCATGCATAGTGTGTACAAGACCTTGGGTTTAATCCCTGGCATCAATAATAATAGCAATTTTTCTGGAAAGAATAGGCCAATCATTTTCTAGGCTTCCTTGACCTTGAAGTGCTATTTAGCTGGTTTCTCTATCCCTTGTATTTCCTGCAAACTGAAAATTGGATGTAAAGACTTGCTTAGATTCAAACCAAACATTTTTGATAAGATTATACTATAAGTGATACTGGGAACTCTAAGGTGCATTACATCAGGAAATTGAAGCTAAGATTGTTGACTGAATTAAGACAATAGTTGACTAATTTCAGGAATTTGGGGCAAGGTTCCCAGTCATCAAACTCTTATTCCTATTTCTTATCCCCCTTCCAACAATTTCTAACAATTTTCACATCTTTTTAAAAAGCATTAAGTTCTTTCATTTCACAACCAGATAGAAAGCCAAGTAGATGAGTGCTTTTAGAGCCTTTAAATCATTTCCTAAAAGTTCAAGTAAGGACAGGAGAAATACCATTGCCTAGCAGAGTGAGAGAGCCCAGAAAAGGGCTGCTGGGGGAAACTTAATAAAAAAAAACATGATCCGCTTTAAAACTTTTCTGAGGGATGGCCTTGACTTCAGCACTGTCAAGTGTCAGAGATCTATTTTAAAAAGGGATTTATTATTTGCCTCCAGACATTGCTATGTGTCAAACATGCGTGAGAGAAAATGTTTATGCCTGATGTTCTCAGGGATGGTTAAGATTGGGTAAATTCATGTGCAGTGATACCTTGTCCTCACCACACAGTTCCCTCCCACCCCTGCCACCACTTACTTCTCTTTACCTGTTGTGTACAATTCAGAGTCCTCCCTATGCTTACAGCATACAAAAACACACATTTCCAACTCTTTCCTTTTCTTTCTCCCACGCAAGACTTATTCCAAATCAAGAATCATAATACTATTCATAGGTAGGGATAAAAAGTGTCTTTTCCAGTTGTTAAATTCTTTTATTACTACATGTTTGCAGTACATGAAGTTTACATTCATCTTGGGTGGTAAGTATGTATACATAATACAGCTTGTTTTTTTAATTGTCTTCCCCTTCCCACTCGTCTCCTCCCATCCTGCTCTAAATCCCCTTTTCCCATTTTCATTCTTGTCATTATTATTCTTAGTTCATGTTTATGTCATATAATGTTTACATTCAGGAATTTAATTTTTTAAAGAGTTTTTATTTAAGTTTTTAATGCAGAGCTGGGGATTGAACCCAGGGCCTGTATGTGATCAGCACATGCTCTACCACTGATCCACACCTCAGCCCTAAGGTATTTATTTTTTAACTGGATGTGGTGACACAGTAAGATAGGGAGAGCGATTGTCAAATGGTGAACTTGCAGGTGGTGTCAATACTAGAAAGGTATTTTTGAGAGCACATATTTATGATGTTTCTTAAATCATACTACATAAGTTGCCATGTATTTTCCCTCTCTTTATGTCTGGCTTTTGTTAAGAACTGACTCAGAAGAATTACCTGTCTAAAATACTTCCTTCCCATAAATATGTTTGTGTTATGTAACAACTTCAAAGGGAACACATTTCTACTAGGATTTCCTAATGAGTCAATTAGAACACTTTATCTGTGGTAATCTATTAGTCACCAAACCAATATACTTAATAAAAGTCACTCTATGCAAAATGGATGTTTGCTGAGTATATTGACTTCACTACTAAAATTGAAAAGCATCTTCTTTGATGTGTTTTGAAAACAAAGTCATTGATCCCCACAGGGATGCTCAGGATTTGGTCACTTTTGATGCACAGAAGAGCTGCTAATTATTCTTAAGTAAATGCCTCCAGTACACAGTGACAAATTGTATTGGAACTTGGCAACCTTTCAAAGTTGTGTTCCGGGATTCCATCTATTCACTCTTTTGGGTGTGAGCAGCTGCTTCAGTGAGACGAGACCTGGCTATTTCTATTAGCAACAGTGGGTTTGGGTGCTGTGTATTGGAAGTGGGCAGCTGGGCATGATCTCTGTGCTTCTTTGCTGCAGAACTCTTTCTGTAATTCCCAACATGTGTGCTTAGGGTTCCTTGTGCAAATGGTTCCCATTCTCCTAGATACTAATTAAATTAAACAAAATGAAAACCATTCAGCAATGCATTGATTTGATTCCCCAAATACTTAACAGCCCACACTGTGGCAGCTATCGTGGCAGATGCTGTAGATCCTATGGTAAACAAGGCTGACGTGTTCTCCTCAAATTTAATCCAGTAGGGAAGACAGGCAGTAAATATAGAAATAAATGCAGGATTGTAAGTTATCATAAGTGCCATGAAAGAATGAAAATATAGTAAGCAAAGTGACTCAAAATATAGTAAGTAGAGTCTTACTCAGATGTGGCAGTCAGAAAAGAAGTGTCTGCTATGTGCAAACACTCTACTAGATGCCTTATTAAAGAGCTGTTGATGACACATGGACCTTACCCCTAGTATTCGTCAATTGATAGTCAAGTTCAATGAGAAAATCATGTATGAAACATAATGACACTGAGAGGAAAAAACAATCAATTCTGCCTGGGGTAGAGTAGGGTAGAGATAGAGAAAGGGTATATCTGAGGTGGTTCTTGAAGGAAGACTAGAAGGATGCCAGGTGAACCCTAGTGGCTGGGGGTGAGGAAATCAACAAGGAGGAAAGATGATGGGCATATCTGAGGGAATGAGCCAAGCCATTTTGGAATCCTGACCTTTAACAGACTTTTGTTCAGATTCCCAGTATAGAAAATCTAAAAATGCTGAGGCATTGTGTTTGAAGCCCCAGAAGGAGTGAGTAACAGGAAACTATAGTAGTTTTCTATGATACTCATATCAAAAAGACAACACTCTTAGTGGGTTAAAGCAACATAAATTTATTATCTTACAGTTCTGGAGGTCATTGGGCTAAAATCAATGTGTCAGCATGTGTCTGGCACAGCAAACTTTAAAAAGTTAGATTTTATTCTTTAAAGACAAGTGACTTCTCCAAACTTCCTCAGGTCTAGGACAGAAACTATCACCCCCACCTCTTTTCAGGATAGAAAAATGTACAGAATTCACATATTCTGGCCCCAGGAGGTAAAAGTCCAGTTTCCTTTCCACAGGGAAAGGTGAGAGGGGAAGATGGCTGGGAGGGATGGCAAGCCTCAACATGGGTTTTATCTCATTGTATTCCCCTTCCTCTCTGTTCCTTGTTACAACAAAAACCTTTACACACTTGGACCCAATGAAATGGTAATTTGAGGCAAGTAAGGCCTTTCCAACTCATTAGAGCTAGATTTGAATAAATCCTTTCTGCTTTTCACCAAAATAAATGAACTCTTTTGATTTCGTCAGCAGTGAGCAGATGGACCTGAGCATATAGACCTTAGGTCCCTAACACTTTTGACATTAGCCTGGAAGAAGTTACGTTCTGGTTCCTGAGCAGTATGAGCCTCCCTGTTTCCTACTTGCAGGCAGCGGTCACTTGGGAAAGGGACTAACTGCTTGTGGCTAGGCAATCCCATAATTGAGACTCAAAGGGCATTCCAGCAGCTGCTGGGAACACTTTTTCACCCCTGGAATTCTCCCCTCTTTCCCATTTGTGACATCATCTCCCTATAAACACTTTTGTTGGTAAAAGGCAAAAGGTTGTTTGGGGAGCTGATGGGCTCTGCATGGTTTCCTATTGGAAAGTAAACTCCAGGGAGCTGTTGTCTTCTTCTTTTATGTCCCTCGGCAGTGTCATTTGAGGCAAGGTAAGCACCTTCACCATTTGGCGGACATTTTGACCTACAGTAAGTCATTTTGGGAGTACTGACCTGTGTGAAAAGAGATTCAATGGTAGAAAAATGTTCCAGGTATTTGTTTTGTTTGTATGGAGTACTCATTTGGTATGATTTGCTTTAATTTTGATTTTTATCCTTCTTATAACCACCTTTTTATAAGATGGGCAGCAGAGTTTCAGTACCATCTAGAGGCTGTAAACTAACTAGATGGGTTACACCATGATTCTATAATGAAGGGGCCATTGAAGCTGCACTTTCTCCACCATATAAATGTAAAGCAGGAAAGGTGACACCTTTAAGACCTGACAGAGCATTCATTCAGTTTGGCCAGGGAGCTTCCCATTTGCGGGCAAGCAATACATTCTAAGGCGGTATACATTTGGAGGTTTAAATCCATCCTACAGACACACTAGACCACATCTTTCTTATGAACCCATAAGGAGTTCTTATGAGCCCATTTGGGGCTTTATGTGCCCACTAGCCATCTAGCCACTCATATACTGTAGATGATGAGTTTCTTCTTGGGGTTTAATTTTCTCTTCATTTTGGCTAACAATTCTTGGTTCATGCTAAACTGTTTCTGTTTTAAAATGTTTGTCTCTGTTTGCTAGCAATTGATTTGTGTTTACTTCTTCTACCACCTTCATTCTTCAATGAGGAAAATGTGGAAATTTCACTATGGATGGCTTGCTTTTGTGTTCTTCTCAGTGGGGAGAATTGTTCCTAATCTGGTTTCTTTTTTGCACTAAAAAAAGAAACCAGGTAGGTAGTATAGTAGTTACTAATTTTTTTCTTTCTTTCCCCTTTTTTTTTTTAACAGCAATAACAGCCAGGATAAGATGTATAAACTTTTGACTAGCTATGTTTAAATTTTAATATAATGGAAAATTTCTTAAAACCAGAGGCAACAGTTTTTAAAATTGATTAGGACCTATAATAAGGCAGAACAAAAAAGTTCAGGAAATTCAAACTGAGGTTGAATGGTAAGCAATCTCCTTTGAGATTTAAAATTCTCGCCTTGCTACAACCAGGAATCCTACCCTCAGGTACTCAAATTTAGAAAAAATAAATTTTTAAAATGTGGAAATGGGACTTAAATTCAGCAGTATAACTTTTAAAAAGCTGGGAAATGGTAGATCTAGGTCCTTGCTTTATGTATGATTGTGTGCATATGTGTATTATATTATGTCTACATGTGTACTTCTTTTTGTAAATTGTTTGCATGGTACTAAATTAATTCAAGAATAAGAGAGCACTCAGTAATTAAAGCATAAACCAAATGCCCTTTATTTCACATGTCTTAAACAAATGTTTAAAAGATAAAATAAAGGTGTCCTCAGAACTGTTAACATACATTTTGACTGTGTGAGCCAATCAGGATTATAGTTTGGGTGTAGGTAACCTCAAGTACAACAACTTTTGAGAGATTTTTCCTTTGGCAAAAAAAGCAGCTTGGGACATTGACTTGTGTTTGTCTTATGTCTTGTGGGCAGCATGGAGGTGACTGTTAAGAATTAAATTAGAAGTATATGTAAGTAAAACATCTGTGTAAAACATTGAATTTGATAACTATAGTTTGCTAGTAGCCTAGGTTTGTGACGACATCATTTTGTAATGATGTAAGAGCTATACGTTGTTGTAAATTGATCATATATCCTAACAGTATATCTTTGAGTTAAATATTTCTAATTAGAACAGTCTATTCTAAAAATACTTAAGAAAAGATTCAAAATATAAAGCAGGGATAATATAAGAGCATGTTTAAAATAACAGGGATTTTTAAAAATAATGATCTATTCTTGGTAAAATTTACAACAGAGCTAATTTAAGAGAGGTGTTACTTTTGTTGTAATTATGTCATGTATTCTCTATTTTTTTGTTAAGTTTTAAATGTTTAAAAAATTAAGTCTTAACAAGTTAAGGTTTACTTAGGCATCTGTTCAAAAGTTTTGTTTTACAATTCTGGTTAGATAAACTACTATTATATGTGATATGCCTTCATTTTTTTTTTTTTTGGTACCGGAGATCAAATTCAGGACTTTGTGCTTACAAGGCAGGCGCGGTGCCACTGAGCTATATCCCCAGCTGCTATGCCTTATTTTTAAGAATGCAATTTTCTTGATTAAATATAGTCAGTCATGATTACTGTCTTAATATGGTATAAAAGTAATTAAATTGTTTTGCTAAATTGCCACCTTGTATACTACTTATCGTTACTTAACTGGCAACAGCCATGCTTTTTTTAGTGAGTAAGAGACAAACTTGCTTTATTAAAAATACATTTTCTTAATTGATAAAATAGGCATTAATCCCTGTAGAGTGCATTCAGAATTTTTTCAGTTCTCTTGTGTGTACATAAAAAAAATTCTAAAGGTATTACTAAACTATAATTATTGGTCTTTCCGTAAATAAATAATGTGTTTTCTACTAAATGTTGATTCACATTGGGTTACAGAAAAGAAAACTCAGTTTATGCTTAATGTACCTTTCTGACAGAACTAACCTTGTTTCACAAACAAAATGACTTTCTTTAATGAACTTGGTCACTATATTTCTTAATTTAAATCTAGTCTGCTGACTGTATTCGCTTTGCTGTTAGTTTGTATGAGATCTGGTTGTAAGCTTGGTAACTATCGTTTGCTAAAGCTCTAATGTTTTAGAGGGCTATCACCTCCAAAATAGATGGAATTAGACTTCACAATGGACTCTGAGTAAATAGCTTACTCTTTCTACATTTCTGATATTGTTTGAGAATTTGGCAAGAAGGGTTTTATGGCAGACTCCAATCTGTATCACTTCTCTTCCAACATGGGACCTGACCTGATCTGACCACAACTAGAGAAAGCTGCCTTGACACCAAGAGACACAACCACAGATGATTAATTGGCAATGCCTTTAGAGAAGAAGAAAATGCATTCAGAGATGGGAGCAGGGGGTTATGAGTGTCACAGTCACCTATATAGACCCTACCAAAAATAAATAGACTTACAAAAGTTACGAGAGAGTGTTACTATGCATGATTCCCTAAAATTGAAAAAGCTCTTCCAGCAGGTCTAGCTGTTAGATATCATCTGAATTTCCCTTTCTTTTGTATTTTACCTAACAATTTTTAGTGATATATTTTTCAAGGCTCAAGTATCCAGTTTCCTGGTGCTTGTTCTCCAGCTCCCCTTGATGGAATCTACATGCCAATCCAACATTAGACAGGCAGCCAGATGTGGTGGCACCTGAAGGCCCTTAATATTGAAGCCTGGTCTAAAGCAAGGGGCAAATTGTAACCAGCATGATAAAATGGAACTTTACAAATTTGATTGTTTCCTTTACAGACAAAGGGGTTCTCCAAACTTTCTCAGGTGTGCAGCATAAGCCATCCCCACCTCTACTTTGCCTGGATGAATGGACAGAGTATGTAGTAGCTGGCATCTGGAGGTGGGGTCTAGACAATGGAGGGAGTGCAAGATGGGTGGGAGCTATAAAGCAAGGCTTTATCATCACATTGTATTTCCCTTCCCCTCTATTTCTTGTTATAAGAGACCCCTATATACCTATATACTGGGAGACATTGATTTGAGGCAAATATGGCCCCTCAATCTCCATGGACCTAGCTTTGAATAAATCTTTTCTCCTTTTCATAAAAATAAATTGCCTCCTTTTATTTGGTTAGCAGCAAGCAAACAAACCTGTGTGTGTGGATCTAAGTGGGCATTCATAAGCAGGGCCATGTTCTGTTCAATAGAATTAAGGGAGAATCTGTTTCCTTGCTTTTACTGGATCGAACAAGCTTCTTACTTTCTTTGGATCATGGCCTCCTTTGTCTTGAAAGTCAGCAACAGAACATCTCTCTGACTTTCTTCTGTTGTCACATTTCTTTCTGATCACATGTAGGCGAGATTCTATGCTTTCAAGGAACAATGTGATTCAATTAGGTTTAAGAGGGTAATCCAGGTAAATTCTTTAAGATCCTGGATCTTAACCACATCTAAAAAGTATGTTTTGCCATGTAATGTAATATATTCACAGTTTCTGAGAATTAGGATGTGGACATTTTTGGGGACCATTATTCTGCCTACTAGGAACCTAAATGCTTGCCACTTTGAAGTCTCCTTTTTTCATGCCCATTCCTGAGACACCTCTGAAAAAAAATCCTAAGACTTGAAATACACTTTGAAATCACTATTGTGTTTGTCTATATATTATTATACATGTAAGTTTGTTTGTAGGGGATTTGAGGTGGAGGCTTAATGTGCCATACTCACAGTACTTAAAAATCATTTCCTCAGACCTGCCCTGATAAACTCAGATTAAGTTAATATTCTCTGTTAAGTATTTCTACAGCACCTTGTATTCCCCCTCCGTGTGTGTGTGTGTGTGTGTGTGTGTGTGTAGATGAAGCAAGATGGATAAGGGTCTGCCAGGTTGAGAAGCAAGTTTTATTCATCCAGTGATCATTTTTTTTTTAACCAAGGTACAAGACTAAATTTTGAGGATATATCAATGAATACATCCTCAAAACTTAGCATTATTATCCTGGTAATGAAGATAGACACTGAACAAATGATATAAAATACATAGCCAGTGCATTAAAATAGGATCCAAAGTGGGAAGCAGTGAATAGTTTTCCTATGAGTCACTGAGAACTGTCAGAGTTGGAGGGATGGCAATGGAACACCAGTATAGAAAGAGGCATGGACCACATGGCCTGAGACCAGATGGGAATATTTGCAGGTAAGCAGATGCTAATCTGGAGAGAAGATGACAGTCATAAACTTGATTGGGATTCTATGCCTAGCATTTGATAGAGGATGGATATGGATCACAAAGATATAAAATAGGGAATCATAGAGAGGTAAAAATTCTGAATAGTTTTAAAAATTCCTGAGAAAATCCATTACGTGACTGAATTTATCTGAAGTTGGCTAAATTTAATTTTCTGCTTTCTAGTGTAATATAGTTTCAAAATAGCAATTCAGCTGTATTATAAAAAAACAAACAAACTTTTTTTACAGACTTAAAAATGAAGACTTCAAATTTATACCTTATTTTCTGTGCTAAGGGATTTGAATTTTATTTTATTCAAATGTAATGTCTTAGTTCATTTTCTGCTTCTATAACAGAATACCACAGATTGGATAATTTGCAAGAAAATAAATGTATTTGGCTCACAGTCTTTGAAGGTGGGAAGTCCAAGATTGCGGAGCCTTATTGTTGCATCGTAACATGGTAGAATGCATTGCAGGGGAAGGGCCCATGTACACTGGAAGAAAGGGCTGATGAATTCCCTCTTGTGTAACTAACCTACTCCTATGATAATTAACCCACTCTCAAGGCAACTAATCTACTTATGCAATATCATGAGTGCATTCACGAAGGTGGTGTCCCCCCCCATAATCTAATCACTTCTTAACTACAGGTCCCATCTCTCAACATTCCTGCAGTGGCAATTAAATTTCAACATGAATCTTTTGGGGGTTATTCAGACCATTGCATTGATTGATGGCCAGGTTATTCATGATATGTTTTAGATAGGAAAGAGACAAAATTAGGTCTGCTTTACACAAATAAACTCAGCAGTTTGGAATGTAACTTGAAAGGCATGGATGGCAGGCAAAGCAATAGAAGGACCTCAGATTATTTGGTTCCATGTACTTTTGGGAGGACAAGGAAAAATATTCTGATTTTATAATTGAGATTGTTGAGGCTTGTAGATATAAAGTGAATTTCAAATGACACACATTTAGGAATAATTGTTTTATTAGCATCAAGGTAATAGTCACCAAGGATTAGATTAAACATTTATATTTCTTGAAATGTTGCTCTAAATTTATCAATTTGTACATTAAGTAGTTTACTATAATTCTGAGTATAACTAATTATGTATTTATGTAAAAAATAGTAGATTGTAGTCTCAGGTTTATTTGTCATGCTCGAGAAGAGCCGTGACCAGAAATAAGCCCAGGCAAACATTGACCTCCAGGTCATAACCTGAACTGCACACATAGCATTTAGAGGGAGGTAAAGAAGGCCAGGAGGCACTGAAGTGTAATGACCTAAGCTTGTCTTGCAGCACTTCTTTTACCACTGAGCCCAGCACTGAGTAGAAGGTTAATAAATGGGAAGAATGCAGTTGTCAGTAAAATTGTAAAACCTCCATTGATTGCTACTTGAATTCACAAAGGATTACCATGTGGCAAATGGAAAGCTAATTTAGGGTAGAAGTAGATTTCCAGCAGCAGGAACAGAAAAGCAAAAGCAACACTGCCCTAAGGGGGAGTCTGGAAGTCACACTCAAGTGAATGGGCTCTGGGAGGCAGTGAGAAGGGCAATATTCAACATCTAAATTTATTTCTTTGTCATTTTACAGAGCTAAGTGCAGAGTGCAAGCCCTGTAAATATTTTTAATTGGATTAAATCTCCTAAGAACTTGGCATTTAAAAAATTTTACTCCCATGCATTCAATATTTTAAGTGCTAAGTTTTAATAGGAAGACAATAGATTTAGTTTCTAGGTATAGCCAGCCAAATGATTTAGAAGCAACTTCAGATGTAGTTTTCTATTAATTGCTTCTCTGAGCTTAATGGATTTTTGTAGTTCTAGTTTAGTGGAAGGTGTTCTTCTCTTTCCCCTTTTAAGTAGTACACATACTATGCCAATGACATTCTATAAGTTTTAAAAAGAAAAATATGTTCCTAGTCCCAGTACTTTAAAATTAAGAATAATTTAGTCTCCTATATTTTTGCCACTTATTTTTCACAAGTGTACAAATGTGTACACTTGTGAAAAAGTTGTGATCATAATAATTTTATGGTCTATTTTTTACTTAGCATTATGTGTTACACAGGATTCCACCTCTCTATATAATAATTATTGTCATTTTAAATTCTAAGAAGTACTATCTAAGGTTTTGCAACTACCTCTGCTTTCTTGGTTTCCACTCTTAGTATTTTCAAATATCTTCACCTTTTCGTGGCTTTTGTCTTTGTTTTGCTTCAATCTGTGTAACGGTTAGGAAATATATTTTATTTTGCCACTGGAATTATGCTGTTTAGCTCGAATTATCAGAGATGACCCTTAGCTTTGCATTTTGATCAGGCCTCTTTCAAAGTGTTGTGTTACTGTGGTTGAATTTGTATTTGGGATTTAGAAATGCTGGTTACCAATTCTTTCCTGTTTGGAAAGTGCCAGATAACACAGCTTTTACTGTAATAGGTTTGAACAGACTGCAGCTGGCATGCCACGTGGGGCTGAAGAATTGTGAATTCAGTCACTTTTCTCCATCCCTTTGATTACCACAGAGAGAGCTTGTCCCTTGGAGTTACCAGCAAATTATGGCAAGAAACTAGGCCAGACAAGAGTCAGAAAAAGGCTGTCTGATGGCTTCAGGGTGAAGTACCTTAGAAGTTGGACCAGAGTAATGGGTAAGACTGAAGAAGGAAGAGAAAATAGTAGATGTAATTCATGACATAAATTCTAAGGAATTCTAGAAGTTTAAATATCCATTTAAACAGATACTTTCCTTTTTCTGTCCCAGACTCCTTTTCGAATCTGATAAAAGCTGTATGTTTGACTTTCTCCCCTCCCTCAATGAAAGTCATCATAAATGTAAAAAGTTGCATCTGATTCCTCAGAAACCATCCATAGCACCCTTAGGGTAAAGAACCTCAGTCTCTAAGGAAAACTTATGGGCAGGAAAATTTTGTACCAGTATTTCCCAACACTCCCTCTGATCTTTTATTTCCTTCTTGAGAAAATTTTCGTGTTTTATTTAAATAAGTTTGTCAATCTTTAGTAAATTGTGGTGGAAAATAGATCACAGTGACAACCTCAGAAAGTGGAGAATCAGTGGGGAAGAGTATTTCGGTAAACGGTAGGTATATGCCCTGACCTGTTCAGGCTAGGTCTGACATGATGAGGAAATGACAAAGAGCGCGCGCGAGCGCGCGAGAGATATTGGGAGACAGGTGGGATGAGGGGGAGGGGAGAAGACAGGGAGATGGAGGTATTTGTTGAAGTTTGCTTTTCAGCTGTTCTAAAGCTGGTTTTCAGTGATATGTTTGGTCATGTGTGTTAAAATCAACTCCTATGATGAGTGCAATCTTCAGCAAATTACTAAGAGCAGGCCCTGTGTAAGTGTTTTACCAGTGCTTGCCAATGTCTTCAGTGACTAGGATTCTGAGCTTTATATTCTGAGTCCTGGAGCTCAGATCCAGATTCCTGGGTAAGGTAGATCATCTTTCTGTGTTTCCATTTTAATATCTACAATAGCAATGATAATAATCATGAGGCTAAAATGAGAAAATGCTTATGAAACACATGGCATAATACCTGACATACATTATACGTTTAAGGACTATAGACATGATTATAGGCTATGTAACAATATTATGATTCCAAGGTAGATTTTGCGTCTCAGGACAAATAATAATACATATGTTAATGAAAATGAGCATTTCAAATCTCTAAATGAAATTAGAAAGGTACTTGTATCATTAAAGCAGATTCTTCAGATATTACCAAAGAGAGACATCAATTTACATCTCCCTTATCTTTTTTGAAGATTTTCATGATTTTGCTAGCATTTATAAAATTTAGTTTGGTAATTTAATTTATAGAATACATTCTTTGAAGTTGATATGCATATTTAACTACTGTTATGTAGATAAAATTACTGTTTGTTTCCAAAAAAGGAAATAATTATCAAAGTCTTCATTTCATTAATTGTATGTTTCAGAAACTATCTAGCAGGATAGTGTCCAGTGTCATCCTGAGGGGTAGGCAAATGGTACTAATGAAAATTATAGCTTAAGAAAATCCAGTGTTTGGCCAGTTTCATTCATTAATTCTTTCTCTACAGAAATTGATGCATACCCAGGTTTGAGTGATTCAGGTTTACCAACCCAAGGTGATCTGTGGTATTGTTTCAATTTAAAATGTATTGCCTTGTAACCTTCCACAACCTCTTCATTCACCATCTTTGTAGTTATCATACTGTTATTATTTGTTTCATTGTCTTCTCTGCTAGAACATAAGCACCATGGAGGAGGCTCTGTCTTGTTCACTACTGTATTCCTACATGCAGTACAGTACCCAGCCTTCATGAACATGGACTGAAAAATATAATGGTCTAACATCAATATCAAACAGTATAACTTAATGGTTAGGACCTTGGATTTTGCAGTTGGAGAGGATGAGGTTTATGTCCCAGGCCTATAACTCATGAGTTATGAATATCTTGATCAAGTTATTTAACTTTTGTGAGCTTAATTTGCTCATCCACAAAATGGTGATAATGATAACAATTCCTAGAGTTATTGTGAACATTAAATAAAATGATATATGTAAAATACTGAGAATTATATATGGTAAGCAGTATATTTCCTATGTATTATAGTTATGATAATAATTGGGATTATTGTTAATCAAAATGTTTATTATTTTATTGTTAATGACTCAGTTATTGTTTGAGGGAGGAAATTGAAATTTGAATAAATGCTTTAGTTTATCCACATACTCTTCAGACTGAAGATTGGTTGAAAAATTATACAAGACTAATTTGGAGGCATCTGAGGGTACATTTAATATGATTCAATAAAGTATTACTCTTTTGAACTATATGGTGCCCCATGTCTGAAAGCATTAACTAAATCTTACAAAAGAAATGCCTAATTTTATACAAGATATATTTGTCTTAATCACATAGCAAAACCCCATTCTATATGCCCTTGGGAAGACATCTCTCCTTAATACATTGTATCTTTTGGTCAGGGAACTATTTTTCACGTATAGGGAATGTATTACTGACCTTTGATAGACAGAATTTGAATCCCAGTAGAAATTCCTTTTCCAGTACAAGGATTTGCACTTCAATTTTCAACATGCTCAGATTCTTTCTCTGTATTCATTCACTAAGGCCCTTTCTACTTTGTGGGAAGACATGTTATCTGTAGCTTTGACTGTATTTAAATGCTTTTCTGTTTTTTCACTCAAAATGTTTTATTGCATATCCATAATTTGTCAGGCTCTGGATCCCTGCCCTCATGGACCTTATGTAACCTTAAAGCTGAATGTGACATTATGAGGCTTCTGCATCTATTTACATAGTTTTCAGGTTGGTAAATGATAGCACAGAGAGGTGAAGTGACCTGTCTGATGTCACAATGCTATTTAGTGTCATAGTTGGGGCTAGAACCTAGGTCTGTAGATGTTCTGTCCAGTCAGTGCACTTTATGAAAATGCTAGAATTTGAGAAGTTTTCAGTTCACTTCTATTATACTGCCTTGGTTTGGTCAGTCACTTGTTTCAGATAAGAAATGCTACATTGTGCACATGGAAGGATAAGACAGTCATTTGTCTTTAGAAGGACATGGATGACTCAGTTCAGCCCTGACAACTGCTGATTTTTAAAAGTCTAAGGCTCAGGAACTCTTGAGCTTCTAAAATCAAACAGCAAGAAGATAATAATATGGTTTGTGTAGCCTGCTTTTGGGAGTAGGAAGGTCATATGCTATATAAATACTTCTTCAAAACAGTTATTAAGGTATAAAGAGGTCAAAACCCAAGTTATAGTAAGTGAAATAGCATCAACATGTCACGCAGGCTTGGAATGTTGCTATCTGTTACATATTCTTACAATATACCTTTAGAGTAGCTGCCAACTGTTCTCTTTCAGCGTGATCTCTTATTTATATGAAGTATGATTATAAAGTTCATCTTACTCTTAATGAGTACCTTACCCTTCAAAGGAATCATGTTAAAATGCAACATACTTATTTCACATCTCAAAACCTGCTTGACTCATTTTTAGAAACTACCTTCTGACAAATGAGCAAGGCCACCTGAACATTTTATAGTCTCTTTATTTTCGGGTTCTAGTTTGATGGTAAGACCCTGGTTCAAAACCTTTTTACTCTTTCTTAGCCAGATTTACCATTCCTCAGAAGGTAAAGATTGACCACTAAGTGGTTGAAAGAAAAAGAAAGCAAGTAAAGGAGTAGGGAGTATCAGGAGGGAGTGTTATTTTATTCACAGATGATGTGATTATTTATGTAGAAAATCCCCCTCCCAAGCCTCCTGGAAATACTAAATGATTACAGCAAGTTTTAGACTACAAATTTGATACACAAATGTTATTTGCCTTTCTATATACCAGTAATGAAGTAGAGAATTTAAAAAGCTATTGAAAAGATTTTAACTGATGCATAAAAATTGTACATATCTATTAAGTGTCGTGTGGTGTTTTGATTCATGAATAGATTGTGCAATGTTCAAATCAGAGTAAACATCTATTTCTTCAAAAATTGATCCTGTCTTTATGGTGACAATATTTAAAATCCTCTTAGTCTAGGTTTACAAAATGCATACAGCACATTATCATTATAGTCACCCTACTGTGCACTAGAATACCAGGACTTCTCGCTTCTATCCAACTGTAACAGTATTACCAATCAACTTCTTCTCATCCCTTTCTATACCCTTCACTCCTCAGCCTCTGGTAATCAACATTCTACTCAACTTCTGTGAGGTCAACTTTTTTATGTTCCACACATGAGTGAGATCATGAGGTAGTTATTTTTCTGTTCCTGACTTATTTCACCTGACATAGTGATCTCCAATTCCATCCACGTCATCACAAATGACAGGATTTCATTCTTTTTACGGATGAATAGTAGTATCCCATTACATATATGTACCACATTTTCTTTATCTATTTAGTTTAATTACATTTCTTGGCTATTGTGAATAGTGGCTGCAGTGAACAGGGAAGTACAGATATCCCTTTGACATACTGATTTTAATTCTTTTCTATATGAACCCAGAAATAGGATTGGTGGTTTATAAAGTAAGTTAGATTTTTGCGGAACCTCCATACTGTTTTCCATTAACAACTGTGGTAATTTACATTTCTGTTAACAATGTGTGAGGGCTCCTTCTTTTCCAGATCCTCTCCAACATTTTTTATCTTTAATGTTTTTGATAATAGCAATTCTAAGAGGTGTGAGGTGATATTTTATTGTCCTTTTAACCGACATTTCCCTGCTAATTAGTGACCTAAGTGTCTAGCAACATATGAATGGATAAAGAAAATGTGGTATACATATGCAATGGAATACTATTCACCTTTAAGAAGAAAAAAAATCTGTCATTTGTCACCAGTACAAACCCAGAGGACATTATACAAATGCAATAAGCCAAGAATAGAAAGATGAATAGTTGTGCATCTCACATGTGAAATTTTAAGAAGTTGAACTCCTAGTAGAATAGTGGTTCCCTGAGGATAGGGGAGGGGAATGGTTGAGGAATGTGCAACCGAAAGAGTGAATTCTAATATAAATTTTAGACTTTAGTGAAAATGGCATGTCAATATTAGCTCATTAGAACAAATATATTATACTGATGTGAGGTTTTAATAGAAGAAACTGTCAGAAGAGGAACTTAAGAGTGTACTTTCTACTCAATTTAAAAAATAGTTACTGAAACATCAGACAACTCTGCCAATTTGAAGTTTTGCTTTTGTTAGTCATATTGCAAATGGCACATCAGTTATATAAGGAATAGCCTTATCATATATTTCAGTATGCGTTTATAAATGTCTCACAGCCAAGCTATACCTATATTTGACTAAACTGTTCTAGGTATGCGAAAGTCATTTCTCAATTTCTCCTGAAGTGTTTGAGGTGTTGCAGCAGTATAACTGAGATCGAAATTCTCCACCTTTTCCCTCTAGCCTTTGATGAAGCAGAAGAGGCAATCTCAGGTGCTTTGGAGGGAAGGTAATCAAAGGCATATATGGCCTAAGAGCTTTGAGCTTTCTAAAGGGCAGACGCTTTCTAAGATGCAGCACTTGAGCTTTAATCAAACAGCCCTGAGTGCATATGCTGTTTCTTATTCTTCAAGGCTGAGTGGGCTTTTGGTGTTGAAACTAATTTGGCACTATGGGCAGCTGGGGAATTGCTATGCAAGGCTTTGTCTGCTGGCTTAAGTAGAAGAACAAGGAGGATCATAAAGAAAATCTTTGGTGGTTTAGTTTTGTTCTGGGTCACCTTGAGCCCCAAAGGTATTCCAAATGCCTGAAGCTGTGAATGTCAGATTCTTTCTTTTTTCCACACTTCTACCTTTCTTAGACAGGGCATAGTGAAATAAGGGTTCCCTAGTTGGTGTCCCTCTGTGTTTTGAAATTGTGTTTATAACAATCTATTAGAAGTAATGAAAAATCATCAGTAACGTAGAGGTGTTATAGGAAGACAAGATTTTATTGTTTTTCTTCAGCAACCCTTCAAGGCAAAGTGGAGGCAGCAGTCCTTAGGATAACTGTATGCTGCCACTAGAAAAGTTCTTTCTGACTTTCAGTATATATTATATGCTTTTATTTATCCTTAGATTATGAGACATGCAAGACATGTGGGCAACCTAATAACAGATATACTACTAGACTGGAACAGATAACTGACTAACAAGAAATAAAGGCAAAAATTATGAACTATCTAAATCAAGAATGAAGGTAAAGTGGACCCAAGATTCAATACAATTTAGCAAATATGTCTACAAGTCAGAAAAAAAATCAAATTTACCAACATGTAGATCATAGACTTCTGGTCTCTAGAAATGTTTGTTTCTAGAGACAAACATAATGCTTGTAGTTTAAGCTTCTCCAAATGTGGTATTTTGTTAAGGTAGCCTGAGCAGACTAATAATTCTCCAACTCACATTTCATATCATGAAACACATATACTCACCTGCTTGAAAAGGTATTCACTTTTGTAGATGGTGATTTTAAGCTACCTGACCAGGTCCCAGTGTTCACTTTGGTTTGGCCTTATTAGTTGCTCTCATTTATTTTCCAACAGGCATCCAGATTGTATCCAAAGCAAAATGGTGACTGTAGGTAGTTCTTGTGTCTCTCCTCTCAGTGGACCTTCATGCTGCCTTTCCATTGCCCCCTTTTGGCCAGATATTTGGGGCTTTTTTAATATGGTTCTCCTAGATTCAATGCCCCTGTGTTGGGGTGTACCCTAGTAGCTCTTTCTGTTCAGCTGCACAAAAATATGTTATTATTACCTGTTCTGACCCCCTTGAAACTCACAATTTGGTTCTCATATTCTTAACACAAGTGTGTACCTTCTTAAAGTAACAATTGACTAATTTGACAAACTAGGTGGCAATCTTTTAATACTAGAAAGTTGAATTAGAAGAATGGCGAGGCACTTCTCTCTTCCCTGGTAGTGCATTTTTACTTAAACAATGACTGAATTTCTGGAGAAATTTTCTTTTCTTTTCCTATTTCATCTGCTTCTTCCCTTCTTGGTAACCTGAGCAGACTAATATACTATCTGATTCACATTTCATATCATAAATGAATATGAATATATATTCACCTGTATAAAGAAATCTCTTCAGCATTCCATCAATGCAGCAAGCACTTATTGTACTCCAAGATACTAGGTATCAATAGATGCCCAAAGTTAGTAAAACTCCCTTTCTTTTGGATGTATTTGATATCACAATCTCACACAGACATGGTTGATAATGTAGGCAAAATAAACCAAAGGCTATGCATTGGCCAGATATCTATACTGGTATGGAAGTGAATGTGACAAAAATAGTTATTCATTCCAGTACTTGTGACAAGTACTACATAATTCTGATGCCAACAATTATCTGGGCTTCACGTAATCAGTTTTAGAACTTCGGAGTTCTTTTAATGCGTATACTCTCTCTACATGGTTTGTGGAACCTATTAAAATTATCTAGTAAAGTTAGCTTGGTAAAGACACCTTTAAAGGGAGAAGTGTTGCCTAGCTGCAACTTCAATGCCCAGTGATCCATTTTTGGAATGCCCATAGCAACGGGACATCATGAAATATTTTCTCTTCAAATTCTTGTTCTTTGAATTTTTCTAGGTAAGATATATGAATTTCATGAAAAATTTAAAAAATTTCAATCTCTGGCATAACTAGGTTAACTGTATCATGTCAAGCTTTACAATATGGCACAGTAACAATCAAAATGGAAAAATATATCAAAAATAGTATCCACAGGGTCGGGGTGGGGAGGAGTCAGTTTTTTCTAAGTAATTGTTTTCAGTTGTCAAATAGTTGTGGCACCAGTATCTTCTTCTAAACCTCAATTTAGAAAATTAGCATAAATTAAATAGCTTTAATTAAAGTAGAGGTGAGATATGAGCAACAAGATCTTATAAGACAGCCTTGTAGAGCCCAAATGCTCTGAAGAATTCACTGTGAAACCATTGTTTTTATAAAGTACACTGCTGCTTATATTTGATTGTTTTGGACAAAGATTGAATGCTTAGGCTGAAATAGAACACAAAGGGTGCTAAAGGTTTTGTCAAAGTGTTGCTAAGACAAGTTGTAATAAGAAAGAGGAAGGACAAGAAATGCTAAAGATACTTGAAGTATAAAGCTTGCAGATATAACCATGTCACATCATGTTTCAAATAGTAAGAACCAAAGGTTTCTGCCTTTTTAAAACAAGTTCCTTTGCCATACACCCCAAAATGAGATAGAATTTTTGGCCTCTAACAATGAAAGTCTGCTTAAGAAATAGTATCAAACTTACAGCAAGCAAAGTGGGTGGGATCTGAGATGATTGACACGATCAGTGGAATAAGACAGGTTCAAGTCCTTTTTATACACTATATTTAAACCACTATTACATTAATGCTCATTGGTTGTCATTTAAACAGTAGTTCTTCCTTCTTCTACATTTCAGGTAAGAATAGGACTGTTTAACCACTCCTAGTAGAAAATACAGTTTATCTTCCTTAGAAGGATTGTGGTTTTGATTTATTCTTCTCCAATTATATTAATTTGTTTGCCAATTCATTTTTCCTGGCTAGATTTGAAGAGGTGGTAGATAAGCAAGCCAAAATGCCTTTTATTGTGACATCAAACCCTTCCAAATACAAAAAACAGAACTGGCCTTTTGGAGGGGAAAATTAACTCTTACAAATAATTTGAAACTATATGGATTTTTCAATCCCCGGTCCATCTAGAATTCTACTCCCTGTCCTGATACTAGGATGAAAATGGATGGGGTTAGAGAAAACTTCCTGCAAGTTATATTGCTTCTACTTTTAAGAGTAGATATGTTTGGTTCTCAGATGACTTTTATGCCTTCCAAAGTCTTCTAAGAAATGCAATGCCTCCAGGAAAGAAGTAGCGGAATTCATTATCAGTTGATATCTTGGAGAAATAAAAACAGCCAGCTGAGAATTAAGGGTCAGTAGAAAGAAGGAACAGAATGGGGACCTGGACAGAACTGTACATCGTGAAAATGGCTCTGAAATACCTGGGTAGAGAAGTGGGGGATTGCTCAGGGAGATGAAGGAACAGCTTGTTTCTACCCACCTTGTTAGAAAGTACAGAATCATGGATGGAAACAAATTTCTGAGTTATTGTTTAAAATCTTATAGAAGGAACAAATCTTCCTTGTATTGAATCCATGTGCTATATTGCTGAGGTATTGTTTAGAAACTCATTGTCTGAAATATTGAAGATGTAAGGACTGCTTTGAACTACCTTTGAAGTTTAGGGATGACCATTTATTTTCCATTATGAGCTGATGATCCTACTATGTATTATGTATTTATTATTCTCATTCAGTCTCCATGAGTACCCTTCAGGTAGTTATTTTCCTTAGTTTATGCATAAACAATTCTGTGCCCATTTATTCTCTCATCCTAGGTACAAACCTGTCAATATGAAAAGGCCTAATCCAATTTCTCATTAGTATTCTGTGCATAGAATAATTTATATAAAAGATGTAATATAAATAGGATTTACATTATATAACACAATGTAATTGGAAGCAGTTTTGGAACTTACTCCTAGTATTTGGAAATTTTTACCATTAGTTCACTGCTTTAAAGAGGAGCACATTTTAGTTCATGATGACCATAAAAGTCTTGGGTATTATTTGGGTCTTTTATTCCTGTGTTATTGCCGAGCATGGAATTAATGAAAGTGATTCACTTAGGCATTTAGATCCTCAATAGCAAGTGAAAATGATTATATCCTCACATACGTAGTTGGAAAACAACTTATGCCTTTTCTTTCATATTAATCAATGAAAATATAATCAAATACACACAAACACCTCACAATAGGCTTATCTATTTTCATATATCCATAGATGTATTTTGTGAACTTTAGTATATTCATCCACTGCAGGCAAAAAATGGGTCTTCAGGAAAGAGTTACTTTTTTAAAAAATCACTCTTGGTATGAATCCAATTTCTTATTCAATTGAGACATTACATTTGCTTTTTCTCCCTTAAATACATTTCCAGAAAGACCCATAGTAATTCAACAACATGTTGAGAAGAATTAGTGATTGTTCTGACTGGATGCTGTAGCCAGCTTGTAACAAATTTCATCTTTAATAATTGTGAAATGGAAGCAATGTCTGAAGTCATGGGAAACCTTTCTTTTCCAACTTGAGCAGGAAGCCTAATCTATTGTATTTCAGAGTAAAATATGGATGAGACAGTGTGGTATAGCAGAAAGTGCACCGTATTGTGAGTGTGATGATGAATAGGGTACCACAATCCTTGTTTCTAAATGTCTTATGAAAATCAATATGGAGATTCCTCAAAAAAACTAAATCAGAAATTCCATTTGACTCAGCTGTATCTGTGTATCTTCCTGAAAGAGTTAAAGATATTACATCACAGCAATACATGGGTCACCACATTCATAGCAGCACAATTCCTAATAGCTAAATTTTGGAAGCAGCCTACTTGTCTACTGACAGATGAATGGATAATGAAAATGTGATATGTATGTGTATATATATATATATATATATGTATTAACATGGACAAAAAGAAGGATGAATTTTAGTTGTTTGTAGGAAAATGGATGAATTGTGGGACTGTAATAATAAGTGAAATAAATCAAACACAGAAGGTTAAATATTCCATGGTTTCTCTTATATGAGAAACCCAAAATATAAATAAAGAGGAAAATAAAAGAGAGATGACAGAAAATGGGGAAGAGGAAATAAAAATAATTAAAATGCAATGTGTATATGTACCATTTATCCAAGATGAATGTAATTTATTGCAAATATATACCAGAAGAGAGAGAGAGGAGAGAGAGAGAGAGCGAATTGCGTTTGCAGATCTCTGTGGGTACTTATATCTCTAAAATTCCAATGTGAACTTGGAAGCTCTTAGATGGAGGTGAGGCTCATGTATGGGTCTACTCATACAAATGGTGATCTCTAATTTTCTCTATTCATACCAAAAACTGTTGCCCTACATTGATAATTCTTTAGGAAATAGGTAGCATTACTTGTAATTGAGTATTATTTTCTTGCCAATGGAACTGTCTTCCCTGTGAATGTCAAGAACCATATTTGGCTGTCTCAGAAAATCATTTATCATTAGCCTCATTGGGAAACATTGCCTCATTAAAGGAGATGGGTGATGGAGAAGTAGCTGAAAGCTAAGTTAAGAGAAAAATGCAGTGAGTGTACAAGCCCTCTTTTAGTATTAGAAAAGAAAGGAGCACACTGAAGGACAAGGGAATGACTTCTTGATAAATCTTCATGGCTACCCTTCTAGATAGTTCTTATTTTCCCTATTCAATAGCTGAGGAGTTTGATGCTCAGCAGTTGTTCCAGCGCTTCCTCACATTTCTAAACACATGCTCCTTTCAAGTTTTCTTCATCTAATTCTTAAGTTTCAACTTCATCATGAATAAGTGCTGTGTCATAACCTTTGGAGTTGGTGTTTATACTTAAATTCTGAGTTTGTCTCTGTGGATGACCTAAGGTACTTTTTTTGGCATTTCCAATTATAGACACCTTGAGTAAGCTACCATATCTTTGGATGTCAGTATCTCAGTAACAAATCATTAACTATACACTAAAAACCCCAACAGGGTACTGCTTTGCCTCCTTTCAGGCTTTTTCTATGGCTATCCTACAGAAATAATAACTTCTTATTTTTGCTGGCCTTGCATTCTTCAAATGAAATTCAGGCAAGGTTCTCATAGAGACACTATAATGGACTAGTCAGTGTCTCACATCTCTAAGTGATAAAGCCAGGATTCAAGTCCAGGTTTATCTGAGTCTCAAACTATTGTTTTTCTTCACTAAATTTTCTACCACCAGATTTTCTCATTGAAAATTAGCACTGTAAATTCCTGTCTGCCCATCTTACTGCAGCTTGCCTCTTTGTCTGGTTATATAGCCTCATTAATATGGCCTCACTTACTAGCACCGTGTAAATTTAGCCATTTCCCAGAAATAAGCAGGACACTCTCTTGGCACCAAAGCCTGTTTTCAGAGTGTCATGTATCTGTTCCTTCACTAATATGTGAGAGAACAGGGAAATGAGAATGACATGCTTTTCATTAACCCTTCACATCAGCTCCCTGAGATAGGAACTTTTGTATGCTTATTCCCCATATAGGGAAGCTATGACACAGAAGGGTCAAATGATTTGACCATGGTGAAAAAACTAGTAAGGGATTGTGGCAGAGATAGTAACTGCTCATCAAATCTATGTGCTCCCTCACATTATCCAAACCTTTTGCAGTTAGGCAGGATTTTCCGATTAATTGTGCCTGATGGATTGCTAATAGGAGTTTGGGGACTCCAGAACTGGGGGAATTTCATCCCTTCTGGAGGTGTAACCTCTGATTTAAAACATGTATTAAGGCTAAAGATTTTCCAATGGATTATTCACATTCTCCCTATTATGAGAGGTTAAAGAGAAAAGGATCTGATTACCTGTCAGAACATTTCATATTTTAGAATAAAAATATATTTTTATATCTGAGTCATTTTATTTTGACCTTGCAGATACATTTGGACTGCTGTGCATTTTTCTAAATTTAAAAAAATTGCTGCATTATGAAAAAGATTGCCTTAACAGCTTTAGAAAGCTTCTACTTTATGTATTTCACTAGCTCCTTTCTACTAGGTCTAAATTAATCAAGTATTGGGCTGGGTTTCTTGTTAGAAAGGAACAAAATATACATGGTACTTAGGAGGTATCTTAGTGAACTTATAAGCTGTACTAGGCTTTCTTTTTTTCTTTTCTTTTCTTTCTTTTTTTTTGATTTTGCTTTCTCGATTGTTCAAAATCTCTCCATAGTACTAACTTATTAGAACAAGATATTATTCTGAGTGAAACAAAGATGTACATTTCCATAATTTCTAGATCTGTATTTGTTATTTACTCAATTATATGTTAGCTTAATCACAGAGTCCTTCAGCTATTTTTCCGAGCTGTTTTCATGATGTATAGTTCAATTTTACTCTGAAAATTCAGGTATTGACCATTAAACCATAATGTAATCTAAAGTTTCCTCAATGTTTGACCCAGCAGTCTTGTTTTATTCTCTGCTTTTTAGTAAATTTATAATTTGTTGGTCAGCTAATTGAAGGGTCCTGAACATCACTAGGTGGAAATAATAGTGAAACAATGACACCCAGTTCTTTCTCTTGAAGAATATTCAATTTGAGGAAAATTTTGGAATTTAGTAATAATGCTTTAGACTTATGCTATCTACTAGGTTATTCTAGTTGAAAGGTGATGACCACTT
This sequence comes from Heterocephalus glaber, assembly GCF_000247695.1. The sequence continues at coordinate 1,532,500 of NW_004624895.1, read as the reverse complement.
TAAACATGAGAATTTGATAGGACTGTGGAAATAGCTATAATTTGTCTTTGTGGTAGAAAAGATATTTGGACAGTCTCTATTCCCTTTTAGTACATTAAGATCTCCTGTTGGAAACCCTAAGTTAATTGATATCATTACAACAACTCAGCTGAGGGCTGGGGATTTAGCTCAGTGGCGCCGCACCTGCCTCACAAGTGAAAGGTCCTGAGTTTGATCTCTGAAACCAAAAGAAGTAAAAAAACAAAAACAAAAACAAAAAAACTCAGCTGAAGTGCATTTTCTCAAGTTCAGTACCCATTTGGCCTAAGAATATAATCTTTCTCTTTAGCATTTCTTATTCTCTCACCTGGCCATCTGCAGAGTCTTAAGCAAATACAGTCATGAAAATTTATTACCATGATTAGTTTACCACAGCAAAGATTCTTAACTGATATGCCATTTCTTACTCCTTCAGGAGATGTCAAGAGGAAAGGTAAGTTCACCTATAGATTTAAAACTTCATGATTCTTTCTATAATGGTATGGTTGTGAGCCTACAAGTTAAATTATCGAATCAGTGAAAACTTGAATTGGTGATAGCACTATATTTAAACCTTGCTCAGTCACTAACCAGCTGTGTCATTTGAGTAAGTCTTTTTGGGTCTCAGTTTTCTTATTTTGAAACACCAGAGGGTTGGAGGAGAACATCTCTAGAATTACACTTCTAAAATGTGATTCTCAGAAAAACTAGTAGATAATTTTGTATAATAATTTAACTGTCTCTACATAGATGTGAATGTTTTAGTTAAATTCAGTTTAAAACTTAACTTGTTAAGTGGAAACTGATTACACACCATTATTTAAATTCACTCTGGTGGTTTTCAAATCCTTTTATATATGTTGTTTTGGGTTTTGTTAAAACTTTGTTTTTCCTAGGGACATATTTTCTTTATTTTAAATATCATCTTACAAGTTATGTATTTGTAAACCTAGATTTATGGCAAAAATGCACAGATTTTTAAGAAGGAAGTAATCATTAGAAATGGAAAAATTTTAACATAAACAATGGCTGAAACAGACACTATTAATAGTTTTGATTTGTATTCAGTATACTGTAGAAGTTCATAGCTCAGTATATGTGTTAAACCACATCTCAGTGTTCAATGAAAGAAGTACATCAAAAAGGAAGGAAAAGATGAATGAAAGGTAGATAGTTGAGTAAAAATAACAGGCATGGTTTAGAAATAAACATGAAAGGAGTGAAAAGGCATTTTCTGATCTCTGGTAAGAAGTCTGCCCTTGGCTCACACCCCCTGCCACTGCCCAGATGTTCTGTTAAACAATGTTGTCACTTTGCCTGAGGACACAAATGAGTTTGGGATTAATCTGAAGGGAACAATTCAAATGGGACCTGTCTATTTTTGGTTTCACTAGAATTTTAAAAGTAAAGAAAACTTGTTTTGTTTAGAAAGAGTTTTGAAGCCTCTCAATCTCTCCCACATAGATGTGTTACTGCACATAGTTTCAAAATAACATCATGGTTTACTGAGGAAAAAGCGGAGTTTCTCATGACTTGCTGGTCCCTGTAGGAAAATAGGGCTATATTTTCTGGCCATAATCTCATCCATCGGTTTTTCAATCACTATGATTCTTCTTTTTAAAATCATGAATCCTGATTTGATTTGTTAATAAGGCCCAAGACTGTGAGAGCATCCCAATCTCTCTTGCGCAACATTGATAATTTTCCAAGGTGTTTGTTATTGAGACAATTCAGAAGAATAATGCGATTTATTAGACATACATTGAAATTATCCCTTTAAAATTCTTATGTATATATGACCTTCAAAAATGAGTACTCAATTTATTTTGCAAACATATGTTGATTGTCCATTATCTACCAAGGATTATATTAATTGCATCCACCTCAAACTTTCTGCTGCCTGATATAAACAAATAAATTTAAGGATAAATGGGTTAATTTTCTAGTCACTCCAACAATATACTATTGAGCCTTCTCTATATGCCCTCAGCCCTGGCAATAGGCCCAGAAACTATGCTTTCCATAGAAAATTGTTATATATGGATCCTTGACTGTGATTCCTAATGTTCTTTACCTAATCAGAACTGAATGAGCCTACAATCTTTTTACATATACATTAGGGATATGAGTCATATATTGTTTCCCACAGTCTTGTACTGCATCTAGGAATATTTTCACAACTATTAATAAGTGCAACTTCATTCTAAAAGGTTGCCAGATCACATGGCAACTTTCACATATTGAGTTCATGTATGCATCCTAGTTCCCCCAGAAGAGACCTATGTTTTAGCATTTGAGGAAGACAGGAACTATCTGAGGAATGGCAGGCAGGAAGAATCAGGTTGGAAATGCAGATAGAAACAGAATCAGATTCTATAAGTTTAATTGATTTAAATTAGCTAAGCAGTGTGAAAAATGCAGATGTAAAGGTAAAAATTAGCAGATATAGGTTCCTAAATTCGTAAGGATGTGGCACAGAAGCCAAAACCAAGTGGAGTAAACTGTCATTCTAATGTTGAACTCATAGTTGGAGGCTGAGTGGACCAGCAATGAGACCTACTTAGTATAGATTTTATGACTAGATTTGGTGACAGATTGCACCTAATTTATGGAGCCAGGAATAAGGACACAAAGCTCGTTATGTCCTGACATTTATTTAAATAGTTGGTATTTTCAGATTATCAATTTCAATTGTTGATAATGACCCTTTAATTTGTCTATTATGTTTGGCTGTACAAAGCCATTTCCCATTGATTTCCTTATTTGTGATTTATAAAAATCTTATGAGAGCCAAAGTAATCATTATTTTTTCCTATTTACATGTAAGGAAACAGCTGCACCACGTTTAACTGATTTGTAGATCATACTACTAGGAAGTGGTGTAATTCCCATTTACTGAGTGCTAGGTTCTTGGTGTCTATTCACTTTCCCAAATCTCATAGTAGTCCTATGTGCTAAATAGGTATTATCTCTACTTTATTGACAAGGAAATATGAGTATGAGGAATTGGTCTAACTTACTCCAAGTCGCATGGTTAAGAGGAAAAGTCATGAGACCTAGTCATTCTGGCACCAGAGCTTGTGCTGTTAACCAACCTCTCAATTGTGGCAAACCTATGTCACGAGTGTTATTTGTTTTTCTTTTAAGACAAAAGATGTTAATGTATGAATTGTTATTTCTAAACTAAAACCTCAGTAATCAAGTTTAATTGCAGTATTGGCACTTTGCAATAAATAAGTGGGTTTTGAGTTGCAGTTTGGGCACTTGTCTCTAAAAGGTTCACTATCACTACTCTAGGTTGTGTTACTTCCTGCTTCCATTACTACCATTTTCACTTTAATATCTTGCTTCCAAGATAATTTTGTGTTTCAATTCTTTAAATGTCTTAGTATGGAGAGGCCCTTTAAATTTAGCTGTAGCTTAGCTGCTACTACCTAGTAGCATCAATTCGCAGATGTTGCTTCCCTTCATAGTCTCCATAGAGGAATGCAGGTGGTCTAACATTGCATTCCTTACAAAGCTGTACATTTGGGCTGGAGCTTTAGCTTAGTGGCGCCGTGCCTGCCTGGCAAGCGCAAGGTCTTGAGTTTAATTCCCGGTACCGGGAAAAAAAAGTTGAACATTTCCACAGCTCTCACAATCTACCTATTTTGCCTCTATGATGTTTACACAAGGCATATATGAGACCAGGACTTTCTTAGAAGCAGGCAGAATAGAAGAGAGTGCTAGGATTTGAACTTTTTCGTGGTGTGCCTAGGGAACTGAAATGCAATCAATAGCACATCATTCCTTTGGGTTTTAAAGATGGCCTGAGAGAATATGGAATCTTAGTAAGGGAGTGAAAGAGAAAGAGAAAACATATTCTCTCTACTTTACAATTTTGCCCGGGAACAGTTTTCACGGGAACCATTTGATTTTCAGGGTCTCTTGTGGGATATACGAAGGGATGAAAGAAACAAGAGTGATGTCATTGACATGACTCACAAAACATGATTCTAAATAATGAGATTCCTTATCTTGGAGAAGAATCTAAAGTGCATGGGAGAAACCCTCATGCAACCCACTTTAAAAAATTAAAGCTGTATAATTTCCTTTCTGAACTTGTAATTTTTTTGTCTTTTTCAGATGTTTTGCCAAGAAATAAAGGCTGAGTGTTTGGTGGAAATAGCATCAATTAATTAGTGAACCTCTTGATAGTGTAAGTATTTTGCTACTAGCTTTCTATTTCTTTGGGTGCTAGGGAGCCAAGAACATTGGAAACCATTAAATTATTTTTTAAAATTAAAAGAAAGTCCTCTGTTCAAATGTCCCAGCTTCTCTGGAAATGACATCATCTATTAGCTGTAATATTATTGAGAAAATGAGTAAATTATGTGGAGGGGGTGGAGGGAGAATAAGTGAGGTTGGGCAGAGGGAAGATGAATGAAGTTTGGCTAGATTTGATCAGTGTGTGCTGTATGCATGTGTTGAAATATCACACTGTGCCCCATTACAATGTATAATTAATGCATATTAATCAAGATAAAATATTAAAAGTTAATAGTTTTCTTAAAATGAAGTGTGTTTAAAGAGGCCTTAGAATGTGGAGTTGTATGACCTCCTTAAATAAATAAAGAGCTTCATCTTACTCATTTAAATCTTCTACTCAGGATTTAACACTATACACTGGCCACAGTTATCTATTGGCTCTCAAGTTTATCTGGATCAGGAAGCATGCTTAAATTACAGTAATGAAACCTTGGCAAAGCTGATGTGGTGGTGTATTGGTGGGGTGTGGGATAAAAGTGGTAATAATGTTGGGTTGATGGTAGTGTTGTGGAGAATGATATGCTGGAATATATATTAATGGCAAGGAAAGGCCCTCAGTGTTCAGGTGAAATACTTAAGGTTTTGGGAGTTCTGGAAGAAAAAATGGTGATGATGGAATTGTGCATAAATCATTGCCAAGAGACTGGGCTTTGAAGCTTGACCTAAACTGGGATACAGGTGGCCCAATGACTATTATAGAAAAAATAAACTGCCTGAGAGCTAGTGACCAGCTCCCAGAAGTGGCAGTTGGGCTTACTTGAGAATATGCTTTGAGTCCTGATAAGAAACATATGCTTGTTACAGGTATCTCTGGAAGTCATTCTCGTATGCTAGGCAGTTCTCTTTATGTCCTGAAGTACATGTGGTCTCCTTCATAATTATTTTGTAGACTTCTACTGGGTCAGGGGTTGCCCCTACACTAAATGTAGACAAATATATTTCCATATTTCATACCCCAGGACAGTGGTGGCAAGCCTATGACATGTATGTTATTTATTTTTCTTTTAAAACAAAAGATATTAATGTATGAGTTAAGTTTTCTAAACTCAAACCTCAGTATTCAGGTTTACTTATAGTGTTAGCACTTTGCAATAAATAAGTGCGTTTTGGGTTGCAGTTTGGGCACTTGTCTCTAAAAAGTTTGCCATCACTGCCCTAGAATCTCTCTTTAGATTCTGACTCAGCTTTTTCAATATCAAGCTGAATTTTTCAGGACTGAAATTCTTAAAGTCCCATATTAAGTCTTTACAAACAAGTCATATTTGCAATCTACCAGTCCTGGTTATATTTGATCATGATTAATGATAAGATTTAATCAATTTTGACCAAGAGTTTACTAATCTTACTCACAATTTCTTTTCACACTTGATCTTAGCCAAAAGGCGGAGAAGCGATCATCATGATTTCTTTTCAAATTCTTAGTTTATAGTTCATCTAGTTCTGGTAATCTACCTATTGTATATAGCAATCTGGCTTAGGACATCTTCATTGCTGACTTCTGTGTGACCCAGTTCTCCTGACTTGTGCATTTGAATGTAGAAGTAGTAATTGCTTGGATTTTTATCTCTCTATTGACTGAGGCAAGTAATTTTTCCGTTTTGCAACTCATTTCCCCAATACATCTTCTCTGTCCACAGTTACTAGGGGAACGCTTTGGAATCTTCTATAGTTGTGTCTATGTTTTTTTTTTTTTTTAATCTTTTACTTTTTTTTATTCCTGAAAAACTTTGCTCAAAATTTTACTGGGCCTTCTATTTTTTTTTTTTTTATATTTTAAAAAGCTATATTGTATATGTTTTCCTGTACCTTCTCCCTAGGATGAGAGGGCAAAGTTGTATTTCTGTTTACATAGTAATAAAAAATAAAGAATATAAACCATAGTTTTGCCTTTTAAACATGCCTCCCTTCCTTGCAAAGCCATGTGGATTATTCTAGTTAGTGCCAGTGCTAGGTGTGGTTGGCACTGAGCCTAGCTAGATCTTAGAGGGTCAAACTTAAGGGTCAAGCCTGAGAAATGAAGCAATTTTGCCAGGAAACAGCAGGCAAATCTAGGTCATGAGAAGATATTTTTTAGAGGATATCAGAAAAGTGTGGTAGCTGGCTGTGGGAGAGAGTCTACATAAATAAGTGCTGAGCACTCAGCTTGTGAGAATCTATTAACTGCTAGAATCCCAGTTGTAGCACTTCTTGTGAAAAACACAGCGGGATTTCACAACTAGAATAATCAGATCATGGTCCTAGAGAGTTATTAGACTTGCATGAGGAAAAACATAGGAAGGCCAGTAGCATTAGACCATGAAGTCATAGTTGGGCTTTTAGCCAGTTTTCTTCAATGTCAAACTGCCAAGCTATTCATGGAGTGTTTAAATTTTCCCTCATTAGAAAAAAATGGTGACCAAACCCTTGGAGTCTGATTTAACAGGTAGTACCTAAAGAATTCTATGTTTGGAATAACAGAGAGCTATGGAAATTAGGGCAAGTCATTGGTTGTTTTTGGTGGGAGGAGGAGATTATTAGTATTTTGAGTCTTTAACGTACATTTGTCTTACATTGTAAATTTGTTTAAAGACTTTCCATGTTTCTCAGTTTTTGACTTTTTTCTCCCTGAAGTATTATGTCTTAATTCCCTTTTCTAAAGTCAAGACTGTCATATGGGGAAGGATATATAGGGCCTGCGATGCAGGTGGTAAAAGAATTTAGAAGAACAAGAGTTTATTCAGATCAGAATACTCTGTCAAGGGGACAGTAGACAATTTCCAAGAGAGGACTCACACAGTCAAGTTGACAGATTGGGGTTTTTGTAAGGGTTTGAGGAATGGGGGACGGGTCTAGGCAGCAAATACAGATATTGTAGGATCGATTTCCTAGGTTCCCTGGATTCTTGCTAGTCTTAGAGAAGCATCTATATCATATCTAAAGTTGCCCATTAAAGTTGCAAATTGACAAGGACATTTACTCGGGTCTCACAGAAATGTCTTTAGTTTAGGGTAAGGATGTCTAGATACATTAATTCCTTATGAGAAGTTGAGTTAGGGCTCATTGGGAAGAATGAATAAGTCTTACATCGATTTTATCTTACGCTGTTTCTAGCCATTGTTAGTGCAGTGTCTCCTGAATGCCTGGTATATGCCAGGTAGAATTGTGCCTGCAGAGAAACAAACTTTGTTGCTGAGAATTTTAACACTCTTGTCACCATGGAGAATCTATGTGATTAATTAATTTCATAGGCTTCTTATCTTCTACCAGAATGGAAAATTAAATTGTTCTGTTGTTCTTTCTCTCTCTCTCTTCCCGTCTTTCTCTCTTCCTGTCTTTCTTCCTTTCTCTCTCTTCTTTCTTTCTTTCTTTCTTTCTTTCTTTCTTTCTCTCTCTCACTCTCCCTCCCTCCCTTCTTTCTTTCTTTCTTTTTTTCTTTCTTTCTTTCTCTCTCTCTCTCTCCCTCCCTCCCTTCTTCCTCCCTTCCTTCCTTCCTTCCTTCCTTTCCTTCTTTCTTTCTTTCCCCTTCCACTTCCCCTTCCTTCCTTTCTTTTCCTTTGCCACTGGGAACTGAACAATGCACTGAGCTACATCTTAAGCCTCTTTTTATTTTTTTTGTTGTGAGACAGGGTCTCAGTAATTCACTTGGGCTGGTCTCAAACTTGTGATCCTCCTGCCTCAGACTCCCAGAGTATAGGAATTATAGACATGCACCTTCTCACACTGCTTGCCCTATGATCTTTATTACATAGGAGTTTACTTATGAAGTTTTGTGTTTAGAACCAATTTCAGTAGTTTATATATTTTTTTGTTTTTATTATGTAAACTAGAAACAGAGCTTTGCCTTACTGAAAGAACTTCTCCCAGAGTTTTGCTTTAATAAAGTTTTTCTTCAGCCTGGTTTGGGTTCAAATGGCCAACAAATACATAGAAAAATGAGCAACATCACTAGCCATCTAGAAAATGCAAATCAAAGGTATCATGAAATTCTGTATCACCCCATTCAGAACAGCTATTACTAATAAAAGAAAAAAAAATAACAAATTCTGACCAGGATACGGAGAAAAAGAAATCCTTATACACTGTTGTTGAAGAATGAAATTAGTACACCTATTATGGAGAAGAGTATGAAGTTCTTTAAAAAAACTAAAAAAAGATCCAGCTATCTCACTTCTGGGTATATATCCAAATAAATTCAGCATGCCAGAGATTTATGTGTACATTGATGTGTATTGTACCATTATTCATCATAGTAAGATATGAAAATACCAGTGGATGAACTGATAAAAGAAATGTGGTTAATATATACAAATATGTACAGTGGAATATTATTTATTCATAAAATGAAATTTTATAATTAGTTAAATGGATGGAAGTGAAATTAGATTAAGTGAAATAAATCAGACTCAAGAAGGCAAATACTATATGTTCTCTCTCATATGTGGAAGCTAAAACAGTTGATCTAAATATAGAAGAGTGATTACTCCTGGCTGAGAAGTGAGAAAGAGGGAATAGCAGGAGTTTGGATAACTAATACCCAGGCACATTTGCACAAAAGGAGTGAGTAATTTCAGTGTTCTACAGCACAGTGGGGTAACTACATTTCACAATAAACTATTGTATATTTTATGAATAACTAGAAGAGAAGTTTGAAGTTGCCAAACCTAAAGTAACGATAAAGGATGGAAATGCTAGTTTTCTTGATTTGATCAATACTCATTGTATACAAGTATTGAAATATCAAACTCTACCTAATAAGTATGTATAATTATATTATAATAATAATATATCTATATACTTTCAAAGTCCCTTAAAATTTACCTAAAAGTTATTTAATAGTAAATAAGATCTACATAGTTATTCCCCGTTAGTCTCATTTTGGTAAAAACGGAAGCTGGAAAAACGTGGATATAAAGGACTAGCAAGTTGATACTCAGTAGGACTGGGAATTAACACCTTAGTATATGCTGCTATATACTCTATATAATTTAGAACATGAAGCAAAAGCAAAACTAACACTTCCTACCAATAATTTTCTGGGAGTTAATTTTTCTTTGACTCATTCATTCTTAATTTTTAAAACTTCTTTATTTGTCTTTATTATAATAAATGCATAATAATTGTACAAATGAATTTTTTTATGACATTTCCCTACATATTTGCATCATGCTTTGATCATGTCTACCTTTTCACCCTCCTTTCTGCCCTCTTTTATTTTCTCATCCTCTTCCCCTTTTCCTTAACAGTCTCGCAAGTCATTTTAAAAAATTTCCACATCTTAGAGAAAACATGCAATCCTTGTCTTTCTGTGTCTGGTTATTTTCATTTAACATGATTCCACCCATTTTTCTGCAAATAATGTGATTAAATTATTCTTTATGATTTAATAATATTAGTTTTCATTTTTCCCCATTACCTACCCAATGATAAATGTAAATGTATTGTATACCTAAAATGTACCAATAAAAGAATTTAAGGAAAAAAATAATAGTTTTCAGACTATAAATAACTTTTATGCCAGGAAAATAAAAAGCAGCAAGTGGAAGGAAGGAAAAAAATGAAATGTGTTACGTACGTGTACCACTTCCCTATAGTGAATGTAATCATTATGTACTGCAAGCATGTACTAATCAAGGTCAGAAAAAGAAAAAAAATTAAGATGTATTATGTATACATGCCAACTCCTCAGGATAAGTATAATCATTATGTACTGCAAGCACATACTAATAAAAATGAAAATAACAAAAGAAATGAGAGCAAACGTGTGCAAGAGAAACCTAGGCAGATAGACAGAAGGAGCCAGAGCACTCACAGTCTTAGAGATTTTGTGGGCGCATTTTGTTTTTGTCCTAAGAGTCTTGGGAAACCAGTGAAGACATGAGAACATGTCTTAAAACATGATTTAAAACACGTTCATGATTTAAAACATGATTTAAAAAACGTTCTCTGATGCATATAAAAAATAACGGGTTTGGGGAATTGATGTGGATAGATGAGTTAGAACCATCTAGAATATTTTAGATGTTAGTATATAAGGAGTATAATGGTTATGGTAGTAGAACTTGGCAGAAATGGAAGGATTCAAACACTTTTAGCAGATATATTTGGTTTTACTTATATATGGGAGAGGGGAGACTCAAGAATGACACTTAGATTTCTGGCTGGTTAGTGGTTCCATATACTAAGAGAGGAAACACTAGAAGTGGAACAGGTGGGAGAGGGGTGGGGGATGTTGCTTTCAATTCAGGTGTAGAGATGTCAAATATGAAAGATCTAGAAGATGTCACACAGACAGTTGGTTTTAGAGGTTTGGGTAATAAAAGTTAATACCTTTGACTAGGGCATTGCTGATGCAACTGGAGAAAAGTGAATATGGAGCCAGAAGATATTTAAAAGGTGACATCAATACAATTTAAAAATCAATTAAATATGAGGAATAAGGGAGAGAAAAGTGTCAAGGATGATTCTTCAGTTTCAGAATTATGCAACTATGTGGATAAACCAAGATGAGTGACTGATGCTCATATTAAAAGGACATATATGTATATTCGACTGCCGCTTTCTTTCTACAGTAGCTCTAATGGAAGCTAAGTGGAAGGTATGTACAAGGGGGAAGAGCTCCAAAATATGCATATGTGTGTGTACTTTTGATGGTTTTCAGCATTAACTAGGCCCAAGAAGGAGTCTTAACTGCTTATTACTTGTTCCCTACCCCTTTGGTTGAATAGGTAATCGTTTCTAAAATAAGTACTTAAAAATGGAAAGTCATCATTTTGTTGGGAGGGGTTTATATACATCCTTTCAGCACAGATATTTATCCTTTGTGGGCAATTATGTGTTCTGAATTCCCTTTGCTGGGTCATATTTTTTCTTTGACTTTTCAGTGCTGTAGTTCTGCTTTATCAAAAGCAAAAGGAAAATCAGTGCTGAAGTTTGAAAATTACTTTGACTAAACACCTGTTATTGCTTCTGATTCCCATTCTACTCTACCATAAGACTTCAGTTATCCTCATTAATTTTGCATCACTGGCAATCATACAGTGATTCTTCCTTCATAATGAAAAGTCACTTGGGTTTGCCATGTAGACCATGGATATAATTAAATTGGATTAATCAAATGTTCATATCATTAACAGTTTTTGACGTACCCACAAATCTACTGAAATCATCAGGTGATAACTGCTGACAGAGATTCTGTCATAGGACTGGTTACCTTTTGAATATTGTTGAAATCAAGTTAAAATTATTTTTCAAAGGAAATCTTAAGAAAATATTTATATTTAAGTGGAATGAACTAATCCCCTTAACCCCTCATGTCTTTAACAAACCATGGAGTGACTGGTTTCTTTTTGCAGCCTTTTTTCAAATGTGAACAGAAATTTCTGCCAAGATCCTTCAATCTTTATATGTGCTTTGTGTGTGTGTGTGTGTGTGTGTTTGTGTGTGTGTGTGTATAGTATGCCATTTAGAAGAGTCACATGAATAGACACAGATGGGGCAGCTAAGGCGACTTTGCTTTTGTCTCAATACAGACAGTCTTACTTGGCAGCATTCCATACCTAGAAAAAGGGGCTCCCAGGACTTGTGAATCCATTTTTATAATACAAACATGTGAAATGAATACTACCTCGACAGATCTGCAAATAGCAGAGATTGCGCCAGAATGATTGATATCATAGAATTTTTGTGATGCACACCTGGCCTCAGTTTTATTGACTTTCTGAAAATATGCCAGTGGAATTAGCATAAGATATCCAAGGAATTTGATTTCAGGGCATGGGTGTCATTTCTTTGATTAGGAACCTGACATTTAGATTTAAGAACAAATGATTACATTTCCATTTAAAAAAAAATAAATAGGACAGTGTGCCAGAGGCAACCTCAATTCATCTCTGACCTCCGTTCCATCTTTGAAGCTCATCTTATTGCATTCTCCCATTCGTACATTTTGATTTATTTTTCATTTTGTCCCTGGTCTCTACATCAAAAATTGTCCTCCACAAAATGTTCTGGGTTATCTCTGGTTCTAGCTGTAACTATCTGTTGTGATAATCTCTCAGAAATACGGCTTCAGTCTTTACCAACATTTTTTCTGCACCATCTAGTTTATCCATTCCAGTGAAGATTGACCTTTTCCAAAGCCAAAAGTGAGGAAAGCAGTTAAAACCATTAATTAAGTGAAAGGATAAATTCACATTTCAAATAATATAGATTGATATGGTTTATATCTAGATGTCTCTCTAAAACCTCATGGGGCTTTGTGGAGGTGATTGGATCTTGAGGTGTGACACTCATCAGTAGATTAGTCCACTGATGAGTTTATAGCTAAATGTGATATTGGGAGGCGAAGCCTGGTTAGAGGAGGTGGTCACGGGGGTGTGGCCTGGAAGAGCCTAACTCCCTCCCTTCTCTCTTGATCCTGTTGTCTGTTTCCTGTCTGCCATTCTGTGAGCTGGTTCTCCTCTGCCATGCCCCTTTGCCATGCCATCCTGCCTTAGAGCCAGCCAACTATGGACTGAAAGCTCTACAAACTGTGAGCTAAAATAAACCTCTCCTCTTTTAACTTGCAGGTGTCAGTCATTGGATTTCAGTGACAGGAAAAGTAACTAAGACATAGACTATTACAAAGGAAAAAATAAGCACCTATAATTCTATCACCCAGATACAAACCTTGTTAATATGTGCTAAAGATTCTTCAATCTAATATTAAATACAGAGATCAGTACGATTTTATGTGCTTGAGATTACAGAAAATGCCATTTTATAACCTGATTTTTACCTAAAATACTGAGAATACCTTTCCATTTGAACATGTAAAGAATTTGTAATTGTTTTAATGTTTGAGTAGTGGTGCATTTTATATACCGACATTATCTATTTGATTGGGTTGGAAATTTGAACAACACAAAAATTTGAAGTAGGCAAAGCACATTTTTGCCATGTCTCCTTGTTACTGATTCTTTCTTGTAGTTGTGCTGTGCCTGGACCACTCTACACTAACAAAACTGTAAGAGCTCACTCCATTGCAACTGTCTGTATGTTATCAGGTTCTTGTAGCTTAAAAAAGAGGCAAGACCCAAATGTAGAAATTCCTAATAATGTCCTTCAGATGTCGTATTGTTCAGCATTTACTTTTTGTTTGTTTCCTTTTATGAACGACTTTGTGGAATGACTGATATTTTTGTTCCTACTTCCCTCCATCGCTCTTAGAAAACATTGTTTCCCATCTCTTCCAGTTTCTCAATCTGAAATTGCAGTCTCAAAGGTTACCAGTGATTTTCTGAACACTAGAACCAAAGTGATATTTTATTCCTTACCTCCGTGCCATGTCACAAGGAATATCCTCTCCTTAGAACTCTTTTCTGGTAGATTTGTCCCCCTACATTTCTGATTATACCTCCTCTGTTCCCTTTGATGGCTTTTATTTCTGCTTTCTTATCATGGGGAGCTTGGAGACTCAGTCTTTGGCCTTTGTTCTTTTAAATTTACTCTCTATCATTTTCTTTTTTCCTTAAAGCATGATTCCCTCAAACTTCCCAGTATGTGTCAAAAGTGACACCATTCTTTAAATCACTCAGACCTAAGAGTTTGAAGTTATCTTTGACTCTGCCTTCTCTTCCTGATCCAACCAGTCCTCATATCCTATCAGTAATTTTTAAAAATACACCCTCTGGCACTTTCACATACTGTAAATTGCTAGAACCTCTTTGTAATACACTTGGACATGATCTACTAAAATCTAAAATGAACACATAAATTGGTTTACCAATTCCAATTCTATGAAAATATTCTATAAAAATACTTAGGTATGTCAACACATGTGAACAAGGATGTCCTTTGCAGCACTATTTGAAATAGCAAAAAACAGGAAATTACATATGAAGCCATAGGCAACTGAATAGTACAACCATTCTGTAGGATATATCTATTGGTGAGGATGAGGTAGATGAAGTAGTGGCATGGAAAAATATCTATGGTATACTGTTAGATAAAAATATCAATTGTAGACCAGCATGCATAATATGATTCCATTTTGATATATGCCTCCATAAACATAGATACACACCCCTTTATACTTATATTTATAAATATATTACATGTGTTGGGAAAAAGACTGAAAAATGTTCAGCAAACTGTACAAAATGATTACACATAGGAAGAGGGATTTGGAACCTGCTTTTTACTTTCTAACTTGTACACTTATATACTGTTTGCATGTTTTAAAAATATATACACGCCTTGTTTCTATAATTCAGAATCTTTTTTATGTTCCCTTTATTTCTTCTTATCCAACTGTATTTAAAATTTTATCACCTGATATCTGTATCCTTCTACAGTTTCCAAAAGGCATCCCACCAATTCCAATTAATTTACCACCCCTTTAATATTGAACATTGAGAACCTCTGCAATGATGAGAATATCTATACTGTCTATCTTCCAGAGTTCTAAGATTCAAAGGAAATAATGCATACGGTTGAGCTTGGAAAAACTTTTAAACCAAATGTTTACAAAGGCATCACCACTAATAGTGGCTGTTAGCATAATCGAGGGACTGAGGACTAGGCAAGGTCCGGAAGAACACAAATAGTGCCACCGAGATAACAGAACTGAAATCCTAAGAATGAAATCTTGGAACAGCCAAGTTATTCAATGAGTTTCTTCAGTTTTAGTGCATGTATAAACCTCCCCAAGCTAACTTTAACATTCACATCACCTTTGATTTAAGCTACATTGGCTAGAAAGCAGCTCCTAAAGTAATTTGTCTGTGCAATGATAAACAATGGAAAGAGTTTGTTAAATGTCAACACTGGACTCATACTTATTTGAAAGCCTAATTAGTGCTATTAACATTCCAAGGACAAGGGAGCCTAAGAAATGTGGCAGGAATAGAGCTAAAAATGTACAGTATATATTTAGAAGTGCATTAATTTCCCTTTAAATGAGTTACTTTAATAAAAGTGTATGGTCTGTCTAACGAAAAAAATCTCACTAGCATTCAGCTATAGCAAAGAAATTGTACCTAGCATATACGTGGTGTGTTTAGGCCTAAACGCATCACTTATTGTGTGCATAAAGATTCAAAACATTTGTATTGGTATTATTTTTAATTGATATAAAGACAAGTTGAATAAGTAACTGGGAAACTAGTTATACTATTGTAGTTTAGTGCTTCTGACATTTGTCTGAGTCCTTGGACAGTATTATTATAAGCTCTTGTTCATGTGGCCATTACACAGCTGCTGAACTTCGCACTGTGGTCTGGTTAATACCACACTTAAACCGTGGACAAATTATGGCCTCAAAAAGATTTTAAGATTTGTCAGCTTCTCCCACTCCTATTCTCACTCCTTTGACCAAGAATCAGAGCAAAGTAATGGCATTTGGTAAATATTTTCCCTGATATACACAGTATAAGTAATAATTACTCTAGGAATAGGGCTGGACAAAGCCCTCAAAATTTCTTCAGCCCACCAAATGCTTTAGATATTCCTGTACAAGGAATATACTTAGTAGTCACAGTTGGCAATAAAATTGAGGGGACAAAAAGGCCTCTATGTGCTTTCCATACTAACAAGAGCAATTTCAGACAGTGGCAATTAAGGAAGTAAGGGCTTCTGAAAGAGAGTTGGTATTTAGGTGTAAGCCACGTACTATTTTAAAGTTGTCAATCTCATTACTATGACAACCTTGTTTGTACTTCAGAATATGTACTATGTTTTACTCTTGGTGATGTAGGAGAGAGGTATATTTTCTTAAGAAAGCCTTCACAGGAATGGGATTAATATGAGAAAATGGAAAAATAGGAATAAAATCTTTGTAAATAGGGAGGACTGGAGGGGTTGAAGGGAGGGCTGGGCAAGGGTGAAAAAGAAGAACCAAGAGAGACTATGTAAAGGTGCAAATTTCCAATGATGAATGTCATTATATTGTATACCTAAAATGTACCAATGATTAGAATGAATAATCGATAATGCAAAATAGGAAGAAAAGGTCCAAAGGGGTAGGGGTAGTGGGAGGGGCAGGGGAAAGGAAAGAAGGGAAAGGAAAAATGATGAGAAATGGAAAAAATGGAAATAAAGTCTTTGAAATAGGGAAGGGTGGAGGGGGTGAAGGGAGGGCTAGGAATGGGGAAAAAATAAGAACCAAGATGCATTATGGAAAGGTACAATTCCCAATGAGAAATGTAATTGTGTTGTATACCTACGATGTAACAATAAAATAATTTAATAAAGTGCAAAAAAAAAAAGAAAGCCTTCACAATTCTTTAAATGAGGATCTAGAAATAACCCATCATGTTTCACATTTCAGTAGCAAAGCGCATGTTTTATGAGTTAGGGTACTATTTAAGCCTTTAATTAATATAATGCAATTCCCTCTCTGTCTCTCTCTGTCTCTGTCTCACTCTCTCTCTCACACACACACAATTATGCTCATTAGCTCAACACTCATTGTGTTATGTAATGACACTAAGACACTTGTCCCTGGATGTTTGCAATGCAGCTAGCAAGATTTTATTTTCCCTATAATGTGTCATAGGCACATTCTATTTACTGGCTAGGATGACAAAGATGAGGAATGTACAGTTCTTTCTCTCATGGAACTCGTGGATTCACCTGATAAATTGGTAGGGTCAGTATCTGAAGCAGTGAAAATTCACAATGTGCTCCCAGATTATTCTGATATTGACAAGAAAAGCTATCCACATTTTGGGAATGTGGTAAGTTAAAAAAACAGCTAGAAAGTAGGGAAGAGGTGGTTATAACAAAAGCCAGGTGTTTACTTTTAGCTTATTTACCAATCCACAGGCATTGGAGACTGATCTATTAGAAATAAAATCTTCAACTGTTTCAATATTTCCTGCCTACTTTGTACTTCATGATTAAAAAGTCAAAGCTTGTTTGTACCTTGCTTAAGAAAGTGACCTAAATGACCCAATAATATGTATTATGTAAGACAATAACAATTGAATAAATGAAGCAGCAGTTTTGAAAGTGTCTTATTTATATTTATCACCTTATTATTTCACAGAAAGACATCAATAACCTTTTAAAATAACATTTTAGGAATGACAGAGTTACTGAATTTGGATCTACCAGATGACAGATTTTAAGGTAGTAGATGATGAGTTTCACAGTAATAAAATGTCAAGGTGCCCATGAGCATTGATGAGTTTCTGGGTGATTACACCGTAAACCATATTTCAAAAGTCACCTATTTTTGCATGTGGTTGAAAGGTTTTCAAACTATATTCACTATCCCAGAAGGAAGCCACAACCTTATGGCATGTGCCAGGTCCACACAATGATAACTATCAGCTTCTACTGTATAGAACCAAGGGCACACACAAAAAATCTCTTTAGCAGTAGCCTGTTTTACCAGAGTATCATGAGAACCCAAAGTCTTAAGCTAATTAAGTCTAAAAGGCAGTGTACTAAATTCAGTTTTTTCCTATCTAAGGGGGAAATATTAGCGATTGTGGGATGTTAGGAAGAATATAATTGACAAAAATAACAATAAACAGAACCAATATATTCTTCACTGACCATCAGGCAAAGTATAAAAGTTCTAGAATTTGAGACTTACATTATGAATTTGGTAGATGAATATATTCTAGAATTTGTAGAAAAGAAAATTTAAAGTTGCCGACTTAAAAACTTATACAAATAATACAGAGTTACAGAAACAATGCCTATAGAAATTAAATAGCATAGGGAAGTGCTTAAAATAACTGAATAAAAGTAGATAGTATATATTTAGTACAATCTCAACTGTGAGAAAATAGATGAGACAAAAAATATAATGGATACTCATATACACTTTCAGTTTCTCACACCAGAGAAACTATTTGGTATTTACACATGTGTGTTCTATTTATTTCACTTAAGAGTATGGCCTCAAAGTGCATCCATTTAGCTATAAATGACTCTAGTTTCTCATCCTTTATGGCTGAGTAGTACTCCATTTTATTAAACAAACACATTTTCTTTATCCAGTTAACAGTTGATGGGCAATTGAGCTGTTTCCAAATTTTAGCTATTACAAACTGTGCCACTATAAACATGGGTGCGGATATGTAGCTGTGGTATGATTCTTTGAATCCTTTGGGGAAGATACCCAGCAGGGGAATAGCTGGGTCAAATGGGACCTCTAATCCTAGTTTCTTGAGATATCTCTATACTGATTTCCACAGTGGTTGCACCAGTCTATACTCCCACCAACAGTGGGAGAAGGGGAAAAAAATAAGAACCAAGATATATCATGTAAAGGTACAAATTCCCAATGATGAATGTCATCATATTGTAAACCTAAAATGTACCAATAAACTTAATGAAATATATTGGAAAAAACTATGAAAAAGATAGAGTTATCCTTTAGGAAGATAATGGGATTGTAGGTGATTGTTTTTCTTTTCTCTGTATGCTTTTTAAATATTCCACAATAAATCAATACATGGTTTAAAATTATATGAATACATGGTATATGTTAAGAATTAGTAAATATAAGAAAACAATGAACAAAAAGCATCCATTAGCCCACTATCACAAAACCACTAATGTGAGCATTTTGATGTGTATTCTCTAATTCTTTTTAAAAATACAGTATTTTGTTGAGAACTTTTGCTCCTATATTCATTGGAGATCTTGACAGGTAGTCTCTTTGTTGTTGTTGTTGTTGTTGTTGTTGTGCCCTTGTCTGGATTTGGCATCAGAGTAATGTTGGCATTTTTTATTGAGTTTGGAAGAATTCCCTCCTTCTAAAGTTTTAGAATAGTTGGTATTACTTCTTCCATAAATATTTTGTAGAATTCAGTGGTGGTCATTGGTCTTAGTCTTTTTTTTTTATTACTGATTCAATCTTGGTTTTAGTTCATTTGGATTTTATATTTTTCTATGACTCAGTCTTGGTAAGGTGTGTCTATGAATTTTTCCAATTCTTCTAGGTTTTCCAATTTGTTGGCATATAGTTTGTAACCAATCCTATGATATCAGTTGTAATATGTCATTTTTATAATTTGAGTAAAAATTGGGCAAATGATCAGAATAGATATTTCCCAAAAGAATATATACAAATGGCCAACTAGTGAATGAAAAATTGCTCAACATCACTAATCATTGGGAGAATGCAAATCAAACCACAGTGAGACATCACCTGAACCCCATTGGAATGGTAATGTGAAATAGGAAGAAAAGGTGCAAAGGGGAGGGGGAAGTGAGAGGGGTAGGGGAAAGGAAAGAAGGGAATGGAATTTATATGAGAAAATGAAAACATGGAAACAAAGTCTTTGTAAATGGGGGGGGTGGAGGGGTTGAAGGGAGGGCAGGGGAAGGGGGAAAAAAATAAGAACGAAGATGGATTATGTAAAGGTGCAAATTTCCAATGATGAATGTCATTATATTGTATACCTTAAATGTACCAATATAATTAATAAAAATAAATGATGCCATATTAAAAAAAGGATAAAAACCCCAAAATCAAAAACCAAATAAACAAACAAAAAATGAATGCTAGCAAGGATATGGAGAAAGGAAAACTCTTATTGACCATTGGTGGGAATATAAATTATATAGTCATTATGATAAACAATATGGACATTCCTCAATAACAAAACAAAACAAAAAAATAGAACTGCTATTTGATTCAGCACTTCCACTGGGTATTTCCAAAGGAATGAAATCAGGATGTCAGAGAAATCTGCATACCCATGTTTATTGTAGCACTATTAACAATAGCTAAGACATGGGATCATCTGAGGTATCCAGTTACCCATTTGGAAATGAATAGGCAAAGAAAATGAAAAGTACACAAAGAAATATAATTCAGCCATAAAAATAGTGAAATCCTATCATTTGTGGCAACATGGATGGAATTGGAAGGCATGTTAACTGAAATAAATCAGGTACAAAAAAACAAATACAGTGCTGCATGTTCTCACTCAAGTGGAAGCTGCAAAAATTGAACTCATAGAAGTAAAATTCATTATAATATTGCTGTGGTGATTAATTTGCCTCTTTCCTATGATAGCTTTTGTAAGTCAGGTATCAAGAAACTGTACACCCTTGGCTAAATCTGAATAGTTGCCAGCTTTCGTAAATAAAGTTTTATTGGGACACCATCACACCTGTATTATCTATTGTCAATGTCTGCTTTCATGCCACAGTGATAGAGTTGAATATCTGCAGCACAGACCTTAGGCATTTTCAAAATATTTACCATATGGCCCTTTATAGAAAAGTTTTCTGACCCCTGACCTAGGCATGAAGTTGCTAGGTACAGGGCATACATCTTTAACTTTAGAGATACCACCAAATCACTCTGCAGTGTTGTTGCACAAAATGTAAATTTCTAGTACACATGATTTCCTATGGCTCTATTTTTTTTGTCAATACTTGGAAATGTCAGACAGTTTTGCTAGTCTGTGGTATAATATTGGTTTCTCTTTGTAATTTTAATTTTCATTTCCCTGATTACTGTTGGGAGCAATGCTACATAATTCTAGGGAAAAATCATTTGAGTAGGCCTAGCTCTCCCACCTACAGGCCAGCTAAAACATTCCAAGACATAATTCCATTTTGGCCTCGGGTTGCAACTGAGATCTAAATGATCCCCGTGATGCTGTAATGCTCCAGGACAAGACCACACCTGTGGGAGACACCCTGGGAAGAACCAAATCTTCATCTGCATAGTTTCTCATTGTTCTTAGATTTCAGCTGCCGCCCCCGCCCCCAGTCTTTTGTTACACCTTGTTTATCCCAATGTGAAGTACTGAAATCTACATATTCATTTGCTACATTTGTTTCTCCTGATGTACTGAATAAAAGGTGCTGCAAGCTAGGGGTCTTTGTCTTTGCTGCCCAGAACAGCACTGATCAGACCCAAAGCTCAGCTTCTTCTCAGTCTCATTTTTCTACCTTTCCTGTAATTCGCCCTGTGCTGGCCTGGCTCGCAGGCGACTAGGAATTACTACAGAGGTTCTGGTAACGTTCCCCTTTCCCTGTTCCCTACAGATTACTAGTAAAGTTGATCAACTTTTCAAAGAATAACAGACGTTTTTATAAATCTGTGGATTCCCTGTTAATATCCTTTGGCCACTTTTTCATTGCAATGCTTGTGCTTTTCTAATGATTATTTCTTTATAAAACCTCAGTACTATCCTTTCTTTGTGTATGTGGCTTATGTAATAAATGTAAGTATTTCTTTGTATGGAAATTTCACCTTTTAATGAAATCAGATTTAATAATTCCCATTATGGTTTGTGTTCTTATGGTTTTATTTAAAAAAAAAACTTTTCCCTATCCAGAGATTATTTTTCTATGTTTGCAGTTATAAAGGTTTGCTTTTCACAATCATATCTTTAATTCACTTAGAATTTGTTTTTGTATTGTGATATAGGCATTTTAACCCATTTCCTACATAAATCACCAGTAGGTTTCCATGTCAACAGAAAGATCTACATCATCATTTTCATGACTGTGTATTTTATTCTATCATGATTCTTTTAATGAGTCACCTCTTGTTTTATACTTAGGTTATTCCAGATTTTTCTCTTTATAGATACTGATTAAAATAAACATTCCTCTAAAATGAATATTATTTGCAAGAAGAGAAGAGTGAAAGCAGGAAACAAGGACAGGTTAATGTCAGGTAAAAGGGCCGAAGACCAAGACCAGACCAGGCCACAACAAGCCTTTATTAGGGGAATAGATCTGCCGGGCTGTCTCTGAACAAAGGAGAGACAAAAGCAATATGGCTGGGGCAGGGAGAGTCTTTTATAGAGACTGGGTGGGGCTTGTAGGGGCTGAGGCGGGGTTGAGTGAGGTAGTGACTAGGGAATGGAGGAGCCGGTGATGTCACTAGGTGGTAGGAGGTGAGCGAGTATTAGGTTACTGTCTAGGTGGGAACAGGGGCATGCTGGGAAGAAGGGTTTGTTCTTTGGTGGGAGCAACCATCTTGGCATGATGTCACACAGGGGAGGGGGCAAGGCACCATAGGAAGAGGGCAGCTACTATACCTAATAGCTGCTGAGGTGGTGGGACACCTATCAGTTAACAAATGCCAACAACCTTCATGATATTTTTATATTTAGAATTCATGAATTTAACATGTATTTATTAAGTACATCCTATGGGCCAGAAACTATTTCCAGGTGTTAAAGATCCATAGTATATATGGAGATATATTACCAGTCGGTATCTACAGTGATTTCCTTCTGGTGTGCTTTTCTAAATTGCTGTTTGGAAAGTTAAAACTCCACATCTCACAGAAACTCAATAGCTTAGCTTCTGCCTGTTATCCACTGAAGAAATGCACTCACGTGGGACTTAGAAACAGTGATGAGGCAGTGGCCATTCCACTGACCTAACTGTCCCTGCCCTCCAGCACAGCTGCAGAGATTGTGGACATTTTTGAAGCATACTTCTGGTTTTAGTCAATAACATTGTGAATGTCCAAAGGCAGTATGATGCTGGCTATGCATATTCTCTGGATTAAATATGTAGTAGTAGTTCAGTGCTTCCAGTGGTGGCCTCCTGATACTTAACATTTTTAGTTGGGGCAAAGGTTCTCTGAGGGCCCAGACAGATGTTCTGATCTAGAGTAATTCCCAGAAACCCAGCCTGAAGTTTATTCTACCATCACTTCCATGACCATAAGTACTTCATCCCTTCTGTTATATTGCTTTCTGCTTAAAATTGCTATCATAACTTCTGTTTTTTACAACTAAACTCCAATTTCACAACTGTATGAAGAGGGAGATGGGATATAAACAAATAATTCTCATACATGTAACTAAGCATTAATCCAGTTATCTATTAGTTGCTATGGGATCACAGAAGAAGGACTAGTTTGATCATATGTATCAGAAAAAATTTCACTTAGGCGATTTTAAGCTAACTCTTAAAGGGCTTAAAGGGTAATATGGATAAAGGAAAGAGCCTGAGAAAGTATAGAGACATGTGATTCTGGCACAAATAATTCAATGTGGCTGGATCATAAGGTGTGTTAGTTAAAAATCATGTTGACAGTTGTGTATGAAAGCTTGATTGGGAGAAAAAGGGGGCCAGGAAAGCAATTATGAAAAGGAGAGTGCAGATGTTAAAATAATTAACTGTGATGAATGAGATGAAAGTTAAGGATTCCTAAGATTTTTATCCTATAAATGGTGCTTCCTTTCTTCCTCTATTCTTCCTCTTCCCTCTTTCCTTTCATCCAATGTTAAACTCATTCCTCAATGTTTGCTTTCTCCTTTGTGCCCTATAATATCTGGCACAATGCCTTGCACATGACGTTGCTCAATGTATATTGATTTAATGTTTGATTTGAGTCTTGAATGTACCTTTAAGAGTGATTAACCATGATAAGAAAATTAACGTGTAATTCTACACTTGATCTTAGCCAAAAGGCCGCAATCAACCTGTAATTCTAAGTCATTATTTAAAGAAGATTGAAACCCTTGCAGTGGATCACCCCACACCCTTTGTTTTAGTTTGTCTTAAACAAAAGCTCTCTTATTTGTTTCCTAGTTTGATCAGAAAAACCATTACCCTATATCTCTAATTTTTACTTTCCAGTAAAATGGTGTCTATCTCTTTTCCTAAAGTTTTTTTGATGAAACTCTTATTTCAGTAGCAGAAATTTAGCTCTTTGTTTTCTAATGGTACTAATATTAACATTACAAGTATTAAAAATGATGATGACAAATTCCAGAAGACATCAGAGTACTTCTAATCATGTATTGAAGTTTTTGAAGTCAGAGCTTGGATTTCTTCTTAAATTTACTTCTAACAGTTTCTTCTAGGAATAGAATAAGACAAACCTTTTTTGATCCCTTTTCTTAATAAGTATGAAGGAGACTTGATAGCTAATTAGAATCTTTTTTTTACTTCAGAGATGCTTTGGGTTACAACCAGAAAGACCTTTGTAAAATATATGACCAACATTTAGAACTCACACTGAACAGAAATTAAACAAATGAATTACCAGCTTTCTCACATGGTGTTATTTGAGTTCAAAGGAGGGAAAGGTCACGAGTTGGGAAAAGTCAGTAAAATCTCAATTCAGCAAACTACTGGTCTGTGCTTTGAGGGAGGAGTGTAATTTGGGTAGGTAGTAGAGAGAGCTACTCAGATAAGATAATAGTATGGATAAAGATATGGAAGTGGAAATGAGTGAAAAATTCATAGGACTCAAAATAGAGTATTGTGGCTGATGGGAAGTATCAGGAGACAAAAATACTGAATTGATTGATGTGGCAAATTATTTTATTTTCTACATTTTTTACATACTTATTAGGATCTGGGACATGCCAAACTAGCTTTAGGAGATCAGAGGATAGGAGGATTATCCATACTTTGACCATCATTTTTTAAAAATTTATTGAGACAGGGTCTTGCTATGTAGTTCAGACTGATCTTGAACTCACTATATAGCCCAGGCTGGCCTTGAACTTGCAGTGATCCTCCTGCCTCAGCCTCCCAAGTGCTGGGATTACAGCCATGCACCATCACACCTGGACTATTAACCATCATTTAAACTGAATTTTGAATCTATCTTCCCCATGGTTGAGCTATTATCAGAGCTAGCAGAGCCTTTAGAGACCTCTCGTCTAACAACTTCAATTTATAGATTTGGAAACCAGAGTCTACGGAGAAATGACTTGTTCAAACTCAGAGAATGACTCATGCATTTTAACCCAAATATATCTTTGGACCTAAATGGTGCAATTAACCTTCTAAGTACCAAAGCAAATAGAGATATCAACTGACTATTTTCTTGTACTTTCTTTCTTATAAAAATCCCCTCCAAGTGTAATGATACTCCTTTACTTTTGTTGGATAAAAGCTGGTTTTGAGGATAAAGTAAACAGCTAGGATTTCCTTCTCATTCACTCATGTAGATTACAGACTCTTTCTTGACTGAATGAGGAAGCCACCATGCAAACAGCTTTAAAATGCTAAAAGGGGCCTTCATTTTGGAGAAGGAGTGGTTAGATTTTGAGTTGCAGTTTATACATAGTCAAGTGCCTATTTTTGGTCTGTAACTTGTACCTAGAGGAGAAAAGAAATAATTTCAAAGGTAAAGCAGCAAAAGATTTTAGAAATCTGTGTTTCCAAAGATAAGATTTCCTGAAATAGAAGCCTTTTTCCCAGAATATCTTCCTTTCTTTTTGGAACCATAAGATAATTCCCCGTTGATAGTAAAGATTAGGCAAACGTTTACACTGGAGTTCCAAAAGAAAACATTGAGAAAAATGAGTAATAACTGCTCAATATGTCCAAGGTGGTGAGTCAAGCTAGAATGATGTCATTAATTAACTCAGTGACCCAGATACCATAGGCAAGACTTAAAAGAACTAGAAAGTTTAAGATTTTATTTTATAAATAGATGGCCCATGGAAAAAAATCTTTGGAACACCCGTGCATAGATGAAGACAAGAAGTAAGGGCAATTGTCTATAACCCAACAGGTGTTTCATTATATGATGCAAAACAAATACTATACTCTTCCCCAAATTTATCATTATCTAAATTAAAACATTAACAGTGGTGTGGTACTCTGATACCACTGCAGTATATGTGCTGCCAAAGCGAGCACTCTTATATCATTGTAGCATCATTAATGTTGTCTTTCTGTTCCAGGAGCTGGTAGAGGATCCTATATTGCCATTGTGCTGAACCTACGGCATGCGTGCTGCAGTGGGGTGATTGTATCATTGGAAGCTCTAAAAGGTGCTATATTGCACTGAGTTTTTCTGGTTCTCTACTCTGCCCTGATATGGGAAAATTTCCTAGACTTTGGTTTTTATGACCTTGACATTTTTGAAGACTATGAATTTCTGATGCTTTTAGATAGTCATAGCTAGAGAATATCATACTTTTCTAAATGAAAAGAGACTTCTTGTTCAGTGAAAACTGCACTTGTAACACATTTTGTAACTAGGCCTAGTAATTAGACAGTTTATTTTTCTTGTATCAATAATTCCAAGCATTATATCTTCTAGCACATGATAGGTGCTTAACTATGTTGAATGAGTCAATGTTCCTAATTTATTTTTAAAGCTACTTTGGGCATTTTGATTAATCTCTGTGTTGTACTTTTATTATTTTTAAAATTAAATGGTCTCCCAAGTTAAGAACCTTTCCTAATTTAATATTTTAAGCTTGGTATTTTGATTAATATGTTGATGCAGTTTTATTATTTTTTAAAAAAGTTGTCACAAGAACCCTCTCAAGCTTTATAAACAAATCACTTAGGTGGATTTAACCAGTTTTTTCATCTCTGTATTTCTTAGTCTGCTAAGTCTGCATGTCTATCTCTATCCTCCTCCCCCTTCTCTTTTATTCTCCTCTTCCTCTTCCTCTTCCTCCTCTCCCTCTCCCCCTCTGTTTCTTCCCTCTGTCTCTCACACACACATCTTACAGTGAATCTCTAATAGGGATGATCACTGATTTCTGTATTGACCACTATGAAATTTATGCCAATATAAGGGTCTATCCCTTAAATGATTCAATGAAACTGAGTGGAAATGATATTACAAAACCAAGATGGGCAAGAATCATTGAAAGTCAGAAAGTAGAATAAAAATTTTTGTGTAGGGAGAATGTGTGCAAATACATGTGTGGTCTGTGGTTTTGTATGAGATATTTATGAAAAATGACCAGAAGAATACTTAATCAATTGTTAACAGTGATATCTATTTAAAATTGATTGCATTATTTACTTGGATCTAAGAGTGAGCGTGACTCTTGAATAACAATCTACCTTTATTCTTCCCAGTAAATACTATTTGTTCATTTCCTCTATGAATTTGTGTGACTATGCTTTTACGTAGGATTTGACATATGCTACAAAATAGATGAGACTTTTCATTACCTTACATGTTTCATTAATTTGACTGTCAGTTCTTATTATAGAACTATACTGCAGACTATTAAACTAATTTTACTTTGTAATACACTTTAAGTCTGGCAAGACAACTCCATTCTTAGTGCTCTTCTTCTAAAAAAATCTTAGTTATTTTTGCTTGTTTAATTTCTCAAAGAATTCTAGAATTCATTTGTGTAGTAGTGAAACAATTTCTACTAATATTTGTTCTATAATTGAGGTAAATCTGTTAACTTATTTGGGAATGATTTACATCGTTACAGTATTAATTGTACCTATTTGGATTGCCTTCTGAATATAGTAACATTTTATTTGTATTATTTAATTTTAAGTTACAAAAGCTGAGATATTTTTTGTTGTGCAACATGATGTGTATATATATATATATATGCATATATATTATTGTAAAATGGCTAAAACAAACTAATCAGTGTATCCATAACCCCACATACTTATCATTTATTTTTAGTGAGAACACTTAAAATACTCTTCTAGTAATTTTCAAGTATACATTGTTATTAGTTATAGTCACCAGTTTGTGCAAGTGATCTCTTTAAATTTTTCCTCATATCTACCTGAAATTCTGTATTCTTTTAATCTCCTACTCCCTCACCCCCAGCTCCTGGTGGTAACTACCACTGTACTCTGTGCTTCTATGAGTTCTACTTTATTAAATTTTACATATACATGAAATGACTCAGCATTTATCTTTCTGTGCCTGGCTTGTTTAACTTAACATAATATCCTCCAGGTTCATCTTTTATTCATATTGCCACAAATCACAGGATTTCATGCTTTTTATGGCTAAATAGTATTTCATTGTGTATATATTACATTTTCTTTATCCATTTATCCATTAGTTAATACTTAGATTGATTCTATAGCTTGGCTATTGTGACTGATGCTAAAATATGGAAGTGTAGATATCTCTTCCACAGACTGATTTCATATCCTTTGGAAATCTACTCAGTATAGAGATTACTGAATTATAAAGTAGTTCTGTTTTTAATTGGAGGACATCCATATGGTTTGTCAATGGCTGTTTTTTTCTATGTGGTTTTTCTGTAATGGGTATTCTAATTTACATTTCTACCAACAGTGTATAAAAGTTCCCTTTTCTCTGCATCCTTGCCAGCACTTATGTTTTCATCTTTTTGATAATAGCCATTTTAACAGGTGTGAGGTGCTAGCTCACTGTGGTTTTAATTTGCATTTTCCTAATAATTTATGATGCTGAGCATTTTTATATGCCTGTTGGACATTTGAATATTGTTTGAGAAATGTTCATCCACCTCATTTGCCCATTTCTTACTTGGATTATTTGTTTTCTTTTTACTGAGTTGTTTCAGCTCCTTATATAGTTTGGAGATTAACCCCTTATCTGACATGAGGTTAGCAAATAATTTCTCCTGTGCTACCAGTTGTCTCTTCATTCTGGGGATTATTTCCTTTGCTATGTAGATGCCTTTATGTTTAATAGTGAAGCCCCTTTTGATGAAGATAAGTTTAGGAAAAGGGTGGGGAAAATGGAGACCAACTTTTTTTTTGGTACCGGGGATCGAACTCAGGTCCTTGTGCTTGCGCAGCGGGCGGCGAAACCACTGAGCTAAATCCCTGGCCCAAGAGACCAACTTTTTAATGTCCTTTTGCTATATCTATTTTCTAACCATAAAAAAATGAAGGAAAACATTTTAAAAGAAATCACTACATGATTTCTGTAAACTAAAGAGGTAAAACAAATAGAACATAGATGTTTGAGGGATTGTTAAAAATAATCATTTGTGATCAATGAATTTTGACAGATCTTAGAGGATTCTGACTATATAGAGGATTCTGCTGCATTTATATAGTACAGTATATGTAAGTGTCTACCAGTTCCAATTAAATTGACTAGAGAGCTATGCAAATTCAAGAGGGAACTATCAACAAACAATTCAAACTACTTCATGCTTGTATGTTATAAATTCATAAACACTGTCAGAGAAAATTATGAAAACAGATAAGTACCCCACTCCCCATAGCTGGAATCTACTCTTAGGAATGATTTACACACAGCCCCACATATGGCAAATAGAACCCATAGCTTGGATAGGTTTTTGTGAGGGTATGTGGACCATTTATTAGCTAAGTGCAGGGCAGGAATTTGGGTTTCCTTGCACTCTGGCAGTGGAATTGACATGAAATATATAGTTGAGAACACAGAAACAGTTATGTAAACTGAAGCCAGAAACAATGGATTTGGAACAATTAGTTCTACTTCAGTGTAATTGCTCTCTCTCCTTGTGTCTGCTTTCTTTCCTCTATGCCATTGTGGGACATTTCCTACACAGAAAAGCAGTTAATGATATAAGTCATGGTTAATATAAATAGCTTATTAAATGATAGGCTGGTGGTTTATCAAATCTAATTCTATTTTTTGATTCCCAAATAGCTATAACCAGAAGAAATGAGGCAAATAATTTACAAATCTAATGAGTTGACAAATTCATTGATTCATCAAACATTTATTGAATGCTTGTTATGTCCCAGGCCCAGTGTTAGATGTGACAGGAAAAGCTAATGGGAATATCAGATACAACAGTATCTGATACACACTCAGAAATGAAGTAATTCTCAGAACTGTAACTTTTGGCAATGCCAAGAAGGTGACAATATAAATGTTTTACATTAATGTAGCTTATCAAATAAATATGAATTTGGTTCTAAGAAGCAGAAATTAAGACAAATATTGCTTTTAGAAAGTAAATCACGGTATAGCATAGTTTGGTCTGATTTGTTTAGTTAAATAAACCTGTACAATTGATCCAGAAATTCTGAATCCAATGCAGGAAGAGTGTTCATCAAACCTCTCTTTTTACTCCATAGTATTATTTTGCCAATTATACTTCACTAATGAGCAGACATAACTAAATACCTATACCCATATCTCATTTCACAAATTTATTCTTTTAGAGAAACTGCTTATAGCTAAATCTTAACTGAGGTTTTACATATCCAACTGTTGAGTTTCTGTAATCTTACTGTTTACAGAGAACTGAAAGCTCTCTGCTCACACACTGCAGTAGGACTCCATTTAGATCTGAGAACCTTTCTGACTATTTGAGCAGCATTATGATTATTAAGTAAGATTATCTGCAAAGAAAACCACTTTAAATATTCCTAAAGCACAATAAAATATGAAGTACATTAAGACCCTTGCTACAACTGCTTTCATCTAATTGCCTCAATTTTGTAGAATACTTAGCCTTGAAACCCAAAGTTAGTAAGAAAGAATCAGAAAAACCAGGACTTATTATTATGAATCCCACGAATCAAAACTATGCACTTAACATGAGATGGTCAGGGTGCCATATTCTGAATCATTTTTAAAATGCACTTCTTAATAAGCCTGGCTAACTGTTTGAGATGCAGGAAACTAGGTTGGGGAAAAGGACTATTAGAAGCACTTTGGGTGACAGCAGAATAATAGATACTTGACAGCCTGACAGTAAGAAGGTAAAAGAGAAATGTGGAAAGAGACAAAGAGTGGTATTATAACATAACACAGAACAATAACTGTAGTTCATAAAGAAGGCCTCAAGTCATTACAAAAAAGGTTACATGTCCTTTGAGATGGAAGGGAAGCAGGTAATAAAATTTCTATCAAATGTCATTCAAATTTCTGAGCTTGAGATGGAAAATTCAGTTACATCGAAAGTGTTACCAATGTGAAACATTTCATTTTGCCACGAAAATGGAGTATTTCTATACAATTGTGAATTGCTCTTAGAGATCATGTACCCAATCAGCTACCGATATACCAGATGAATGAGATGCAAAAAACTTGAAAAAATTACTTGCAAGTTGAATTTAAAAACACATTAAAAGGCTGCACTATGATCAAGTTTGTTTCATTCTAAGGATGCAAGGATGTTTCGACATATATAAATCAACAATCATAATATAGTACCTAAATATATTCAAGGATAAAAACCACATGATTATCTCAATAGATATAGAAAAATCATTTGATAAAATTTAATATCCCATTATGGTAAAATCCCTGAATAAAATATGTAAAATTAAAACTATATATGATAAACTGATAGGCAATATCATACTGAATGAGAAAAAACCAAAAGCATGTCTTCTAAGATATAGTACACAAATTCAGTATAGTACATGAATTCTAGCCCGAAATTCAGATAAGAGGAAAAAGTAATAGGCATACAAATAGGAAAACAGTCAGTTTATCCATTTGTAGATTATATGATTCTATACATAAAAACCCTAAATACTCCACAAGACTTTTAGAACTGATAAACAAATTTAATGAAGTAACAGGAAACAAAATTGACATACAAAAATCAGTAGTTTTTCTATACATCAATAATGAACTTGCTGGAAAGAAATCAGGAAAACAATCATTTTTTATATACTCATTGACGCTTTGTACTTCCTTTATGAAGTTTGCATTTAGATTATTTGCCCATTTACTGACAACCAAGCACACGGGAGAAAATCTTTGCTAGCTATTCATCTAAGAGGGGATTAATATCCAGAATATATAATGAACTTTACTGATTGGATTATTTTTGTTGTTAAATTCTTTTAAGTTCATACCAACCTTCAATATATACCTGAAGAAATTAAAGTCTGCATGCTATAGGGATTCCTGCATGCCCATGTTTATTGCAGCACAATTCATAATAGCCAATATATTGAACCAGCCTATGTACCCATCAACTGATGGACAGATAAAGAAGATGTGGGATATATGCACAATGGAGTATTATTCAACCATAGAGAAGAATGAAGTCATATTGTTTATAGTAAAATGGTTGGAACTGGATGACATCATGTTAAGGGCCAGGGATGTAGCTCAGTGGCATTGCGCCTGCCTCTCAAGTGCAAGGTCCTGAGTTCGATCCCCAGTACTGGAAAAAAAAGACATCATGTTAAGTAAAATAAAACATGCACAGAAAGATGCATATCAAATTTTTTCTCTCATATGTGGTAACTAAAATATAGATGATTTGAAAGTAGAAGAGGAACTTGTAGGGACCTAGAAAGGGTTCAGGAGAAGAGGTTGGGGTGGGAATGTGGTAAAAGGTAGGAGAAAGGAGGGTGGACATGAAGAAATCATGACATATGCATGTATGAAAATGCCACAGTAAAACCCATTAATTAGTTCAATAAACATGTTAATAATCATTATAATAATAAATTAAAAATGAAGTCATACATTTCCAGCCCTGATTTTGTGACACCATACCTTAGTTCCAGTTATGTTAAGAGATGTAAAAGGTGTTCTGAACCTCAACTCAATAGACAATAAGCACCTATGAAGATTGCTCATTTACCATTGCATACTCTAACACAGTGTGTATCTAACAAGTGCCAGGCTCAAAGTAGACACTCAAAACTTTTGTTGGGTGTGTGTGTGTATGTGTGTGGGTCACATGACAAAAGAATTATGTAAAATCAAAGATTTTAGTTAAATTATAATTTTTTAAAAGTCAGGACAGACTCAGATATTGTATATCAAATGCCAACAAAATATGACTCCCATACAATAAGAATTAACTTTGCTCACATGTCTGTTGGTTGGGTGAGTGTCAGGTGATTTAGGCTAGACTCTGTTGTGTGACTATCAGCTACAGGTTGGATCTGAGTCTTCTGAAAATTTTTTGAACTAGTCAACTAATCAAGGCATACCTTTCTCTCGGTGACATTAGAGGTGAAATAAGGCGAGGAGAAACATAATGACCTTTTTAAGTCTCAGACATAAAACTGCCACAGTGTCACTACTACTCACATTTCAAGTCACATAGTCAATCCCAAAGTAAATTAGTGGTGTACACTCTTTGCCTTTACCAGATGATCTGTAGTTGGCAGGAATAATAATTAGGGTTAATAATTTATTCTAACACACTTAGAAATAATCGAAAATAGGCTAAGAAGGTTTGAGTCAGCTAGTGTGTACAAAAATAATTAGCTCTTTTTCTTTGTTTTCAACAATAGCATCACACTAATAGGCAGTGCAGTTTACAAAAATGATCTATTTATATAGATTTGGCAGTTTTCCTCCAAATTCATGATATTCTAATTTTTGAACAAAGGTTTGTTCTATTACAGCAGTAATAGAGTATTAACCCTGAGGAATCTGCAGCCAAACTTTCACATATTTTCTGCTCCTGGTGAATAGCCATTGCAAAAATGTTCTTGTACCTAAGAAAATCAATGATATTAAACAGATTGCAATTCAGCCTGTGATTATATCTAATTTAACTTTAGTTTCAAAAGTGGATTAGTGTGTTCTAATCAATGGAAACATGAATACTAGAAACCATCTCTTTGATGGGTGAAAATATGTCAGGTCACATGACTGTCTTTTCTGCACGATAGCTTTTCATTCCAAGGTTGAATCATTATCCTGCTGTTTAACACATTTCGCATGAGGTATCACCTGGCACTGGTGGGCATATTAGTGTGAATTGGTACTTTGAGGGGAGTCAGAATGTTTGCTAAAATGTCTCTGAACTAAATTTATATGTCTAAATAGTCAGGTTAGACTATTTCATAGTTGACTTTCCACAAATTGAGATATTAAAAATATCTGAAAACATGTATAGTGATTGTGTAGAATTTCTACCACAAAAGTGATGATTCACCTCCCTTTGTAAGAGGATAAAAATGACACTGTGTATTTAAGTGAACTATAACAAAAAGATCATCAGAAACCATAACCCTATGGTACTATGTTCTAGATTTACCTAGGGTAGGCATTGTTAGTACAGAGCCCCATGTGCACTTTAGGAGACTGGTAAAAACAGTTATGATATGCAAAATGTGAATCAATTTATCGAAACATATCTGTCTATGAATAGCTTTCATCAGATTCTTTTTTAAAACTCAGAAGGCACTAAAAAGTGTTGCTACATGTGGAGTAGAGCTTGTGTTCAGTTCTCAGTCACCCCATTTTGAAAAAGCAATGACAAAATTGGAATGTTTCCAGAGACGGGTGACTCTTGGGTTTAAAAGGCCTGAAAACGATGCATCAGATAACGTAGTTGAAAGAATTAACAATATTCAGTCAGGAGAAAGGAAAGTTAATTGGGAGCTGTAGCTGTGCTCTACTCAACAAAGAGAGTCAAAAAGAGGACTTGCCCTGTATTTTTCCGTAAGACAGAGAAAAAGGTATTACAAGGCAGCAGGTTTCAACACAACCTAGGAGTGAATTTGTAATAGTAGAAACTCTTCGGGATTTTAATAGGTACTTCATAAATTACCTTCACAATTTTTCTGAGTGAAAAGCTAATGTAGCTTTGATTAGAATGTGATTAGAATATGAGGCAGGGAAAAATTGCGGTTCTCATATGATGAAGCAAGCTCTCCTGTCCAAAATGGTTCAGTTAATTGGATGGAAGTTTAAATTTTATTTTGGAAGGTAAAATATAGTAACAAATGTGCTCACTTCAATTGTGGGTATGTGGTTTTACTGTTGGCATTTGTTATTTATTATCCATTAAATTATATAATAGAGACACCAGAGACTATTTAGATATTATCTGTTCCATGCTCCCATTTTAGAGACCAGGAAACTCAGATATTTAAAGCTTGCTTAATAGTCAAGTCTACACAATGAGTAGTAGGAGAAGGATTTAACCACTGCACTGATTGTATGCTTTCTCTATTACACAAAGCTATCTCTCACTGCCTTTGCAATGTTAAGATAAATTAATTAAATTAACTGGGAATGCAAAGTGAGATGATGTATTAAAACAGTGAATGTTAAAACAGTATTACACAATGCTGCTACTAGTACTAATATTTAGTATTGGTTAAATGGTCTTTAACAATTGAATAATGATAACCTCAACAAAATATTGAAATGTCATTATATTGAAGAACTAAGGAATCATTAGGAAGACACAGAATTGTCTGGAATAGAAAAGAAAGTAGATATTATCTTTCTTACTAACTTCCCTAAGCACCTCCTTTCTAGAAATCAGGTCTTACACCTCCCACCTTTTTTTACACAGCTGTGTTCTTCTCTTTTACAATATTGTATATTTGCTTGGAATTTACATGTGGTGATTTGCAGCTACAAACATATCCAAATTCAGAAGCAGAATTGACGTAGGGGAGGTAGTCTGCTAATATCTAAATCTGAATGTTGCATTCCTAATTTATACTTTGTGATTCTGCTCATCTTGAAAAGTTAAAAGTTAATAGACTTAACATCGTCTTGATATCTTATCTGAGAGTGACAATTAATGATGTGTTAGTTCTGTTTATGTTTTGAATAAATTGCACAATACTCCAGATTTCATGTATAAATCTAATGGATTGATCTAAAATAAGATTTGTCAAAAGCAGCTTATTAATGGACTAAATGTGGTTTAGCCTTACCTCCTCAACACTACTTAACCGGTAACCTTTCAAAAACTAATAATTTTTGTGCAGCGCTTTGCAGGATTCCAAATAGCTCACTTGAAGAGTTTTGTTTTAAAAAATTTGAAAATAAAAATCAAGACACCATGTAGTAGCTATTTATGGTTTAAAAGTATTTCAAGGTGATTTTATCTTTTTCAATATTAATGAGACTGATCATAGGAAGATAGACATTTGGGAAGTGCTTGCACAAATTCAGATGAGAGATCAGAGAGCTCAAACTCAGGTGTTGTCAATAACCATGGAGTATTGGAGAGGGGGAGAGTCTAGAATATATTTAGATAGATTTGATTTGATAGGATCAGGTGATAATTTAATAAAGGGAGTGGGATACGGAGAGGGATTTGGAATAAAGCTAATGTTTTCAATTGGTAGCTGATATTCTTCTTAAGTCTTTTAATTAATTATTTCTCATAACTCTAGTGACAAGGAGGGGCATAGAGATTTGGAACCCATGTCCACTGCTGAGAGGATACAGGTGGTTCAGCTTTGGTCCCTCTATGAACTCTGCTGTCTTCAGGATCCTTAGGGAGGACAACAGGACACCCTAGAAATTGGAGAATAGAGTCAGTGGCCTTTAAGAATGTGGCCATTATCTCTTCACCCTGGAGGAGTGGGGTTTGCTAGATCCTTCCCCACAAAAGCTCTACAGAGACACAGTGTGAGACACCCTCAGGAATCTGGTTGCAATAGGACCAAAAGAGAAAGATCCCAACAGTGAAGATGAATATAAAACTCCCTGGAGACATCTAAGAGGTCAGGGGTTAGCAAAATACTGAGTGTAAAGAAAGTAGTCAATATGGAGAAACCTTGAAGTAAACTCTAGAACATGTTGTGAACAAGAGAACTCCTTCAGGAAGAACACTACATGAAAGCCCTGTATATGGAGAAGAGTCCATATTGATTATTTATCCCTATATGTGCCCCTCAGAGCTTACATTGTACACAATCCATATGAGAATTTGGAATGTGGAGACAAGCTGTATCAACCCATAGAAAGCAAGAAACCCTTAATTCATCACCAAGGCTTTCAGAACAATGAAAGAACACACACAGAAGAGAAACTCTGGAAATATAAACTATATATGAAAGCTTTTCCTTATTAGACAATGAAAGGATTCACACTGGAGAGAAACCCTATCAATGTAAGCAATATGATAAAGTCTTCACTGACCACCATTATCTTGAAAATATGAAACAATTTACCCTGCAGAGAAGCCATATGCATGTAACCAATGTGGAAAAGCATTTTGTTTTCAGAGTGACATTCAAATACATGTGGGAGTTCACAGTGGAGAGAAGTCTCTTGCATGTAAGCAGTGTGGGAAAACCTTCAGTTCTTTTAATTCCCTGCAAAAACATAAAATATTTCACATTGGAGTGAGACTATATGAATATGTACAATGCTGGAAAGCCTTTCTTTATCCTAGTTAACTTCAAACTCACGACATAATTGACACTGGTAGGAAACCCTATGGTCTCACTCCAGAAAGAATGGCTAATATCAAGAAATCAGTCAACAAGAAGTGCTGACAGGGATATGGGGAAATACGAACCCTTCTCCACTATTGGTGGGAGTGCAGACTGGTGCAACCACTGTGAAAATCAGTATGGAGATACCTCATAGAACTAGGACTGGAAGTCTCATTTGACCCAGATATTCTTCTTCTGAGTATCTTCCTGAAAGAACTAAAGACATCATACCACAGTGATATATATGCACCCATGTTTATAGTGACACAGTTTGTAATAGCTAAGTCTTGGAAACAACCAAAATGCCCATCAACCAATGAAAGGATAAAGATGTGGTTTTTCTATACAATGGAGTACTACTCAGCCATAAAGAAAGATAAACTTGAGATATTTGTAGCCCAATGTATGCACCTTAAAGCTATGCTCATTAGTGAAAAAATTGGACACACATGTGTAAATATTGCATTGTCACTCTGGTGTAAGAAATTGAAAAAGTGAATAGGGACCAAAAGACATAATAAACAATGAGAAATAAGAAAAAATTGTTCAATAGGAAGGGGGAACTAGAGAGGGAGGAGGGGAAAGGAAGGAAGGAAAAAGAAAAAAATGAGAAAAGAAGGAAATAATGGAAACAGGGCTTTTGTAAATAAGGAAGGGGAAGAGAGGTTGAAGGTAGGAGAGGGGAATAGGAAAAAAAAGGAATCAAGATACACCATGTAAAGGTAAAAATTGCCTATGTTGAATGTGATCATTATGTAAATGTAAATTGTACCAATAAAATTAAAAATGAAAAACAAGAGATGCTATAGATGTAAGTGGTTCTTAGAGTAATTTTGTCTTAGAGTAATCTTCAAAGACATGAACAAGCTTGCCATGGAGAAAAACTGGGTGTAAGCAGTGTGATAAATCCTTCACTTCTTCCAGTTCCCTCCAATCATATGAAAGAATTTTCACTGGAGAGAGACCTTATGGGTGTAAGCAGTGTGATAAAGTGCTCAGTGATTGGAATTATTTTTGATATAATGGTATCTCAGTTCATGAACTTGATTCTTTCCATGATTCTGGTTGCAAACCAAGTTAGACAATAACCGTATGAAATTCACTGGTTAGGTTCAATGTTGACATTCTGGGAAAATTTGATTCAATTCTTGTCCAGTTCAGTTTCTCTCCCCACTTAGAGAGAATTGAGTTTGTAAACTGAGGTGCCTCTGTAACTTGAAAGGATTCACGGTGGAGAGAAACCCTATAAATTGAATCAATGTGGGAAAGCCCTGCTTTCTTCTTATTCCCTCTATAGACATGAAAGGACTCACACTGGAGAGAAACTCTATTGAGGTAAATGTTTTCTTGGAGTAATCTTCAAAGACATGTATAGGCTCACAGTGGAGAAAAACCGTATATAGGTAAAGAGTGTAGGAAAGTTCTTATTGACCATATACCCTTTTGGGAACATGAAAGGATTCATAGTGGAAAAAAACTGGATGTTAGCAGAGTTGGAAAGTATCTTCTCAAAGCAATCTTAGAATACATGAATGTATTCATAGACAGAGAAACCATATGCTGTAAACAGAGTGGCAAAGTTCACAGTAATATGAGTAATTTGTGAGGATATGAACAAACTCACAGTTTACAGGAACCTCAAACATACAAGCTATTTTGGAAAACTTTCTTTTCTTCCAATTCATTTTGTAAACATGAAAGGACTCATAGTGAAGAGGCCCTATTTATGGAAGCGATATACAGAACATGAAAAGAATTCATTATCACAGGACCTTTCTAGTTCTGAGGAGAATGCACACTGGAGAGAATGTACATCAGTGTGAAGTCTAAGGGCAGACTGTAGTCATCCCAGCTCAATTCATGGCTATAAAGGCTCATGGTGGAGTAAGAAACTTCAAGTAGAGATGTGCAGCAATTGTCAGTTGGAAAACACAGGAATACATAATTGATCAAAAGCTTGTAAATGTAAAAAAAACACAAACTTTTCATATGGTAACAGTAGTTTAAAAGTCTATGAATATTCCTGATGCAATGTAATCCTATAAGCATAAGTAATATGAAGAGATCAGTAATTTGTAGACATGCTGTACAGTATATACATCCTGGAGGAAAAGTTTAGATGTCATAAATAAAGTATGTTTATTAGTTGATCCTTAAAGTAAATCTGTCAACTATGTACTTTTGCAATTTTCACATGTGAAAATAAATTTTGAATATCACTATTATGTGAGGAGGTTTGTTTAGGCAACAGTGCATGAGTTTAAGAGATAATGTATTTTTATTTAATTAGAACATATGTGCAGCGCATAATGATTACATTCATTCTGGGAATTGATACACATACATAACACATCTTAATTCTTTTTTTAATCCCTTTCCTTTCTATCCCTCCATCTCTTGGTGCCCTTCATTTTTGCAAAAAAAAAAAAATCTATTTCCCTAAAAACTCTATTTCCTATTATTTTATATTTTGCTCTTTATTTATATTGTGGATTACTCATGTAAGAGAAATCATGTAATATTTAAGTGTGTGATTTATATCACTTAATATTATGTTCTCAAGGGCATCCATTTTCCTACAAATGACTCAAGCTTATCCTTCTTTATGGTACAATAGTACTCCGTTTTCTTTATCTGTTCATCTGTGGATGGACATACAGACCTCTTCCAATAGTTAGCTATAAACATAGAATACCAAGACAGAATTGTGCTGCTATAAAAATGGGTATGCATGTATTATTCTGATATGATGTCTTTAACTCTTTCTTGAAGATACCTGGAAGAGAAATAGCTGGACTGAATGGAATGTCTGTAGAACATAACAACCACCATCCCAGTCTACATCTATTTCTCCCTATAGCCTACTGTAGCCCTTAGCACTCACTTTGCTTAGGCACAGTCAGACTTGGGAGAATGTGCCAGGATAATTTCTTT
>NW_004624895.1:1462879-1477516 GCF_000247695.1 Heterocephalus glaber | reverse complement strand
GGAAGGGTGGAGGGCGTGAAGGGAGGGCTAGGAATGGGGAAAAAATAAGAACCAAGATGCATTATGTAAAGGTACAATTCCCAGTGAGAAATGTAATTGTGTTGTATACCTACAATGTGCCAATAAAAGAATTTAATACAAAAAAAAAAAGATCAATGTGACCAAGTTTTGATGGGATCTTGGCTAGTAGCATTGCCAAGGA
Organism: Heterocephalus glaber; assembly: GCF_000247695.1. The sequence goes on along the minus strand of NW_004624895.1, from coordinate 1,477,314 downwards.
GTATCATAGCATGCATAAGACCTTTTGTATAAAGTTACCCCATCTAGGAGAAATTGTCTTTGCATAGTGTCACGGATACTGAGCAATTGAAATAGCAACTCCGGAGCAAGAAGACTCTAAGAGTTAGGAGAAAAGGTAACCACCTATCACAACCACATAAACATTACTCAACCTACTCAAACTTCTGTTTCTTCATCTCTAAGATAAGGAGGACTTACAACAATTATAGCAAATAACAACTGTGAACATATAATAAGATAATGCATGTAAGACCATTTACAATGTCTTTTGCAAAATTAAATATTCCTAGATGATTAGGATTGAAGTTAAAAACCATGGATGCATTTTCCAAAAGCAGCCTGCACAAGATATTGTTTTAAGGTTGTCAGTTTTTCATTCATTCCTGTGAACTGGTAAAAGCACATGCTTGGTGGCCAAGATAAATTTGAAAATAATGTCAATTCAAAATCAATAAATAAGTGACTGCAATTCATCGCCCCTAGTGTTTTCATGAATTTTACTTGGAAAAGGGGTTAGAGAAGGAGAGGAGCTTTCTTTACCTTTTTTTTTCCTTCCATTTTCTTCAATCCTACTCCGAAACCTTGGCAATTGGCTGGTGGCTTATTAATTTGACCCCAGAGACAGAGGTAAAGAGGGTCATCAGCAATGATGCATATCTCTGTAAGTGCAAAAAACCAAAGAAGATTCTAGAAGTGCAGTGAGAGAATCAAATCACAGAGGAAAAAGCAGTTACAGAAATTATGTTATATTTGGTGGTAGAAAATATGATATAGGCCTTATGAATTATGTACAAATGTATGATTTAGTGATATTTGTGTGTGAGTGGGTGTGAATGAATGTGAGTGTGAGTACATGCTTTCTGTGTGAGTGAGTAGGTGGAAGAGCCTGAGTGTATGTTTGTGTGTCTATGTGTGAGTTTGGTGTTTGAATGTGAGGGAGTATGTGCGTGTGTATGATTGATGGGGTGAGGGGAGCAGCAGAAATTGCTTCAAACATCTTTGTGTTTCTTCAAATCCAGGATTGTGTTCCTCATTTGCCTTCTAAACCAGGTGGTGGTGGGAAGTGGGGAATTCTTGAATCACCCCCTTCGTTGGATGACATATATTCCTTTTGCCAAAGATAAGATATTTTGTTGAAGTATAAATTGAGTCATTCATTAGTATGGAAATCAGGTTTTTTAAAGGCCAAGAACAGCTTATGTATAAATACTCTTTTCCTTCTGATCTGAATAAAGAAATGATTGAGGCTTAAATGCAGCAGGTATAATCAGTGATGTATACCAAAATGGTTGATGGTCTAACCTTGTGAGACTTTGCTGCTGGTGCACATTGGGTTGAGGAGAATCACTTTACCATGTGCCAAAAAAGCCATGAGATGAATGTACACACAATGTATGTGGCTAGTTAGCATGAATGTAACTTCCTTTGTAATTCCATTCTTATACTTTTCTTGTCTGCACTTTTTGATGGGACAGATACTGAGAGGTTGAGGCTGGGTATAATTTACCCTGGACAATGAAAAACATGTACGGCTGAGTCCACATATAATCTCTGTTTTTTTATAGACATTTTCTTTTAAAAATCATTAAAGTACCCAGGAATTCTTTCAAACAGCACCCCCATTAGATAATTTGGATCCATCACAGGCTAATAATAATAGATAACATCTAGGAAGATCCAGCCTTTATTGTTAAGTTTCTCAAGTAAAATATAAGGCCTTCCCATATGGCTGAGAACAAGATTCTGTCTCTTGGAAAAAGAAAACTGGAATAGGCTAGGATATATTTTCCTATCTCAAATAGAGATTTTATTGGAAAAATCAAGTCATCTGTCCGATCCACACATGTAATCACATGTTTAAAAAACCCATTTTTAATTTGCTGTGTGTAAAACAGAATGAAAATAACTTTTCTTTTAAGTAAAATTGGATTAGTAGTGGCAATTAGCCAAAGACTTGGCACTACATATACTGATTTATTCAGCACATCTAGAAATTGCTAGCTTGCAGTTTTATGGTTGGGAATTATCTGAGTAATAATCCAGGGAAATAACACACAACATATGTTTCTGTTTGGGCACTTCAAATGAATGTTTAATTATTACCAATGCACAATGACATGTAACACCAAAGCACTTTGTTAACCCGTATTATGTTCAATCTTTACTAAATGACTCAAGAAAGCTAATCATCTGGAGAAAGAGCAAAGATCCAAAATATGGTTTTACTGTTAGCCAGTTTGTGACTCTTTAATTTCGACAGCAGTATAGGAAAATGTGTTGAAAAGTGAAATATTCAGTCATATTTGATAAAGATGTTTTCTAACCAAGATGTTAGTATATAAGCTTACTCTGTATTTTATTGAATTCAATTAAACTATTATAGAATAAAATATAAACAGGGAAATCCGATGTCTTATAAAGAAGAAGAAAGAGACAAAATAATATAGAATACTAAGCTTATCATCAATATTTATATCTACATATGTTATAATTGGTATTTTTAAGGGATATTTGTGAAGTCCAAAACTTTGGCATCTCAGTTCCCAAATTCAAACTTTCCTGTGAGCACCTGGCTGCTTAGAACTTGGCACATTGGAGAGCCAGTGCTGTTCTCCAACATGGGTGTGCACATGAGTGTGTGTGCACACTTGTGATAAGGAAAAGAAAATGTGAGCATCTGTTCCCTAGATTGCAGATCGTTTTAGCACTGCCGTGCCCTGTTGTTATTATACTGTGAAGCTGGAGTTTATTAAATGTGGTGTCTTTCTGAACAGCCTCCAGGTTACTTTCTGCAGCTGTATCAGGTTAAGGTATCTGAAGCCAGTATTGTAAGTAGACAGCCATATGTGTTGTGCAAGTCAAAGACCCTCTCCAGTTGCTTACTAGACCTCTCCTCAGTACAGTGTAGCCCCTGAGGAGGCATGCAATTGAGCACAGTTACCTTTCTGTCTCTTTTGAGGGACAGAGCAATGTACTGAGATATTGCCCTTCTGAAGACAAGGACTATAAGGGTCAGGCACAGATGAGGGACAAAGATGGGAGTCTAGGGAGTAGCAGGCTATAGTGGGGCCCCACAGCAGTGGCTGTAGGCATCCAGAGCAAAGATGCCATATAATTAGAACATAGAGGGGATTAGGAAGCACTTATTACACATTTCCTATGTTTCGAAAGAATCTTAGCAGATGGCAAGAGACAGAAGGCCCCAGTTTTAAATTCTAGCCTTACCATTTACTGAATGATCTTAAGTGAGTTATTTCATTGTGAGCCTCAGTTTCCTCATATATAAAAGAAAGATAATTACTAACTACTGTGCAATACTACATATAGCTGTAGGTTACTGAAAGAATTAGAACATTAACATATACACACACATATGTTTTTGTGATCAAGAAATTATTTCATTGGTACTGACTCATTTGATCTGGGCTGAATTTGTGTTGATTGAATATGGGGCTGATTTGATTTAAAGGAGATATAATCTTGTAGGAGCAGAAACAATAACTGACTAATGGCTACTTTGTCATACTACTCTACTGCTCTTTTCAAAGTGCTTCTTAGTTGTATAGGATAGTGTGTTTGGTTTTGGCATATTTGCACATGCATTAATGTATTTTGATCATATCCCCTCCCGTTGGTACTCCCATACTCTCCTCTCTCCTCCCACCAATCCTCTTCTTCTCCTCTAATTGTCTTCCTTGTACTTTCCCATCATCTCTCTTTGTAAGTTTTATTTATTCTTCCTAAGACAGAAAACATGCTATACTCATCTTTCTGAGTCCGACTTATTTTATTTAACATTATGATTGGCAGCTCCATCCATTTTCCTGCAAATGACATGACTTCATTCTGCTTTGTGGCTGAATAATACTCAATTATGTATATATGCCACACTTTCTTTATCCATTCATCTGTTGTTTGGCATCTAGCCTGATTCCATATCTCACCCATGTGACTTGTACCACAGTAGACATGGGTATGGAGGTATCCCTCTAATATGGCTACTTTAATTGCTTTGGGAATTTACCCAAGAGTGGTATATCTGGGTCAAGTGGTAGTTCTCTTTTTTAGTTTTTTGAATAAACATCATACTGATTTTTACAGTGACTATACTAATTGTATTTCTACCAGCAGTGCAGAAGTGTTCCTTTGATATTATATCCTTGCTAGCATTTATTATTGTTTTGTTTACATATTCATAATGATTGCCATTTGACGGGTGAGATGGAATTTCGAAGTAGCTTTGATTTGTATTTTCCTGAGGGCTCAAAGATATTGAATGTCTTATTATACCATGCTACTCTATTCCATAAACCCTGTCTGTTGCTATCCTCCTAGGAGCTAGTTCCAGAACACTATTCTACCATCCTCATTCGTTCATCATTTGGCAATTGGGACTCATACAACCTGGCCATACCACTTTCTACCTTTCTTTTTTTTAACTACATAACATTAGCTACCTCATATGGTGTTTTTGTGTGTGAATTAGAGAACACATTTCTTCCTCAAGTTACTTTTCATCTGCTAGATAATTGTAATAAATATGAACAAATGATGTTTCTTATGTTAAAGATATCCTGTGGAGTTGTTCAGTGCACAACATGCACAACTGTATATGATGATCCAGTATTTCACAATATTTTTCTTGATTCATTTCAGAAAACTAGAAGTACTACACCCTCAAAGTACTCAACTTCTATATTTTACTTTTGGACCGCAACTTTCTAGCCTTATAATTCTCTACCTAAGTCCTAATATGATTGCTCCTTTGATGTCTGTTCTCTTCTGATTTCTTTTGTTAATTTTTGTTATACAAAAAATAGCCAGAAATTTAGCATTAGCATTAGCTCACAGTTCTGTAGGTCAAAATATTCAACTGGTTTCTATGCTCTGGGCTTCACGAGGCTGAATTCAGGGTGTTGGCTTCATTGGGTGTCTGTCTTAGTTACTATTTTCTCATTGCTGAGACAAAATACTCGACACCCAAAGTTTAAAGGGAAAGGTTTATTTAGTTCACTATGGGAGACAAGCCAGGAAGAAAGAGGCCTAATTGGCTTCCTCGGTGAACACTGAGGAGAACTAGGGCATGCAAGCATGCTAACACGCTGCAGGGAAAAGTTAAAAACACCTAAGGTGAAGTTGTTTACCCAGAGAAGTACCGTGGAAGTTGGGAGACAGATGAATCCAGTGGAACCCTAATTGCTTGTGCTTGTGTCTGAGTGAGTAAAACCAAGGTGCACCTCACCCCTCCAGATTTTAACCTGTTTCTGTGTCTCTTCATTTTTCATCTTCATCACCCCTCAGTCAGGTTCTAGCTTAGAGGCTGGTTTCTACAGCACACAGTTTGCAGAAATTTCAGTCATAATTGGCTGGCTCCATAGCAGGGTGGCATGGACAATGGGCATCACAGAGGAGAAACTGTTCATGGTGAACAGAAGGCACCAAAGCAGTGAAGTAGCAAGCATAAAACAACAAGCAACAACCCCTTTTCTGTCCTTTATATTTTATTCAGGCTACCATCCTTAGGGCCCTTTGGGTTGGTAGCACTCGCACCCAGGGAGAGCCTTCCCATTATCTACTCCCAGAACTATGCCAAACCAACCAGAGGACTAATTTAGTAATTACAAACCTTTGAACCCGGCATCACACATTTAATCCGAGCATCACACACCCTAGATCCAGCCACTTCTGAAAAACCCCATCTATGGCAACATGAGCCTGTGGGGGGACATCTAGATACACACCATGACAGTCTCTTGGAAAGAGCCTGTGTTCAAGTGCAAATTTTTGGTAGAATTCAATTCCCTGCAACTATCAGACTAAGATCTTGCCTATCACATCTCTTAGTCCAAATATTTCCTAGCTTCATTTCATAAACAGCCAAGACCCCATGGTTCATCACTTCCACCATGTTTTGCCAATGTCTTTAATTTTCTTGCCTCATTGTTCTACTTCCAATCCTAGTAATGTAATGTTTATTCCTAATATGAGGCTTCTGAGCAAAGTGGGAACTCATGACACTGTGTAAGTGTTGACTTTCCACACTGCACTTTCTGTTGAGACCACAGTACTCGTTCTCCTACACCAAACTGAATGCCCTCTGGCCCATCTCTCCCACTGATGCTGGAGTTATTTTTCCCAAATGCTATTCTGATTATGGCAGTCTGTGTTTGCAATCATATAATTGCTTCTGATAGCTTTCAAGACAAAGACTTGAAATTTTATGTCACATAAGGGCTCTCTGGAGATTGGAGATGACTTTTGCCCATCTCTTTAGCTTGGTCCTGCACTGACCCTCAACTCCACCTCAAACAATGCCAAAGTAGTCATTCTATTGTGCATTGTTAATGCCTTGCTTTATTATGCCTCCGTGCCCTTCCCACAGAACATTTGTTTTCCTGCTACATCTCACCCATTGTTATTCGCGTCTTCTCTCTCTTTCTTCAAGGCACAGTTAAATATCACCTTGTGAAGATATCTGAGTTCTATCCATTTCTTTGAGGCAAAGTTACTCATTTTTTCACTGAAAACCTCTATCCATCATTAAACCACACTGGATTTGTGACCATGAGTACTCTGAGGAAGGGAACTAAATCTTATCCATTCTCTTCTTGCTTTCATTTCTTTTCTCCTGATTTTTAAAAGGAGATTAATCCATAATTGACACCAATATGTGTGAATAATTGGATTTATTCTTGGTGAGATAGAGGCAAACTTGTTTTAAATTATTAATCAGCTGAATTAAAACTTCAAGACTGGTTATAATTAAGAGCTAAAGTTGTTATGATTTTTAACCTTATAGAATTTAAGCTTTTCCTCAAGATTGTATTCATTCTTATTTTCTGTACTCAGAATGGACTACACATTTATAAGAAGTAGAATCAAGCTAAAAGATCTATGATATGCTACTGTCATATTCTTTGGTTTTTACTCATAATTAAAACTTTTAACTAGATAACCATTCTACTATCTCATAGTCCAAATTTCATAGAGAAACACAGAGGTTGAATACTTTCTGTGGAAAGAATCAATAGGAATTTGTGTTTATTCCTCTTTGCTTTGTTATTTATGCTTTTACGCCTACTCATATTTGTCTCAGTAATTTTCTCTAATTTCTTCTATCACTCCTAGATTGTGTCTTTGCATTTATTTCATACCTAAAAATATAATTGAACAAAATAGACACGGGATGAATTTGAATCATCTCTGTGTACTCCAAAAGTAAATCTTTGCCTTCAAGGGTCAGTATGATATTGATAGAGACCATGAAGCAAACTTAAGCTTGTATATGGGAAGCCATGGCAAATTCCAGTGCCATCAATTTAGTATATTTTCTGTGGTTATTTTGGATTCTATATTTTTCTTAATGCCTTTTGGTCAAAAGTATCACATCCCCAAATCTAAGACATTTTGCTTGCTTCTTTCACTTACACACAATGCTTCTATACTCTGAATATGGTCTTTTTGTAGCAAACATAGATGTAACTTCTGTCACACTTCGAGTCATTTAAATATTTTTTGTTATAGGACATAGTTTTTTTGCATAAAAATTAAATTAAATCTCAAGTATTAGGTTATAGAGAACGATGGGCTTTCTCTTGCTTTATTCCCAAAGACATTCTTAGTTCAGAATGTTTCTACAGTTACATCACAGTGGTCTCTGGTGAGCACAGTGCTTCTGCAGCTTCGAACAGCTCACAGTCTCTGTTGAATTTTTCATCTCAAAAGTTTCTGGAATGATTCACCCATAGGTAGGAAATGTCCTGTTGACACTATATGGGAAAGATTATTGTATAATTAATGTTATCAACAACACTTCTTTGAAAATCAAGGGCTGTTCACTAGTACTGTATATTAAAAATGCCCATTAGGAAATAAATTTAGAGAAAGATACAGCAGAAGATCAAGTACTATACATGAGTCTTCAAAAATTCCAAAATAAGATACAAATGACATGAAGTTAGAAAATACAGAAGTAGGGTCCCTTTTTCACTGTGTTACCATTTTGATGTTATTGTTGCAGTATTAGGGATAGACCCCAGTGACTTCACACTGAGTTGCATCCCTGGCCCGTTTTGTTTTTCATTTTGAGGCAGGGTCTCACCAAGTCACTAAAGTGCCCAGGCTAGACTGGAACATGTGATCTTCCTGCCTCATCCTTCCAAATTGCTGAGGTTAAGGCATGCACCACCATGCCCTGCTCCATTGTTACTTTACCTTCTTTTTTTTGTGTGTGTGGTACCAGGGATTGAACTCACAACCTTGCACTTGTGAGGCAGGTACTGTGCCACTGAGCTACATCCCCGGCCCTCATTGTTACTTTATATTAAAATTTGAGTAATAAATTAGAGAGAAAACTTAGAAATCATTTGGTCAATCTTCACACTTTACATATGAGTATCTGTGATTCAGAGAGGGACAGGCACTTGAAGCTGTGCTGTTGGTTTGTAGTAGAACCAGGACTACTCTGCTGTCTCCCGGGCCAGTGGAGTTTTCATTGTACTACACTGTTTTTCTGTATTTGTTTCTTCACACCAACTATTTTTAACAATAGTAGAACTATTAAAATTAAAGAATAATTTTTTCTTAAAAAAATAATGGCTATTTTTCTATCCTATGGGGGGTGTATCCCATCTGAAACAGCTGAGGGGATTAGCTAGTAACATATTTGGTTCTTAAAATAATCTTGCTACTTTTCAAAGCGAATGACTTGGGAAATGCTTTTTACATGCTTAGCAGAGTGTGCAACCCTGGTATGGGAGAGAAATCTCTTTTGTACTGTGTGAGAGCCCCTTTGTTACTTTACACTGTGGACCTTTTTTAATAGACGAAAGGGGGAAAGAAGGTTATTATGCTGTTTTGCATTTACAATTCAGAATTATGTCCTTGGTGGTGCTGAAAGAAATTTCACGATGGGATATTAGGAAGTGTTAGGCCTACTCAAGCAATTATTTATCAGGCCATTTCAAGCTTTTCCATGTTAAAAAAAGTGATCGAATAAAAAATGAAATAGCATACAATGAGTTTGATGAAATCTTGTAAATACTTTTGGTTGCTAGGGCAACGTCTTCTTTTGTCTCTGTTTAATGTTACTTCCATCTCTTTGTCTTGACTTTTTGAAAGTAGATATTTATTTTTAAAAAGAAATAAAATTCTAGGCTTATGGCAAAAGTATAAAACCTTCTCACTCTAACTCATTTTTCTTGAGTAAAACTCAGATTAAGAAAAGATATTGTGTTTATTACAGGGATAGCCTAAGGCAAAGAGATGGAGTTGTCAAACTGGCTTCTGAAGACTTTGTCTTTGTCTTTGTCTTTTAGCCTCACCTCTCTGAGCCATGAGTTGTCTTACAGATCCTCTTTATAAAATCCTATCAACCTCCCCTATAATGATGCACTTCAATGACCAGTCACAGTTGCTTTATCCTGTCCTTCTTTTTGCAGACATTGTTCACTAGTTTACAATGGGACAGGTAGCTCAAGTGGTTGGTTTTAACAGATGTTGATTTGCCCACCTTCTTGCCCCTTAGTTGAATTATTACATATAAATTTATTTTGTTGTAGAAATACTTTATCCTTGCAGTTTTTAGCCTTGGTGCTATTGACATTTTCAGCCAGATGATTAATGTTTTTTTTTGTTGTGGGGCTGTCCTTTGCACTGTAGCATTTATGAGCATCCCTTCTTCTATCTTCTAGATACTATTAGCAAGTGCCTAGCTTTGTGATAACCAAAAATGTCTTTACACATTGCTAAAAATCATCTGGTGATACAAATGAGGACCACTGCTTTATTGTAAGGGAACCACTCTATCATAGCCATTTCTGCAGCTATAGATTAGATAGAATGAGCGTATATATTTGGAGACATGATAATATATTTACATATTTTGAAGACATATTTTGGGCCCTTTAGTGTTCAACTTAGTTGGCTTCCAGCTTTTATATGTGTAAGAGTGGAATGTTTATGTATTCCATTTACCCAGTTGATCTTTGATATTTTGTGGGGGTATAATTTTAAGTATATAGCTCAGTGAACTTTGACAAATGTATACTCACGTAGCCATAATAAATATCAAGATAGATAATATTCCTGTTTTCTCATTTAATCCTCATGTGCTTTTTTACAGATATAAGTCTTTACCTGTCTTGTGTCACTATAGACCAGCTTTGTCTTTTCTAAAGTTTCCAATACCTAGAATCATAAAGTATATAGCCATTTGTGTCTACCTTCTTCATCAGCATGATGTTTTTGATATTCATTCATACTGCTGCATATATCAGTAATTTATTCCTTTTATTACGAGTAGTAATCAATTGTACTAAAAATTTTATGTATTTATTTCTATTTTGTTGGACATTTGTGCTGTGTATGGTCTTTTGCTATTGTGAATAAATATTCTAAGAACAAAAAAGGAAATATATAACAGTGGTTAAGAGTATAGGCTTCAGTGTCAACATACTTGGATACAAATATTGACTCTGCTACTTAACAGCTATGTGGTCTTGAACAGGCTACTAAAAATTTCTTTGGCTCAATTTCCTCAGATATAAAATGGAAATGATAATAGATGCTTCAGAATTATTTTGAGAAGTAAATATATTAATATAGGTGAAATATCTTTCATTGGACTTACTACATAAAAATGTTAGCTCCTATTGTTATTATTATTGAATTGTAAATGTAATAATATCCTATTGTTTCATGGTAATTTTATCTAATTAGTGATTGTGATTCAGAAAGTTAGAACACTAAGTGGAACAGGAAATTGGAAAATAAAGATGGGAATTTGGCTGACCAAGAGGTGAGTATCAGGGCTATGTAATGTTCCTAGTTGTGGAAGCAAGGTAAATGGATAATTTAAGAAGAATCTAAAAAATAAAAATAAAAAAGAAAGCAAGATGAACTGCTTTGAAAGAGTTGGCCGATCTAATACGCTATAGCTTATTAGTGAAAATAAGAGTGGAATTAAAGAAAAACAGGAAGAGTTAAAGATAATTGTAGGAGCTAACACAAGAAATAATGAAACTGAACTGTGTGCTCAGAACAAAGGAAAGGGTGGAAAGTTTCTCAGGGCAGACTTTAAGACTTGTGATTCTCAGTCAGTCATTTTGGGGTCTCCTATTCATACAAAAATCTTTTAGAAGTTAAAAACACTGTTCCTAGAAAAATGAACATGCCTATTTGTCTGCAAAGTTTTTCCTACAATGTCAGAGTATTAACAGACTCCCTAAAGCCCACAAATGTACCTCCTAAGAATCCACATACCTTGATGAAAAGAGACACTTCTATACCAAGAGTCATGAACTTAGTAAGAATTGAAACTTAACAGTGTATCTGAAGCATAAACATTTTGTTAGTAACTAAAAGAGCTGAAAGAAATTGTTCAAATGTTAAAGTAGGGGTAGAAAACTAGGGTGAAATGGAAAAGTAACACAATGAATGACCCAAAGATGTTCTTGTAGGAGAGGTGGCCTCTCTCTGCACTTCCTTAAGACTGAAGCAGAAGGTGTGGTGCCACTGAGAAAAAATACGAGAAAAGGAAGAAAATTGAAACAAAGTCTTTGTAAATAGGGAAGGGAGGAGGGGGTGAAGGGAGGACAGGGGAAGGGGGAAAAAGTAAGAACCAAGATACATCATGTAAAGGTACAAGATCCCAATGATGAATGTAACTGTATTGTATACGTAAAATGTGCCAATAAACTTAATGGAAAAAAAAAAGAGTGAAGCAGAACAGCCAAGGATCTAGCTCAGTGGCACAGTGCCTGCCTTGTAGGAGCAAGGTCCTGAGTTCTGTCCCCAGTACCAAAAAAAAAAGAGTGAAGCAGAAGGTATGTGGAAATGACAGCTACATGCTACAGTGAGCTAGCTCAAGCTCATTGAAGAACACAAAGCTGTTTGCCTGAAATTTACCTGATATGGGAATTATTAACATATATTATGGTATCAAAGACCTTTAGATTTATAAAGTCCAACTCCTTCATTTTTTACATGAGGGAACTGAGGAATTTGTCTAAATGTTTAGGGCTGGTATTTGGTAAGAGAGATTAGAATCTTATTCTTATGCTTTGAAGTCCAGGTGTTTTCTAATACATAGCATTGCCTTATCTCTTTTTTTGTGCTTAGAAAGTAGCTTAGAAGTACTTGAAGCCTTTGAAGGCTTTTAACCTGAAAACAACTGATTGAACATCTAGTTCAGCAGGGTTGTTGGTTGTTAGTTTTGTTTCCTATTTTCTCTGAGTGAGCCTACACTGTGAGGCCAGGGTTGCCAAATAGCACTGATAGCAATGTTTTTTTTCTCTAATATTATATATAGAAATATATATTTCATACTCTGAAGCTTATTTTCTTGTTTCATAGTATATTCCAGTATATGAGGAAGCCTTGTTCACATATCAAGGAAAGAAGCAGGTTTCTTAGTAAATGGAAAGTTCCTAGATATGTACCTTTAGGGTTGCATATTCTTAAGAGTAAAGAGAAAGGTGTAGAAAGACTCATACTAGGTTTTTAACATTGATTACCTCTTGGGAATGGGATTGATTAGAGAAATAGATGAGATGATAGTTTTTACTTTATAAGAAAGGTATGTATGACAAGTTTCAATTATCACTTTAAACTAAGTGATATTTTAATATGATTTAAAACTTTTGTTTATCCCACAAATCTACTGAACACTTTCTGTATAGGAGGTGCCACACTATATATCCTAGGATGTATACAAGGTCCCAATACAAGGTTCTATTCCTTTGAGGTTGCTATCCAGTTGAAGACTTAAACATGTGCATGAAACTATCACATTAGAGAATAGTTTAAGTACTATGTTATTTGAGTAATATAGATATATATGCAATTAGAATTCAAGGAGAGGATGAAATTATTTGCGGTTAGAGTGATTAGGAAAGCATTGGAGAGGGGCTAGCTTTCAAAAAAGATGGGTCTCCATTAACACATGAATGAATAAAGAAAACAGTATATATATATAATACTCTATTGTATGTGTATATATATATACACACATATATACATATACATATATGTATATATACACACAATGGAGTATGATTCAGTCATAAAGAAGAATGAAATCCTGTCATTTGCTGGAAAATGGATGGAAGTGGAGGACATGTTAATCAAAATTAGCCAGATGCAGAAAGACAAGTATTGTATGTTCTCTCATATATAGAAATTCAAGAAAAGAAAAGATGACCTGAAAGTACAAGACTCTTAGAGTCTGGATAAGGGTAAGGGGATGAGAGGGAGGCAGCAGAGGGTAAGAGAGGATAGAAGAAAGGGTGAGCATGATTAAAGGATGATATATGTATATCACATATATATAAGGAATGTGTATATCATATATAGATATGGAAATGTCACAGTGAAACTCCTTAATTTCTGTCATTAGTATGAGTTAATTTTTTAAAAGTTCTGAAAATGAAGGAGTTAATAAAGTGAAATTGTTATTAAAAGATTAAGAACAGGCACGCCCTACCGAGGTCCCCAGTCTTGCAGAAGATGCCAAATCACTCCGCTGCAGACAGGCAGGTCTGCCCACACCCTACCAAGGTCCCAAGTGGCACGGAACACTCTGAATCAGCCCGCTGCAGACAGGCAGGTCTGTGCATGCCCTACCTAGGTCCTGAGTCACGCGGAAGACGCCGAATCACCCCGCTGCAGACAGGCAGCCACCTGATTCCACACTACAAAGACACAGAGGACACTAGACCACCAGACCAAGGTACTGAGTCCCGCTGCTCCCGGCCCAGAGGTAGGGGCTTCTGAGCAGCCATCCCACTGCTCCTGGTCGAGAGGAACGGGCTTCCCGCCCACCATCCCTCCCGCTGCTCCCAGCCCAGAGGAAAGGGCTTTTGGGCCACCTCCTGTCCCGCTGCTCCTGGCCCATAGGAAGGGGATTCTGGGCCACCATCCCAATCACCACTCCCGGCCCAGAGGTAGGGGCTTCTGAGCCAGCATCCCACTGCTCCTGGTCCAGAGGAAGGGGCTTCCCGGCCACCATCACTCCCGCTGCTTCCAGCCCACAGGAAACTCCTTTTGGCCCACCCTCGCTACCACTGCTCCCGGCCCCTGTCCCACCTCTCCCACCTCAGAGGAGGTAATCCGTGCAGGCACTAATGGCCCCCGCCCAAGTCAAAATGAGAAAACACATAAATAAGTCTCAAAACTAGACTTCCAGATCACCTACAGCAACTCCAAAGGGAAATGAGATGGAATACTCTGCTACTCAACCACCTGGACCCACTGAACTGGCAACCAAAGGGGATATGGAAGAAATGAAATCAGAAATAATTTCTCAGATAACAGGAGAAATTGTACTCCTAGTGCAAGACATGATTAATAAATCTAGAGAGGAGCTCAGGAACATGATGGAATCCCAACATAAGAAACAAATGGAATCCATAAAAC